>CM061748.1:18390060-18836713 GCA_030979885.1 Lolium multiflorum
GAGTTGCGCCCCACCCCCACCGTTTTCCACGGCATCGTGTCAGGCCACTGCTGCCAGCCGATTGGCCGGATCACGCCGGAGGTGATGTTCGGGAAGCCGGATCACTTCCGCACGGAGAATCGAGTCCGAGGTGGTGGACCTCGTGAGTCCTACCACGCGCTCCTGGGCAGGCCGCCCCTGACCAAGTTCATCTCGTGCACCTCATGCTGATACTGAAGATGAAGAGGAAGCTGCCTGGCCCAAAGGTCATCACCGTAGCCGCGACCTCGCCGCTCCATGGGTAACGCCACGCGAGCTCAAGATAGCCCAGACGCTGGTCATCGCCACCGAGAAAGCGACTCATCCACGCGCCGTTGCCTCGCCAGGCCGCGCGAACGGACATGCGGCTCGCCGAACGACCGAGCTGAGACGACTCGCTTCAGACGGCCGACAACCTAAGAGAGAAGATCTGCTGGACCGGCGCAGCCGGGCTCGTACGTCACCATCGGTGCCGGCTTGAACAAGAATAGGAAAGCGAGCTCACCAACTTCCTCCGTGAGAATCGGGACATCTTCGCATGGACTCCAAGGGACATCTGTGTGCCGGGGGAGTTGGCTGAGCACCACCTCCGTCGAGCTGAAGCCAAACCGGTGAAAGCGGCCTCTCGGGCGCTTAGCCGAAGAGCGAAAGGAGGCCATCGGTGAAAAATCGCCCGGCTCTGGCTGCCGGCTTCATCATGTGGAAGTACTGCACCCGGACTGGTTGGCAAACCCGGTCCTGGTTTTGAAGA
This sequence comes from Lolium multiflorum, assembly GCA_030979885.1. Taxonomy (NCBI): domain Eukaryota; kingdom Viridiplantae; phylum Streptophyta; class Magnoliopsida; order Poales; family Poaceae; genus Lolium; species Lolium multiflorum. The sequence goes on from CM061748.1 coordinate 18,390,830, forward strand.
AACGGCTCCTGGCGCATGTGTATCGACTACACTAGCCTCAACAAGGCGTGCCCGAAGGACCCCTTCCCCTACCGCGCATAGATCAAGTCATAGACTTCGACTGCCGGCTGTGAATTGTTGTCTTTTTTAGAGCCTATTCAGGCTACCACCAAATTCCTTTGAATCCGGATGATCAATAGAAGACTTAGTTTCATTACCGAAGTACGGGACACTGCTACACGACTATGCGGGTTCGGCAGAAAAATGCGGCGCCACCTACCAAAGGTGCATGCAAAAGTGTTTGCGGGATCAAATCGGCAGAAATGTTCACGCATATGTGGATGATGTCGTTGCAAAAAACCCAGGAGATGCCTACCCTCCTTGACGACCTGAGAGAAACCTTCACAATGCAGAAGATTCGGGATGAGCTCAACCCGACCAAGTGCACTTTCGGCGTGCCGGCCGGCCAAGTCCTGGGCTACCTCGTCTCTCGGCGAGAATCGAAACCAACCCGAGAGAGATCGGTGCCATTGAGAAATGGAGCTGCGCCGGTGCCTGGGGACGTCAGGAGGTTCGGCCCCGCTGCAGCTTCCTTGAGCCGCCGTCGGCCGGGCGGGAGAAGGCAGCGCACAGCCATCAATTGATGAGGAAGGCGGACAAGTTCGTTTGGACACCGCAGGCGGATGAAGCCCTTCGTGACTTAAAGCGCGTGCTCTCAACCGCGCCAATCATTGCAACGCCGGCTCAATGGAGCCGCTGTTGTTGTACATCGCAGCCACCAACGGGGTGGTTAGCGTTGTCCTGGTGGTGGAGCGCAAAGAAACCGGCAGGGAGGTCAGCGCCCAGTCTATTACCTCAGCGAAGTGCTCTCCCAATCAAAGTAAAACTACCCCCACTACGAGAAGGTCACCTATACGGCGTCTACATGGCAGCCAAGAAGCTCAGCACTACTTCCAGAGCACCCCATCAGGGTGGTTGCCACAACGCCCTTGGCGGAAATCATCGGCGGCAAGGATGCCAACGGCCGGGTTGCCAAGTGGGCCATCTACCCGCCCACACCATCCTCTACGAGCCACGCCCAGCCATCAAGTCGCAGATCCTCGGGGACTTCTTCGTCGACCTGGGCTGAGATGCAATATCTGCCGCCTTGGCGGATTCCACACATTGGAAGATGCACTTCGACGGCTCAAAGATGCGCAACGGCGGGAGCCAGCATCGTCATCACCTCTCCCAAGGAGACCGGCTGGACTACGTCTTGTCCACATCGCCGCATCCAACAATGTGGCGGAGTATGGAGCGCTCATTCATGGGGTGAAGCTGGCCAAGGAGATTGGCGTCCGTCGCATCTGCTTTGGCGACTCCGACTTGGTTATACGGCAAGCATCGGGCGATTGGGACGCGAAGGACGCCAACATGGCTTCATACCGGTTGCATCCGGCTTCTTCGACGGCTACGAATTCCACCATGTGCCACGAGCAAACAACGGGGCGGCTGCCAAGATTGGCTCAAGCCGGCAAGCCATTCCGCCGGGCATCGCCTTGGCGGTTATCAAGCAGCCGTCTACCGTCACCGGATTCGGATTCAATATTCGTGCCGGCTGACCGGGGACTTCTCGGTCCAACCGGGGCTTCATCGCCCAAGTCGGGGGCTAGCAAGCCGAACCCGCCGGCTACCATGCCGAACCCGAGGACTTCTCAGTCCACCCAGGGGCTTCATCGCCACACTCGAGGGCTAGCAAGCCGAACCGGCCGGCTAGCAAGCCGAACCTCCCCCACGCAGGAGGCCCTGTTGGTCGGCGTATTCGAGATAAGATGCGTACCTTCATGGGCACAAGAATTCCTCTCCTACCTCTCCGATGGTGTGCTGACAGGGTTCAAGCCGGGCAGATTGAGAGAAGGGCCAAGGCCTATACAATCATGAACAGTTGTACAAACGCAGCGTAAGTGGGGTGCTCCGGCGGTGCGTCGAGCCGGCTGAAGGGATTGAGCTCCTAAGGGAAATCCATCAGGGAGGGTGCGGCCACCACGCCTCCTCCGAGCCATAGTGGCCAAAGCCTTGCGGCACGGTTTTTACTGGCCGATTGCGCTCAGAGACGCAGAAGAGTTCGTGAAGAAGTGCAACGGCTGCCAACGCTTCGCCAAGAAGAGGCATGCGAACACGCCAGCTTCCGCCTTGAAGACCATCCCCATTACGTGGCCATTTGCCGTGGGCTTGGATATCGTGGGCCCATTCAAAACAGCCCGAGGCGACATGACTCATCTCTTGGTGATGATTGACAAGTTCACTAAGTGGATCGAAGCCAAGCCAGTCGCTGGACGGCTCCACAGCCGTCACATTCCTCAAGGAAATAATCGTGAGATATGGCTACCCGCATAGCATCATCACCGACAATGGCAGCAACTTCGCCGAAGGCATCTTCAAACGCTATTGCGGAGAGATGGGGATCCGGATGGACTATCGTCCGTGGTGCACCCCGAGAAACCAACGGCCAAGTGGAGAAGGCTAATGGCCCTGATCCTAGCCGGCATCCGGCCCCGGCTGGTGGAGCCGCTTGAGCGCTCGGCCGGCTGCTGGATTGAAGAGCTGCCCAGCGTGCTCTGTGGAGCCTGCGCACAACGCCAAACCGCTCGGTCGGCTTCACACCCTTCTTCCTCGTATACGGGGCGGAAGCCGTCCTCTGATATCGCGCACGACGCGCCAAGAATCAAGCTCTACACAGAAAGTTGAAGCCAAAGAAGCTCGCGAAGATGGAGGTCGACCTGGTTGAAGAGGTCCGGGCGATGGCCGAGTCCAGGTCAACCGTATGTCCAGCCAAAGCCTCGTTACCACAGCCGGAAGGTCAAGACCTTAGCATTAGAGAAGGAGACCTAGTGCTCGGCTGATCCAACGGACAGCCGGACAGCACAAGCTAGCATCCCCATGGGGAGGTCCCTTCATCGTGAGCAGGCAGTAGGCAATGATTCCTACTATCTCATAGATGCCCAAGAGGCTAAGAAAAACAAGCTGGACAAGGCTGACGAGGAGACTAAACGTCCCTGGCATTTTACGCATGAGAGCAGGAATGTATGTATCCCTTGTATCCCTTTTGTGAGTTATGAAAAAGCTTGCGCCAAGAGCGCCGTTTCCGACAAGTTTTTCGCGTACTTTACCTTGTTTCGCCATTGGCTTGACCCTCTCACGCGGTCGGCTCGGTAACGTGATCCGGTTTCCGACAGCCGGCTTCCGATCCGGCTACAGACCGCAACCCGGATGTCCGGCTGGCGGGAGTAAGGCCTAGGGAGCCGGCACGCGAAAAACGACTAAGGGGAAGAGATAAGCGAGTTGACTTGCAACTTTTCATAAAAGTGCCGGATTGCCGGGTCGACTCGTTCGGCGAAATCTGTCGGCCTCACCCGGCGCCGCTCTTGATCGACGACGGACCGCAGAGTCGGACGTACGGCTAGGCAGGGGCACAGCCAAGGAAGTGGGGCGGATGGAAAAAGCGAACGAGTCGAAGGAAGCAGCTCGGCACACAAATGATTAACAAACACATTAAAGTGCGACATAATTAAAGAGACGATAATATTCATACATACGCACCCGGCATCCCGGGATTTAATAAATTGTCTTGGCAAAAGAACAACCGGAAAAGCAGGAAATCTAAGCCGGAGGGCATCGGTGGAGCCGGCTGCCGGGTCTCGTCCTCGGGCGCGTCCTCCGTCCTCATCGTCCATGTAATCTTCATCGGATGGAGGAGGGTTCGGCCGCGACGAAGAGGGTCTTGTCGACGAACTCGGCGATGGTGAAAAACGGGCAAGGCGGGGCGACGGCCGAAAACGTCGCCGGGAGCTTGTCTTCCACGCCGGCTCGCCGAACTCAAGCTGCCCAAGGTCCACCTCGTTGTACCGGGAGAGGACGAAGGACGGCGCCATGTCGGCACCGGCGCGCGTGGCGGCTCCTTCCGATCGAGAAGCGGTCCGGCGCCAGCTCCCCTCGCGGAGATGAGGCCGGAGATATCTGCGGGCGCCGCCTCTTCGAGGAGCCCACGGCATGGGCACAGTGACTGACTCTTGACCGCCTTCGAAGCTCCCGAAGTAGGGCTTGGTGATGGGCTCGATGCGGGCAGCCATGGGCGCCAGGTGGTCCTCCATGGAGAAATGCCTCGGGCACCCTCGTGGTCTCCGCCTCCTGGGTAGCGCGCAACGCCAGCGGCTGACAAAGCCGCCTCTGATCTCCGGGAAGGCAGTTGCAAGAAGAAAAGCATGCTCGAAACCACCAAAAGCAAGAAATAAATTTGAAAAACACAAATTTTCGAAGTCCTAAAGTAAGTCTGGCGGCAGCCACGACGGCCCCCAGGCCGAAGATGGAGATTCCGAAGCTCTAAAGTAAGGCTGGCGGCAGCCAGCATGAACCGACTGTGACCCGAAGATGGAGATTCGAAGGAGCAAAGCAAAAGCCTGGCGGCAGCCCGGCAAGCGCGGCCCGAAGATGGAGATATTGAAAAAATCAAGTTTCTGCCTGAGTGTGGCCTAAACCGGCAGCCGACAGCCGAAAGCCGGCAAGGGGAAGGAACAAAAAATGCACTCACCCGCCAAGCCGCGGTCAAGCGCGCCAGATGATCGGTCCGGCGTTTGGCGGTAGCCGTCAGCTCCGTGGACTTGGCGGTGACCCCCTCCTGCAGCGCAAGCCGCTGTTTCTCCACCTCCGTCAGCCGCCGTCAATCCTCCACCTTCTCCTTCTCCGCCGTCTTGAGGGAGTTGAGCTCGGTGATGTGGTTCTGCTCCGGCGGGCGCAGCCGCGTCGGCTCTGCTCGGCCCGGCTTGAGCTTGCGGGCGCGGATGAGCCGCCTCCCTCGCTCACGGCGCCTTTGGTCGCGGCGCTCGGAAGATCCGACTCCGGTGCAGGACCTTGGCGGCTTCAACTACGAGGCGGCCAGAGAGAAATGTCAGCCAACCAAGACTAGAAAGAAAATAAGACATCAAGTCGAAAGAAGCATAGAGCTTACCCTTGACGGCTTCCAGCTCGCGGGCCAAGTCGGCCCGTTCCAGCTTGGCCTTGTGGTAATGGGTGACGGCGCGATTATACAAAGTGGTGCGCCGGTCCATCACGGCCTAAGGAAAAGAAAAAGTTAGTCGGTCAGGCGAAACCCGTGCCGGCTCCAAGCAGCCGGCCCATGCCTCGGAGGGCCACCAGGATAATAATCAGATCAAAAACAGTCGAAGCTTACCTTGCCGGCTTCCTCTACCTTGGCGACGTTAGCCGGGCCTCGGCTGCCCTGGCCTTGAGATCGGCCTGCAAGGTGGAGAAGAACATCTCCAGGCGCAGCCGGGGTTCCCCTCCGGCTGGTCACCTCGTAGGAGTCGGCACGGAGCCACGCCTGCTCCATGGTGGCAGCCGAGCAGTGAGTCGGAGGCGGACGGCACTGAAGAAGAAGTGCGCCCTTGGCCACGTGCGGGGCCTGCTGCGGCGATGGGGCTTCCGTCCTCACCAGCGCGTGGTCGGCGCCCTCGTGGTGCCGGCTAGGCTCGTCTGGCCGCTCTGCCTGGCCGGCTCCCCCCATAGTCGGCTCCGGTGGTGGCGGCGCTCAGCAGCGAGAAGGTCCAATCGCGCAGCTCCAGCGCTGAGGTGCCCCCTCCGGGCACGTCGACACCACCACGCTCGGCCGGCTCCGGCCCGATCGTGGCGCGCAACCCTGCCGGCTCCGATTCCGGTCGCGGGCGGCGCGGGCTGCCGGCTCTGCTCCGGTCGGCGGCATGCCTAAGCCGGCCCCAGGCTGGGCCCAGAGGGCGAGTCCGGCCTGGGAACATGTCGTCCAGCGTCGGCTGGCGAGCGGCTCAGCACGCGTGCCGCGACCAGGCGCCGAGGCCAGCGGCACGGCGAAGGAGGCGGCCCGTAGCGAGGCGGCGGTGTGGCGCGCGAACGAGGCTGCGGCGTCCGCTCCCTCCTACGGCGGGGAAAGCGGCGACACAACGCGCGGCCGGAGCCGCCGCCCTGGGCAAACTTGATAGGGATCCTATTGGGATAAACAGAGGAATAATAAGCATAAAAGTAAGGAAAAGGAATCAAACAAAACAAGAGAAGAGCTCACCGGCACTCCGGGACCATCTTCGGCTGCTGCCGGCGTGCTTCTTCGCCTTCGCCTCCAAGGCGGCGGTGGAGCCGACTCGCCGTGCCCTTGGGCGCCGAAGTCGCCGTGGTGTGGCGGCCTCGTGCGCGAGAGGCACGGCGGGGATGAGCCCCGTGCCGGACGTCGCCGGCTCCTCCCCCTCCTCCCGCTGCTCCGGTGAAGGGGGCGGATGTGCTCCCCCGGCCGCCTAGATCAGGCGCCTTGCAGCAGTCGTCGTCGCCGACATGTTCGCCGGCTTGGTCAGCCGGATCGACGTGATCCGGCGTCCTCCTCGTCGCCAGGTCGCCGTGGCGCTCAAAAAGCTAGAAAGACAGAAAAACATGAACATGTAACAAGCCGATCGGCAAAAGAAGAAGGAGAGTCGGCCTCGCAGCCGCAAGCGGGAAAATGGCAAAGACAGGCTTACCCGCGCGACGGATGCTCCCTGTCGGGAGGCACCAGCCCGTAGCTCCAGTCCTCCGATGGTTCGCCTTGGTGATGGTTCTGGCTGGCCACCGGGCCTTGGTGAGCGGCGCTTTGGACGTCCGGTTCGGATCGAACCGGCCGGACATGTGCCCGATCTTGTGGGTGCGCATACGGAGCGGCAGCACCGGCGCGATGGTGCAGAGGAGATCTTCGGCGGTCAGCCCGCCATCGGTGGCTGTCGCCAGGAAGTCCCAAAGCAGGTTCACCTCGGCGTTCGGATCCGTCGAGCGGGCGTTGTGGCTCCAGTTGATCCGGCCAACGGAGGGGCCGGGTTGAACTCCGGCAAGTTGATCCGGTCGACGAGCGCCCCGTCGTTGCGCACGTAGAAGAATGACATCTGCGAGTTCTTCACGAGTCAACGGTGGGGATTTTGAAGCGTACCGGGCCGGGTGTAGATCGAGGCGGCGCCGGGCCGCAAGCGCTGGGTGGTTTGGAGCCTTCAAGTAGAAAGCCGGCTCAGTCGATGTCGGCCACAAGCCGGCGTAAGCCTCATGAACGCTACGAAGCAGCTCGGGAGGACGCACGCGTTGGCCGGCAGGTGGTGAGGGGCTGAAGGCCGAAGTGGTCGAGGAATTGCCGAACGTCGGCAGACCCAGCCCGCGGTGGTGCGGCAGCAGCCGCTCGCCGGGCTCGGCTTGGGCTCCACCTCCCCGCGGGCACCCTCGTGATGACCGGCTGCGGGATCCGCAGGCGCACCAGGCGTTCGATGTCGTCCTCCCGCATGTAGGAGCCCTCCACGATCCGCGGGGACGCCATTGGAGGACGGAAGAGGAGGAGAGGGAACGGCGAGGAAGAACCTTGCGACCGCGGCGGCGACAACGGCGGCTGAGGACGCTCCGTCGAGATCGCGGCCCCGTGGCGCCGGATTGACGGAGTGGCGGCGGCGGATGGTGGAGATCGCCGCCGGAAGGTTCAGCGGGCGTCGGCGAGGCGATGGCCGGGCTCGGGCGCGCGTAGGAGCAGGGCGCGAGGAAGAGAATGGCTGATGGGCCTCGATGCCTCCCCCACGGCATAGCCTCTGCCGCGGGCGGTTGGCCTCCAAGTGGCGGTCGTGGGCCGTAACTCCGGACTGCGTGCTGCGCGTAACTCCTCCCACGACCCTACCGTTACCAGCGGCCACACCACGTCGCCCACTACCGCACCGGATCCGGCGGGACATTGATGTGACCCGAGAACGAACCGACCGCCAGGCGTCGGACAGTCAAGTCGGGGCCGGGGCCCGAGGCGCGGAGACTCCCGGCGCGCCGCAAGCCAGAGCCGGACAATAAGTTCAACCGGACAAAATTCATCGGCAAGGCGGAGACGCCATCGAGACCTTGAAAGCAAAAACTGTACCAAGTGTAAAAAGCGGCTAGAAGCAGCCGGCAGGCACGAGCCGATGAGGGCGCAGCCGCTGAATGGAATTCTCAGTCGGCCCCTCCAAGTGCCGCCAAGTACATTCAAGAAGCCAGGAGAAACCTGCTAGGTCCTTAGGGCGCGGGACCTTGCCGGCCGGGGGCTAATGTCGGGGGGAAGACCCGGGTAGGGCAATGGACGCGGAGCAACCGGCTGACGGCCGGCTTCGCGCAAAGGCCCGAGGCGGAGCAACCGGCTGGCGCGTGGCCGGCTGGTGCGGAAGCCGGCTGGCTCTAGGTCCTAGTCGGCAGCTACGGCCGCCAATGCTATAGCTGGGCCGGCTTCTACAAGCCATATCCGGCTGGGGGTTTACCTGAGACCGACTCGAGGCTGGCGAGTCTTGCACTGGAAGGAACCGGGTTGGTGATCCGGGTTCCCAAAGTCCACGCTGACTTCATCTTCCGTAAAGCGCGGGGCACTGTGGAGCAATAGTGCCACGCGGCCCGGGCCACCGGCCGGGGCTTACGACGATCGTGCGGCTACGGTGCGGCGGCGACAGCCACACCTCCTCCCATACAGCTGACCGTGGCAGCCGGATGAGACGGGCCACGATGCCTCAACCACTCCCGACGTCACCGCCTCGGGAAGGAGCGGAAGTCGCGGAGCCAAGCCGGCCAGTAGACTATAGGGTCTTTTATGTAAAGTGCCGGTGCCTATATAAGCCTGCACTACCCCTCTCGTCAGGGGATCGATCATTACTTTCACCCACCTCGGAGCTGCCCGGTGAGAGAGACCATCGTCTCCCTTAGCCTCTCAGGACAAGCCGGACACGGCTCTAGGAGCACCATTGTGCGTGATATCTCATATACACTCTAGCGGGAGTAGAGGTTTTACCTCCATCGGAGGGCCTCGAACCTGGGTACGTCGCCGTGTCGCTCGTGCCCATACCCGCTTCCGGATACCGCCGTGAGATCTCTCAGGAGCCCCTTCGATTAGCCACCCTATGGCATATGCCGTGACGATACCACGACACAAATATAGTAATCAATGCTTCCCTCTGCGAAGGGCCTATCTTTTACTTTATTGTTGAGTCGGTTTGCCTATTCTTTCTATCCCGAAGCAAACACTTGTATCAACTGTGTGCATTGATTCTTACATGTTTACTTATTGCACTTGTTATATTGCTTTATGTTGACAATTATCCATGAGATATACATGTTGAAGTTGAAAGCAACCGCTGAAACTTATATCTTCCTTTGTGTTGCTTCAATGCCTTTACTTTGAATTTATTGCTTTATGAGTAACTCTTATGCAAGTCTTATTGATGCTTGTCTTGAAAGTATTATTCATGAAAAGTCTTTGCTATGTGATTCATTTGTTTACTCATTATCTTCATCATTGCTTCGAATCGCTGCATTCACCTCATATGCTTTACAATAGTATTGATCAAAATTATGATAGCATGTCACTTTAGAAATTATCTTTGTTATCGTTTACCTACTCGAGGGCAGGTAGGAACTGGGGATGCTTGATACGTCCCAAACGTATCTATAATTTCTTATGTTCCATGCTACTTTTATGATGATACTCACATGTTTTATACACATTATATGTCATATTTATGCATTTTCCGGCACTAACCTATTGACGAGATGCCGAAGAGCCAGTTGCTGTTTTTCTGCTGTTTTGGTTTCAGAAATCCTAGTAAGGAAATATTCTCGGAATTGGACGAAATCAACGCCCAGGGGCCTATTTTTGCACGAAGCTTCGAGGAGAGACGAAGTGGGGCCACGAGGCGCCGCCACAACGGGGCGGCGCAGCAGCAAGGGCCCCGCGCGGCCCTGTTGTGTGGGGCCCCCGTGGCGCCTCTTGACCTGCCCTTCCGCCTGCTTAAAGCCTCCATCGCGAAACCCCGGTGCAGAGAGCCACGATACGGAAAACCTTCCAGACGCAGCCGCCGCCAATCCATCTGGGGATTCAGGAGATCGCCTCCGGCACCCTGCCGGAGAGGGGAATCATCTCCCGGAGGTCTCTTCATCGCCATGATCGCCTCCGAATCGATGTGTGAGTAGTTCACCCCTGGACTATGGGTCCATAGCAGTAGCTAGATGGTCGTCTTCTCCTCATTGTGCTATCATGTTAGATCTTGTGAGCTGCCTATCATGATCAAGATCATCTATTTGTAATCCTACATGTTGTGTTTGTTGGGATCCGATGAATATTGAATACTATGTCAAGTTGATTATCAATCTATCGTATATGTTATTTATGTTCTTGCATGCTCTCCGTTGCTAGTAGAGGCTCTGGCCAAGTTGATACTTGTGACTCCAAGAGGGAGTATTTATGCTCGATAGTGGGTTCATGCCTCCATTGAATCTGGGACAGTGACAGAAAGTTCTAAGGTTGTGGATGTCTTGTTGCCACTAGGGATAAAACATCGATGCTTTGTCTAAGGATATTTGTGTTGATTACATTACGCACCATACTTAATGCAATTGTCTTGTTGTTTACAACTTAATATTGGAGGGTTCGGATGATAACCTGAAGGTGGACTTTTTAGGCATAGATGCATGTTGGATAGCGGTCTATGTACTTTGTCATAATGCCCTGATTAAATCTCATAGTACTCATCATGATATATGTATGTGCATTGCTATGCCTTCTTTATTTGTCAATTGCCCAACGTAATTTGTTCACCCAACATCTGCTATCTTATGGGAGAGACACCACTAGTGATTGTGGACCCCGGTCCTATTCTTTACATCTGAAATACAATCATAATTGTTCTTTCTTGTTCTTCGCAAACAAACATCATCACCACACTATACATCTAATCCTTTGTTAAAGACAGCGGTGAGATTGACAACCTCGTACGTTGGGGCAAAGTTCTGTGATTGTGTTGTGCACAGGTTCCACGTTGGCGCCGGAATCCCTGGTGTTGCTCCGCACTACACTCCTCCGCCATCAACCTTCAACGTGCTTCTTGACTCCTACTGGTTCGATTAAACCTTGGTTTCTTACTGAGGGAAACTTGCTACTGTGCGCATCACACCTTCCTCTTGGGGTTCCCAACGGACGTGTCAACTACACGCATCAATGACATGTTGCTTTGTTGATGAAGAGGGGATGCCTTGGACATCCCCAAGCTTTGACGCGTGTACTTCTTGAATATTTATTGGGGTGCAGGGGCATCCCCAAGCTTGAGCTTTTGTCCATTCTTCATCTCATCACATCACTCTTCTCTCCCTACACTTGAAAACTTCCTTCATACAAAACTTCACACAATTCTTCATTAGCAGCATTAGTACAATCAAAATAAACAAATCCACTTGGATTTAGTTCTAAAATATATCAAACATCTATTAAAACATTAGCTACTGTAGCAACTTCTTCAAAAATCTCTTTCTCTTAAAAGAATTAAAAAAAAGATATTGAGAGGCAAATGCAAATAGTGCAGAAATCTGTCAAAACAGAATAGCAGGTAAAGATCGATTTTTTTTCAAAAATCCTCTGTTGCTCTTCTCGAAAAGTGGTAAAATAACTAAAGTTATATAATAACCTAGGTCATATGCATAAAAAATGGCAGCTCAAAATTCCTCTCTGACTATTTTTACGAATTTTTATGCTGACGGCAGAGAATCTGTTTTGATAGCAACTTCTACAAATCTTACTTTCTCTTTATTAGAGGCTATTCTTGGCACAAAAACAAAATAAAAATGATAAGGAGAGGTTATTACAGGAGGTAATAACTTCCAAGACTCAACAAAAAGAAAAATTACAGAAATAAAACAATGGGTTGTCTCCCATAAGCGTTTTTCTTTAATGTTTTTCAGCTAGGCGCAGTAGTTTGAGAAGATGCTCACATAAGAAATATGAATTAAAGTAAAAGAGAGCATCAAGAAGGAAAGATGAAATACATTTAAGTCTAACCCATTTCCTATGCATAGGAATCTTGTAAGAAAATAAATCAAAGGGCACATAGTAACAAGCATAGGAAAGCAAAACAAGTGCAACTTCAAAATTTTCAGCATATAGAGAAATGTTTTAGTAACATGAAAACTTCTACAGACATATTTTCCTCTCTCATAATAACTTTCAGTAGCATCATGAATAAACTCAACAATATAACTATTACATAAAACATTCTTATTATGAGCCACATGCATAAAATATTACTCCCCATATAAGCATAGTCATTTTTATTAATTGTAGTGGGAGCAAATTCAACAAAATAGCTATCATTATTATTCTCACCACCGTAATCATCAAATATAGGAGGCATATTGTAATCATAATTAATTTTCTCCTCAATAGTAGGTGAACTGAATATAACATAATCATCATTGTAATCATCATATATTGGAGGCATAGTATCATCAAAGTAAATTTCCTCCTTCGTGCTTGGGGGACTAAAAATATCATGCTCATCAAAACCAGCTTCCCCTTAGACTTTTCCATAGCATTAGCAATAATGGTATTTACAGAATTCATACTAATAACATTGCTACTAGCATGCAAGTAAAGTTTCATCGGTTTTTTAATTTTCTCTTCAAACACCGCATGTCCTAACTCAAGATAAATACTATAAAGCTCTCTAATTTTGTTGTTGTTTTTCGTTAAGCCTAACTAGTGAAAATAAAAATAAGAAACAAAAAAATATAATTGCAGAACCTAAAGGAAATAACTTCGAGCACTCACCAGCAACTAAAAGACTTAGTAGCCAGAGGATGTGATACTTTTTACCTTACCTCCCCGGCAACGGCGCCAGAAAAGAGCTTGATGTCTACCCACACTTCTATTCTTGTAGACAGTATTGGGCCTCCAAGTGCAGATGTTTGTAGAACAGCAACAAGTTTTCCTTAAGTAGATCACCCAAGGTTTATCGAACTCATGGAGTTAGAGGTCAAAGATATCCCTCTCAAGCAACCCTGCAATTAAGATACAAGAAGTCTGTTGTGTCCCCAACACACCCAATACACTTGTCAGATGTATAGGTAAACTAGTTCGGCGAAGAGATAGTAAAATACAAGTGACATAGATGAATATGAGTGGTAATAACAATCTGAAATAAATATGGCAGCAAGTAAACATGTAGTAAAACAGTAAATAAACGGTGATTCGATGTTTGGAAACAAGGCCTAGGGATCATACTTGCAATTAATAAAACAACAGATAGTCGGCCGCGACGGAACTTTTCATGGATGGAGGCTGATTTATTTAGGGTTTTTGCGTCGGGAGCTTTATATAGGCGGAAGGGCGAGGTCGGTGGAGGCCTGGTGGCCCCAGACCTACCCTAGGCGCGGGCCAGGTCCAGGCCGCGCCTAGGGGTGGTTTGGTCGCCCTGCTGCGCCTCTTCGACCCCCCCTTCGGACTTCGTCTTCGTTACGGTAAAATAGACACTTCTTCTTTTGTTTCATCCAATTCTGAGAATATTTCCTGTACAACTTTTCTGAAACCAAAAACAGAAGAAAACAGGAACTAACACTATGACATCTTGTCAAGTACCGAAAAATGTATAAAAGTGCAACGAAGTGTAAATAAAACATAGTGGAATTGGTGTAAAATAAACATGGAACATCAAAAATTATAGATACGTTCACGCACCGCCGCGCAAAGCTAGCACATGCCCACCAGTCCACCACCGCCGGCCCGGCTCCGCGCTCGCACGCCGCGTGTTTCCATATCACCGCGCACCTCGTCTCCTGGCAGATTCGGTCAACGTCCAAACCAGACTAGATAGGTATAAACGGCAGGGCAGCCGTTAGTCCACTTTGTTACTGGCAATGGATCCGCTTAGATTAAAACGTCGTTTGTATAGAATTAGTACTATCTGTTGTTTTTTGCCTCGTAAATGGTACTGACTTGAAAAAATTAATAAAACCGGTACTGACTCGTCGAATTCACCTCAATTATGGTAGTTACTTGCAATTTACTCCATTATTTCGACCAAATTTCCCAAAGCAAAGACCTCCTCAACCTAAAAGCCAACAATTATCAAACCTGAACACTGTTGGCACCAAAAGTTTGTCCCATATTTGATTAGCAAAGGGGTGTGGGTGAGTAGTTACAAAAACTAGAGGGAAAAAGGGCTACTTTGCCTCTTCAGCATTTTTTTCAAATCCAAAGTGCAATACTCCTTTTTTTGGAACATACATAGTGTTTGGTCTTTGAGGATCAAATCTGACGCAGCAAGTATTGACTAGACCCAAAACAAAGGGGAGCGATGCCAAGACATGTGAATTTTGAAACAGTATTGATGGTTGTAGGTAATTAGAAACCATAAATATGTGTTGATTGATGACACTAGACACTTGACAAGGCTTGGCTGCATACATTGCTGCCAGAGCCAACTGATTACAAGAGTGCAGCACAATACTCACTCATACCGTTCAGGTTCAGATACTCGTTAATTGCTTCTACATGCGTTGCTACCAGAGCCTGCCTGATGGACTCCGGGCGGATACAACTACTATACATGCTCCTCCACCGGCATGCTTCTATCTACGTATGGTACGCAGGCAGGCAGGAGTAGCTTGTTATTCTTCCAAGAGATGCTCCGAAATGATCCATGGCCAAGGACAAGAATCAAATGTCTAAATATATTACTAGTAGGTAGCCAGGTGTGGCGGGAGGTTATCTCTCCACCACCGCCGCCGGCGGGGGCTGTTGCCTCACAAACTGTCCACGGACCCGTGGGCGCTGCTCGGCCAGCCTCTTCCTGCTTTGGTACCTCACCTGCAATTAATCGCAAACGGAGAAAATGAATGAATGGCCCATACATTTCTCATCACACACACACAGTACTACCGCCTGCAAACCCCAAAGAATGAATTGAAGAATAGCATACCTTCTTTCCGAAGTTCCGCTCTTTCCTCTTCTCTCTGAATTTGCTCACGGCGGCCATTCGACGCTCCCGTTTCAAATACATGGCGTGCCCGCTTCTTTTGTCAATGCCACCAGTCTCCAAATTTACAGCAGAGGCAGTAGCAGCAGTGCTCCCATTGTTAGTACTGTTGTTACTGCCTGAGTTGCTACCGAAGTTGGCAGCATGACCTTCAACCGGAGCCGAAGGATCAGTAACATTGGACTGAGGGACTCCCCCTGATCCGACATTCTCATCATGGACCGCAGCACAGGGGTGTTTGCTCTCTGCTTCACCAGCCTTGTCTTTCCCACCTGCTGCATTCTTCTTTCCCACTTCATCAGCCTTGTCATTACCTGCTGCTGCTACCGGTGTCCACTGCTGCACACGATGAAATGCCGACGTGTGTGTTTTACCGTTAATAGGTGAAACCTTAGTGCCACCAGGCTTTGTCACCACGCTCTTCGTAGTGGAACCCATGTCGTTGTTGTTGCTACTGCCGTTTGAACCTTGCTTCGTCAGAGCAGCATCCAAACTTGACTTCATGTTGAGAGCACCGTCTGTTTTCGCAGCCTCGGAGCTGTTACCATCCGGCGAACAGCTCCCCGCGAACCCTGCTCCGCCTTGATTGGGAACCGCACACGTATTGTACCTTGCAGAGAATATAACGGTTAGTATGCAACATACAGATAATTTCAGGATTCATAAAGGACACTGATATTATGTTTTGCACCTCGTGAATGCCGACACGTCTGATCGTCTGAAGACGTTCCTCTGTTCCTCTTGGATTGCATCTGTAGCATCTCCACTTGATCTCGCTCTTTTCAAACTCAACTCAAGCGACGGCATAATGTCGTCACGGTCTGTCTCTTTCCCTTCTGGCATTTTGGAGGAGCAATTAGGAGCATCTTTGGCTCTTGCTGCCTCTTGGGCGTCCATGTTTTTGGCCATTGAACCAATTAGGTCAGCAGCTCGAACAATTGGCTCCTCCATATTTTCCATAATTGTACCGTTGGAGTTGTTCTGTGGTGGATACTCACACCGTCTATCTGTTGGTTTGATGGAACTCCCGTTCGGGGAAGATTGATCTTCTGTGTTCAATTTACTAGGGGCACCTATTTCCAACTCCTTCTCTTTGAACTCATCTGAAAAATATATTGAAATTTAATCAATACAAAATAGTGTAAGTAGATTTTTTGTTCAGCTACACGGTAGACTGGTTGAGCAGACCATACCATTCGTTTCTTTTCTCTTGCATTTTTTGTTGTCTGTACCTGGTAACCATCTATTGCTGTCAAGGGGATCAGCCGACTGATCTGGAGACATATCCTGTGGACTGTCAATCTCCACAGCACGTTTTGTCCAAGAGCTCTGCGCCTGAAAAATAAACTGATGAGAAAAGCAGTTCATATGTGTGGACGCTTTCACATATGTAAAGTATTCTACTTAGAGGAGTTATTTTTCAAGTTTTGCCAAATTAAACAACTAATTACATCAGCCGACATGTATTTCAAGTTTTACTATCCACCAATTTGCTATAATTTTAAGCAAACAAGGACTACTACTACTATACTAAATTGATATACATATGTATAATACACAATCGGCATAGTAATGCTCTTTTTAGTATGCAACATGTTACATGTTACAGTTATTTGCAGTGTGTTTCACTTGCAATTTCAGTCTGCCAAAAAATAGAACTTGGCAAGGGTGCCTTTAGGTCTTGGGGCATTACTGAAGTTATATACAGAAGGGTAAGTTCTTTTTTTTTTTTTTGAGATGGAGAAGGGTAAGTTCTGTAGTTCCCAAATAAGTTATCTATTAGCTAGCCAAAAATAGAGATGCATGGGCTGGTGCTTCTCCTTTTCAGGAAAAAAAAGTAGCCAAAAAGAGTAGGGACTTTGTGGTGTGTCCCTGCTACCAGGGTTCAACTCATGTCAGCAGCGAATTATGGTATGTCGCATGTTACCATGTTGGACTAATTTTAGCTTCTGGTGGACAAATTGACTTCTACCGCTATCGGAGAAGCTAATAGTTTATGGTCTTATGGACAATTCATTCGGTTTTATCTTCAAATTATTTCTCAGCCTAACCACTCCTCTGTTCAATCTTGACAAGAAAATTACAGCTAGCTAATAGTAAGGTTTTATAAGAAGTAAAAGCAAGGAAAGTGTCATACTCCCTCCATTTTTTTAAAAAGGGCGCACCTCAAAGATCTCTGGGACCAAGGTACATACCGATTGGAGGAATTCCGTAGGCGTGGGACGTGAAAATCGGTTCGGTGATTAAGGAGCTGTGCCTAACAAATCGCTAGATTAACGCTTAGTAAACCCCACAGCCAATCAATTTGCCGTTTCCTCGCATGCATTGGTCGAGACGGTTACGAGCCAAAATTATCGGGTTACTTTCTTCTTCCCGCAGTCCTTCCTTTCTCCCCGCGCAGTTTCCATCCAAAACATCGAACCAAAATTTCGTCAGTTGAAAATCTCGCGCCGATCTTCCCTGCTGCGAAATTGAAAACCAAAATTTTAGACTCCGGCCGATGTTCCCGCCAGTGATCTCTTCATATAGGAAGCTAATGGAGGCACACGAACAGACGGTGCGACGATTCTCTCTTCCATCTCAGTCCAATGGCGACGGCACATCAAGGTGAATTAGACCGCCGGCCTCCTCCTCTCGGCCTCCGTGGGCTTTCGCGGATGGCTTTCCAACCAAGATCGCCGCCGCCAGGAACAGTTCCTCCTCCTCGTCCTCTTGGTCTCACCGGGCGCGCGTCTCTGCAATCTTTCTCCGTCGGCACTGCTGGCTCCGAGCCGCATCCTCCTCCAACGACTTTGCCTCGACGGCGCGTCGGCCTCGCACGCCCATCTCGCCGTCGACGTCGTGCTCGACCGCCTCCTCTCCCTGCACGTCTTCAACATCGCCGTGGACGCCGTGCTCGACCGCCTCCTCTCCCTGCACGTCTTCAACATCGCCGTGGACGCCGTGCTCGACCGCCTCCTCTCCCTGCACGTCTTCAACATCGCCGTGGACGCCGTGCTCGACCGCCTCCTCTCCCTGCACGTCTTCAACATCGCCGTGGACGTCGTGCTCGACCGCCTCCACCTCGCCATGGACGCCGTGCTCGACCGCCTCCTCGTCATCGCTTGGCTTCTCCATGTTGTCTTGATGCTCGCTTGATCAAGGAAGAGAAAAGAATGGCTCTTCTTTTATACAGCAACGAAGAGGAGGTGGTGAAAAAAGGAGACTGCACGAAACCAAACGGATGGCATGCAAATCATCTGTTTTCACACCTCCACAAAGCTCAACCTAGTTCACACTTGCATGCACAGTCCGGAAGGAACAAGGAAATAGAGAAATAATTGGGCCTAATTAATTGTGTGCGCCTTATTTGGCTTCAATTCTGAAAATTCTTTGATTTGGAGATGCGCCCTTTAAACAAAAATGGAGGGAGTACTTGAGTGCCGCTGCCATTATCGCTGCCATCCCTTGCGTTAAGCCCCAGGCTCATATCACCGTTGCGATCATTGCTGCCACTATTGTCATTGGATTCATCGCCACTCTTTAATTTGGTACACTTCTGCGTCTGGATATCACTAGTTCCGCCTCCACTTCCGCTGCCACTGGACTGAGTTACAAACAGAGAGGTTTAGTCTAGAGTAATCACAAAAATAGAAATTAACAGAGTAAACTGGAAGCATATATGATTCTAGTATATGTATAGATAGTAACTTACGCTGTGGCACCGTCTCCACACATGCTGCCAAAGGTTCTTAAGCTCGTTCTTACGGACGGGCTTGACCAAGAAGTCAGCAGCACCCTTTGACAGGCACTCGAAGACCGTGCCCATGTAGTCTTCGGAAGACATCACTGCAGGCAAACAATATCGATCAATCGGTGGAAGCAGCTAAGAGAGTATAGTAGCTAGCGGACACTGATGACCTGCTGATGACTGACTGGTATGCCTGTTGTGTTTAACAAGGAGTTGAGCCGAGGAGGTAAGTAGTAAAGCTACTTACTGATGACTGGGATGTTCTTGCAGACGCTGTGTGACATGATCTTCTCGAGCAGCGAGTTCCCAGAGGGGCAGGACACGATCTCGGTGAGGACGAGGTCGATGTTGCTCTGCGCGTCCTGAAGGTACGACCACGCTTGCTGGGCATTCTCGGCAGGGATAACTAGATGGGAAAGAAATAATTAAGACGAAAGTTAGGAACCAGCTGGGGGTTACATGCAGGTGACGAAAGTAAGTAGGCAGTTGTGTAGCGAAGTCAGGCAGGACCTTGGTACATGCAGGTGCGGAGCAGGGCGGCGACGACCTGCCTGGTGGAGTCATCGGTCTCGACGAGCAGGACCCTGATGGTCTTCTTGTGCAGGAACTTGTCCCAGCACAGCGGCTTGGCCTGTGCGTGCGGCGACGGCGGCTGCTCCATCAGGTGGTGGTAGTATGGTGGCTGCCGACGAGATTTGCTGGAGGAGAGGAGGGAGGTGCGCGCATAGCCGGCCGCGAGATGGACCGAACCTCGCCGCGCGTGCACAGCAAACCAATCAGATTGGGAAGAAGAAAATGGAGTCGCGCCAACACTATCTGTATCGCTAGCTGTGAGGAGGACACAGAGCAGAGCAGAGCAGAGCAGAGCAGAAGGAATGAATCAATCAGCGGGTGGGTGGCCGCGTCTGTCCTTCTCTTGAAAGGCGGCGCGCGGAGCTAAAAGAGTAGCAGCAGACAAGGGAAGGAACTGGTTAAAGCATCGGCATCATCATCAAATTGCCGCTCACACAGGTTCCACGGGTTCGAGATCCGCACGCCGACTGATGATGAACCCATCGATCCGCGCGCGCACAGATTGGTCGATCTGGTGCCTCGGACGGAGAACGTACTCCGAAAGATTATTAAGGAGGAAGAGGAGGAAGTTGAGGCGAGAGAGGAGGGAGTACCTTGCGTGTGGTCGATTGAGCTCAGGTGGGTGAGGAGGAAGAAGCGGAGGGCAGTGGTGGCATGGCGCGCCGGGGAGAGGAGGCTGCTGGGAGTAGTGAGGAGGGAGGGAGGCGGGGGCAGTAGATATTGGGGAAGGAGACGATGACGTGGAGGAAATGGAGGTGGGGAGGGGCGGTGGTGGGGCCCTCGGAATGCCAGAAAGAGATCCGGCTAAATCAAAAGCCGCGCTCGCGCTCCACAACCCCTCCCTCCGCTTGCTTTAGATCCGCGTATCTTTTCTGCTCTCTACGCTGCGACTGGGGATATGTCTTACGTCTGGATTTTGTGGGGCCCAACTGGCGGTCACCGTGGAGGGATGGTCGAGGCCCAACACCATCTCGACACGTGGTTGATGGTTGATGCTCTTGCCTCTTGCCCTGCCTGCACGGCTGATTTTGACTTGCACCCCCACACTGAACGCACACACGCACACCCTACCCCTATGAGCACCTCCGAGGGACTGAGCACGGCTGATTCTGACTTGCACCCAAACACCATAAAACCTGCTTTGGGATGTAAAAAAAATTAAAAGCATGTTTGTGTCTTTCTTGTGTTTGTGAGATTCATGAAAAAGATAATAATGCATGTTCAATGCGTAAAAAAGCTTGGAGCTTAGAAATTGCGGTTCTTGAGCACTGAACATTTTTTACTAAGGCCCATAGCGGTTCTATATAAAATTGAAGATACAGGATGTTGAAAATTCAGCTAACATGGCCAACTCTTCACACGAGCTACCCACAAACACCATCAACCGCAGCACTGACCACCCATCATGACACAAGCTGTGGATGAAGCCGCCCAACAAAGACACGTCAAGGAGATGTGGCAGCGGAACCAGTGGAAGGACGGAGCCGACCATGGTAGAATGCCACCAACATTGATTACGCCGCCACCAGGTTCCCACATACCACCTCGTTCACCTCATCGATGTCCCAAGGCGACGCCTCCAAGGATGAAACAACTCCAGAACCCCGCCGCCTCCCAATCCGAGGAATTCAGGGTTTTCACCTGGGAGGGGGGCAATGGGATGGGGTTGGACCCCGATGTCGCCTCCAAGGAGGGGAAATCGCTTGAAACGTCAATGTCATCGTGACCGCCACCACCGACCAAAGGTTTTCCCCAGGGCAAAGCCCCCAACCGCAGCCATCACGACCATGCTTAGGATACGCGAGGCCTGATCCAAATGCAGCGGGGTGGGAACTACCCTGGCACATGCTACCATCTTTTGATATGGCCGGAGGCCGCCGGGGAAACCGCAACAACTCTCTCCTTGTTGCCCCCGCGGCCGAGGAGAAGGCTACCAGCACCGGCAAATGCCTCCTGCCTCCGAATCAACGCCGTCCTCACCTCGTGACACCGCCATCCCAGATGTTTGAGATCTCCGCGAATGCAGCAAAGCAGCAAAATCCCCGCCGCCACCCTCCTTGGCAACCACGCGTGGGTTTCCGGGAGGCTACCTACAGAAGCGACGAGGGGAAAGGAAGGGGAAGGGCTAGTGATGGCTAGGGTTCGTCGTATCCTGAGTCGCCCAAGAGCGGAGCAACGAGGGGGCGAACGAAACATTATTTTCCCTCTGCTCCTTGTTATCACAACCATAAACACTCAAGCCATCAAATCTTTGTTCTTAAACTTTACCTTTGGCGGCACTAGCTCAGAATCTACTCAGCGCCATATCTTCTCTGGCCGTGTGTATTTGAGAGCGCCATCAAAGTAATATTCTGATAGGCTGTAAGAAGAGTATGAGGGTTGGGCTGCCGACGAGGGTTTATCTACCACTTGGTATCTTCTGCATTTCGAACGCGGTTTATTGGCCTTGGTGCTTTGGGCGTTCACATCAAATGGTGTAGGGACTAGATGATGATTCTCGCACTGTCTACATAAAAAACGTGTTAATATCTATGTGTGCGTACGTATATTTCATGATAAAAATGCATTTTCTACCATATGAAAAAAAAGCTAGTGATGTTTTCCCCCTTGGAGGCACGCCAAATTTGATTTTCAAGAAAAAATTATACACATAAATAACATGAGCTTGTGCAATGCAGTATTTTTTTCAAATAATATGGCCCTTTTAGATCTTTGTTCAAATTTATTCTTCATTTAGGGAACACTTGCTGCAGGGTACTATTTTGTAGCTCTATTGTCTTGACATCTTTGTGCGACAGTTGAAGCTTCCGATGCTGCGATTATCAGAGTTGAAATTTTTCAACAACCAAAGACACTCAAACTATCAAGTTTGCTGGTCCAATTTCTAAGGCATCCACGTAGAGTTTAAGAACAAAACTGACCATATTTTTGGTCAGGAAAATATGAAATATTTGTGACAGAAATTATGGCGTTGAAAAGTTACTTTGAATATGAACCCAATGGCAAACATAAAATCTGTTAACGATATTGGTGGTCAAAGTTTTTCTTAACGACGTGCAAGTCATATAAACTGACCGGAGGGGTACTTTGCAAAGTTTTAAATAGCCGGCTATAGCCTGGCTATAGCTCAGCTATAACCTTTAGGGAGACCTGCCGATGCGGCTATGCCTTTGTAGGCTAAATGAGAAAAAATCGCTAATAGCCGGCTATAGCCTTATTTAGCCCATATTTAGCCTCTAATTTAGCCGCTAAACCTCCTACATTTTGAATTTCTCTTCTCGTCTTTTTTTATTTCTTATTTTTCAAATTTGTGTTCAATATAATTAGATAAAACTCGTGAGTTAAATAATTGAATACTTGTTTGCCTTGAATAGTTGTATAAGTTGTATAACGAATCGTATTTGAGTAATAGTTTTCATCTTCTTTTGGTAAGATATGACTGAAATATTCTAAATTTTTGAAAAAAAAAACTAAATGCAATAGCCCGCTATAACCCGGCTATAGCCTTTTATAGCCTCAAAACAAAAAATTGCGGCTAAATTAGATAGCCAGCTATTTTAAACTATGACTTTGCCTCCAACAACTATCAATAATATAATTTAGTGTCTACTCAAGTCATCCTTGTCGGTATGTATATACTTGAAAAGAGTGCAATACACTTGGCATCTTTTGCATTGACACTTTGGGCATCGCGCGAGATGATATAGACACCGGAGGATGCTCCTTCCACTGTTAAGAAAACAAACAAAGCAGTGCTGTTAGTTAACAGCCGTCAGATCATGAGATAGAGTCCAAAGCGGCCCGATGCACGTGACCGGAAGAATCAGCTGAAAATGACTCAAAGGAGTTTCATACTCCATCCTGAGCCACTAGAACGTCCATGGCCGTGGATCACAAGCCTGCCTATAGCTAAGGCCGACACATCATCACCGGCCGAATCTGTTCCTCAATCCTCCTTCACCGGCCAGTTGTATATGCATGCATATACAGATGTTCGGTTTTCTTAACCTCCCACGAAGCTCATTATCTCTTTGGTCGAACTCTCTTCTACCCTCTTAATTTTGACAAGAAATACCACACAAGAATTGCTTAATTTTATCAAGAAAATCCAATTAAATAAAGAAAACACAAATATAGATAACGTCCAAAGTATATAGTAGTAATACACATATATACTGCTTAATCTTTTTTTTAGATCAACGACTGGTTAATCATCTAAGTAAGGATGATCTATGACTTTCTTATAAACTTTTAGTGGGCATCTCTGAGAAGGCGTCTTTATAGGACTCATCACAAATGAGAATATTATATATTACTTTGCACATATACTTTTAGTGGGCATCATTCTAACATACAGTCTTAGTTTTAGAATATTGTAGTTACTGAGAGGCCACTTGCTCATAGGGTTAATTTTGGAGGTAACAGGCATACTGATGTTAGTTCGTAAACAAAACTCTCAAACTCTAAACACTTAATTTGTGTCTCTTTTGGTTCCTCCTTGAGAGGGAGCTATGTACAACATAAGAATGTGATGCCTCCTCAATTATTTGTGCTCACAGGCTGTATATATACTCTACGGTCAGAAATAAGGCTACGTGTACTGAAGAATGAAAACATTTCTTTAGGAAAGAGATCGTGTGCTTCTGAGCTCTCTTTGCCTTTACTGGGCTTGCCGGTGTGCGTGAAGAGCCAACCACAATTTCTTCCGAGAAAAATAGAGCCAACCAAAATTCAGATACATATATGCTCCGAACTGTCTACCGCAGATCCATCTCCTCGGATCATAGTCTTAATTAAAGAAAAGCAGACACACTTTTCTTCATGCTAGACTAACAAGGCACAATTTGCCACCACAACTATCTGGCTTTAGCACACACCTAGGTTTCAAGTAGCAAAACATAAAAAAGCCAAAGCAGTCACACTAAATCAACTTGGTCTACTGCTTGCATCACTAATAAACTATCAACATCAGCTAATCACCTGTGAGAAAAATAGTAAGCACCAGCCAGTAAAAATGATGGGGATTGAAAAGCACTGTCCTTACATAAAAAAAAGATCAACTGATCCAGACAAAGTAGTAACTGATCGTACATAAGCCTGCCGTATATATGCAGGGCTCAGTAATCTCTTTTAATTGGTATGTGTAACCATGCATGATGCAAGCGAAATTTGTTGAGCAAGGTTGATCAAAGAGAGGTGAAGAGAAGACTATTGGGCTATTGGCCAGTTGAATGCCACTTGGTTCATGAGATTCTGCAGGCATCACGCTGTCTTGCTTTCGCTTATCCTTTGCTCGATGTGGCTAGGAGAGGAGCTGCAGTGCCTTTTAACTTTGCATCTTTCTTTTGCTTTACTCTTGTGTGGCTTCCGCTGAATCCTTTCCTTGGTCGCCTGATTCTTCCTGCCTTTTGGACAGCTTGGTTCACATGGCACCAGACATATCCTGAGGATCAAAATGTTTTCTCTTGGATTTTGGGAATATTTTATTTTTACTACCAGATTATTAAGAAGCCATAGCATTACATGGTCATTACTCAACTTGTTTAAAAATGTTTGGTCTTTTTCTTCTTTATATCTATTACTTCATGTGTTTTCCTTGATTTCATTGGCATGTGCTGATAATTTGAAAGGCTCTGGAAGGATGCCGAAGAGCATTGCAAACACACAGTTGGGAGAATATTGTGAAAATGAGCAGTGATCTAAAATATGACGTAATTATACATGTACTTATTAAACTTGGATGTAGAGGAAACAAATTAATTATTCTTTATCGAAAAAATAAAATTAATTATTGTTTTGTCTAAGAAATAAATTTGGAATTAACTAAATCAAAAAATAGCAACATATAAGAAGAATAATGATAACAATATTGGTTATGTACCTATATTCTTGTTAGACATGAATCATTTTAACTAGTTTTATTGGCATTACTTGGCATATTTTGGAGGTTTGGCTGAAAAATGATGTCAAAGCAGCAATTTTGCCTCATAAAATAGTTGAAAAACAAAATAGGATGTTTATATGGAGGGACCAAGATTTGTGTAGGAACAGTAGGAAAAATAATAATAATAATCCCCACTCTCATGCCTAGAATTGGTTTGTGGCCATGAAATCAAAAACAAAAACTTTATCTAGCCAAACGTTAGAAATATAAGCATTATGTGCATATGGTGATTGTTGAGTTATGTTGAACATGTTATATAAGTTCTTCCATGGAATTAATTATTATGTTGTTTGGCGCACACACTTAAAATTCAATTAACTTCTAAAATTTAAAATAACAAAATACTTTTCCTACGAGTGTTGGATATGTTTAACTTTTTTATTCTATCAGCGTCATGCAATTGTTAGTTTTGGTACAAGCAGGCACTACAATATAGATGCACAAACACCTGCATGCACTCACACATCGCCTACTGAAGAATCCTGACTAGTGATCCCTCCTCGATCTCCATCCCTTTAGTGCCCTATGCTTCAGCTGCCCCCTCGCGATGCCCTTGGCAGTGACAACGAAGAGATTGGCAACTCCGTGAGGGTGTGTTAGATTTCAAAAATGAGTTGGGGATTTGGGAATCAATGTTCTAACAGTGTTTGTTGATTTTGGTTGTTGTTTTCGTCATGTGGTGGTTGAGATGAATTTTGACAACTAGAAAATATCAAACATTGAATAAGAGTTTTGCATGGCCGTTATTTCCAAAAGTAGAATGAGAATTAAGGCTATAGGTTACTGCTAAGATGGAGAAAGTGAAACAATTCTTAGGCAACTGAGAGGCAAAAAAAGTCCAATTCAAACTTGGCAAAATAAAATAAGACATTTGCGACGCTTTCTACGTGGTTGGGCAAAAAATTTGAGTGGAAAATATAAGAAGGAGAAGGAGAAACTTTTGAGCATTATAGATAGGTTAGACATTAAAGCGGAAGTGATACCGCTATCTCAAGGGGAGTGTAATGAGCTAAAGGTAGCTAATGAAAAGTTAAATAAACTTCGACGAGAGGAAGAGATCAAGTGGGCTCAAAGGGCAAAAGTAAAATATATTCAGGAAGGGGGAGATAATACCAAATATTTTCACCTTATAGCAAATGGTAAGCACAGGAAAAAGAAAATTTATCAACTGGAACAAGATGAGGGAACCATTGTAGGTGATGATAATTTAAGGGTTTATATTTCGGAATACTACAAAAAAAAATTCGGTAATCCTGAGCCTAGTTCGGTTGTGCTAGATGAAAGTATAGTTCAAGATATTCCGCAATTGTCAGCGAAGGAGAATCAAATGTTAATTAAGAATTTCTCGATGGAGGAGGTTCATAATGCTATTTTTCAAATGGAACATAATAAGTCCCCGGGACCAGATGGTTTCCCTGCGGAGTTTTATCAACATTTTTGGGGGGTTATTAAGTTTGATCTGCTGGCTTTATTTGAGAGCTTTCAGAAAGGGGAACTACCGCTTTATAAATTGAACTTTGGGGTGATTACTTTATTACCGAAAAAGGAAAATGCAACTCAGATTCAACAATATACACCAATTTGCTTACTTAATGTGAGCTTTAAAATTTTCACTAAAGTTGCCACTAATCGTATTTCGGAGGTAGCTCAAAAATTCATCAGACCTTCTGAGACGGCTTTTATTCCTGGAAGACACATTTTAGAAGGGGTTGTGGTACTTCATGAGACAATACATGAAATGCATAGAAAGAAACTAGATGGGGTTATTTTTAAAATTGACTTTGAAAAGGCGTATGATAAGGTTAAATGACCCTTTTTGCAACAAGTTCTTCGTATGAAGGGCTTTGATCCAATTTGGTGTGATAGGATAAAGCAATTTGTACAAGGTGGGAGTGTTGGTATAAGAGTGAATGATGGGATTGGGCATAATTTTCAAACTAGGAAAGGCTTAAGACAGGGAGATCCTTTATCCTCAATACTTTTTAATATTGTCGCTGATATGTTAGCGATTCTTATTGATAGAGCGAAGGAGGTAGGTAAAGTGGGAAGTTTGTTACCGCACCTTATTGACGGAGGAATTTTCATTTTACAATATGCTGATGACACAATTCTGTTTTTGGAACATGATATTGCTAAGGCCGTTAATATGAAATTGATTCTATGCATCTTTGAACAATTATCGGGTCTGAAAATTAATTACCACAAGAGTGAAATCTTTACATTTGGTAAGGCAAAAGATATGGAGGATCAATATAGACACATTTTTGGATGTGAGTCAGGAACTCTACCCCTAAAATACTTGGGAATTCCAGTGCACTATAGAACTTTGCGGAATGCAGAATGGAATCCCCTTGAAAATCGGTTTGCCTCTAAATTAGGGTGTTGGCATAGTAAATTGTTATCGTACGGTGATAGTTGGTTCTAATTAATTCGGTTCTTACAAGTCTGCCAATGTTTATGCTATCCTTCTTGGAAATCCCAATTGGGGTAAGGAAGAGGCTGGATTTTTATAGATCTAATTTTTTCTGGCAATCTGATGAGCATAAGAAGAAGTATAGGTTATCTAAATGGAGTATTCTGTGTAGACCAAAGGATCAAGGGGGATTGGGGATTGAGGTTTTGAAATTGAAGAATAGATGTTTGTTGAGTAAATGGTTGTTTAAAATCCTTACAGAGGAGGGTATGTGGCAACAGCTCTTATATAACAAGTATATTAAAAACAAAACTTTAGCTCAAGTTGAGGTTAAACCAACTGACTCACCCTTCTGGAAGGGTCTTATGCATGTCAAAGCGGATTTCTTTAAGAGAGGTTATTTTAAAGTAGGAGATGGAAATTCTGTGAGGTTCTGGGAAGATGTGTGGTTGGGTGATACGCCATTATCTCACCAATATCCAGCGTTGTACAATATTATTCAGCATAAGAATGTGTTAGTGTTGACTGTGTTTGCTACACAACCTATTAATATTACATTTAGAAGAGGCTTGAATGATAATAATTGGCTGCAGTGGTTACAATTATGCCAAAGATTAATTACAATCAATTTAACATCTGATTCGGATAAATTTGTTTCGAAATTAAATGAGTCGGGTACGTTTACAGTTAAGTCTATGTATCTTGATTTGATGGATGAGCATACTGTTTACCCTCGTAAGTATTTATGGAAGTTGAAGATTCCCTTGAAGATAAAAATCTTTATGTGGTTCCTTAATAATAAAGTGCTTTTGACTAAGGATAATTTAGCTAAACGGAAGTGGAATGGTTGTCAAAAATGTTGTTTTTATGATTCCATGGAAACCGTGAATCATTTATTCGTTCATTGCCCGTTTGCACAAATTATATGGCGTATGATGTATCTTACTTACAACATTCCTCCGCCAGCTAATATTACTAATATGTTTGGTAGATGGCTTAATGGAGTGAGGAACGAGGATAAACAAAAAATTTGAATAGGTGTTTCGGCCCTATGTTGGGCTATTTGGAGGACTAGAAATGATATGATCTTTAACAAACAAAGTGGGACTAATTTTTTGCAGGTTATCTGGCGAGCTGCTCATTCAATTCAGCAATGGGCGTTTCTCCTCCCTATGGAGCAGCGGGAGGCTATGGTTATTGGATGCAACCGGATGCTATGGGTTGCTCAGGACTTCTATTTCCAGGCTACTGGGTGGCGACATCTTAATAGAATAGCACATGCATAGCCTTTCTATTAGACTTTTTGTGGCCTGGTTATTTCTGTTTCGAATTTAGATTCTCAGTGATTGTAATAAGTGAGGATGGTTTTTGGTGAATTGACACTTGAGTTCTATTGATGCAGAGGCTGGGGCGATGCTCCTTAATCGAAAAAAACATATTTTATTGAAAGAATATTTGGCAATTGAGAGGCAAACAAGCTAGAGTAAAGTTGTGTATTTTGAGCTTTAGTACCCCCTTTGTTTTTCCGTATAAGGCCAAGCCAACTAATAATTATCATGATTTATGGTTTGAAAAATCTCTTGTCTTTCAGGCTAATTAAACATGGTGTATGTGGTGTATCTTTCTTTGTGGCTGCACGTGATGTTTACATCAATAAGCACCATCTTACCAGGTATAAATCTAACCAGTTCTTGGTAAGAGATAGCGGCCTTGTATATGCAGAAAGTACTATTTTTTGTAGAGGCCTTGTGTTAAAAGAAACGGAAGGGGTACTGAACATGGTGTATCTGAACTAATCGTACTCATGTTTTTATCCATGGATATAACACAAATTATTTCTGAGAGAATCTCTTAGATACAATATCATATAGAATATTTGTAATAAATACATAAGTTTACAACTTTCATAAGTTGCCTTTGAAGATCCAACATCTACATGTTCGATAAAGAAGGTTGTGTACTTATTTTCGCCCCCTGTGATCATTTATTCTCTACCGCATATAATTCATGCTTGCATGGTTCATTGTTGTAATATTTTCAAACTACTTTTAGACCTCACTCAAAGCTAAGAAGGCTTCCTCGGAAGGGAGGACAAAGATGTTCCGAGCTCTCTGATACGCGTACAGCACGCGTCCGTTGGAAACCCCAAGAGGAAGGTGTGATGCGTACAGCGGCAAGTTTTCCCTCAGTATGAAACCAAGGTTTATCGAACCATTAGGAGCCAAGAAGCACGTTGAAGTTTGATGGCGGCGAGGTGTAGTGCGGCGCAACACCAGGGATTCCGGCGCCAACGTGGAACCTGCACAACACAAACCAAGTACTTTGAAACAGCGAGGTTGTCAATCTCACCGGCTTATGTAACAAAGGATTAGATGTATAGTGTGGAAGATGATTGTTTGCAGAAAAACAGTAGAACAGTATTGCAGTAGATTGTATTTGATGTAAAGGAATTGGACCGGGGTCCACAGTTCACTAGAGGTGTCTCTCCCATAAGATAAACGGCATGTTGGGTGAACAAATTACAGTTGGGCAATTGACAAATAAAGAGGGCATGACCATGCACATACATATTATGATGAGTATAGTGAGATTTAATTGGGCATTACGACAAAGTACATAGACCGCTATCCAGCATGCATCTATGCCTAAAAAGTCCACCTTCAGATTATCATCCGAACCCCCTCCAGTATTAAGTTGCTAACAACAGACAATTGCATTAAGTATTACGCGTAATGTAATCAGTAACTACATCCTCGAACATAGCACCAATGTTTTATCCCTAGTGGCAACAGCACATCCATAATCTTAGAGATTTCTGTCACTTCCCCAGGTTCACGGAGACATGAACCCACTATCGAGCATAAATACTCCCTCTTGGAGTTACAAGCATCTACTTGGCCAGAGCATCTACTAGTAACGGAGAGCATGCAAGATCATAAACAACACATAGATATAAATTGATAATCAACATAACAAGTATTCTCTATTCATCGGATCCCAACAAACACAACATATAGAATTACGAGATAGATGATCTTGATCATGTTCGGCAGCTCACAAGACCCGACAATTAAGCACAATGGGAGAAGACAACCATCTAGCTGCGCTATGGACCCATAGTCCAGGGGTAGACTACTCACACATCACTCCGGAGGCGACCATGGCGGCGTAGAGTCCTCCGGAGATGATTCCCCTCTCCGGCGGGTGCCGGAGGCGATCTCCTGAATCCCCGAGATGGGATTGGCGGCGGCGGCGTCTGAAGGTTTCCGTATCGTGGCTCTCGTGCGGGGGTTTCGCGACGAAGGCTATTTGTAGGCGAAGGGCAGGTCAGGGGCGTCACGAGGGCCCACACTACGGTCGGCGCGGGCTTGGGCGCGCCGCCTGTGGTTTGGCCACCTCGTGGCCCCACTTCGAATCTTCGGTCTTCTGGAAGCTTCATGGCAAAATAGGACCCTGGGCGTTGATTTCGTCCAATTCCGAGAATATTTCCTTAGTAGGATTTCTGAAACCAAAAACAACAGAAAACAGAACTGGCACTTCGGCATCTTGTTAATAGGTTAGTTCCAGAAAATGCACAAATATGACATAAAGTGTGCATAAAACATGTAGATAACATCAATAATGTGGCATGGAACATAAGAAATTATCGATACGTCGGAGACGTATCAGCATCCCCAAGCTTAGTTTCTGCTCGTCCCGAGCAGGTAAGCGATAAACAAAGATAATTTCTGGAGTGACATGCCATCATAACCTTGATCATACTATTGTAAAGCATATGTAGTGAATGCAGCGATCAAAACAATGTAAATGACATGAGTAAACAAATGAATCATATATCAAAGACTTTTCATGAATAGTACTTCAAGACAAGCATCAATAAGTCTTACATAAGAGTTAACTAATAAAGCAATAATTCAAAGTAGAGGTATTGAAGCAACACAAAGGAAGATTAAGTTTCAGCGGTTGCTTTCAACTTATAACATGTATATCTCATGGATATTGTCAATGTAAAGTAATATAACAAGTGCAATATGCAAATATGTAGGAATCAATGCAGTTCACACAAGTGTTTGCTTCTTGAGGTGGAGAGAGATAGGTGAACTGACTCAACAATAAAAGTAAAAGAATGGTCCTTCAAAGAGGAAAGCATCGATTGCTATATTTGTGCTAGAGCTTTGATTTTGAAAACAAGAAACAATTTTGTCAACGGTAGTAATAATGCATATGTATCATGTAAATTATATCTTACAAGTTGCAAGCCTCATGCATAGTATACTAATAGTGCCCGCACCTTGTCCTAATTAGCTTGGACTACCAGGATTATCACAATGCACATGTTTTAACCAAGTATCACAAAGGGGTACCTCTATGCCGCCTGTACAAAGGTCTAAGGAGAAAGCTCGCATTGGATTTCTCGCTATTGATTATTCTCAACTTAGACATCCATACCGGGACAACATAGACAACAGATAATGGACTCCTTTTTAATGCATAAGCATGTAGCAACAATTAATTTTCTCATATGAGATTGAGGATATATGTCCAAAACTGAAACTTCCACCATGGATCATGGCTTTAGTTAGCGGCCCAATGTTCTTCTCTAACAATATGCAGCTCTAACCATAAGGTGGTAGATCGCCCTTACTTCAGACAAGACGAACATGCATAGCAACTCACATGATATTCAACAAAGAGTAGTTGATGGCGTCCCCAGAACATGGTTATCGCACAACGATCAACTTAATAAGAGATAAAGTGCATAAGTACATATTCAATACCACAATAGTTTTTAGGCTATTTGTCCCATGAGCTATATATTGTAAAGGTGGAGAATGGAAATTTAAAGGTAGCACTCAAGCAATTTACTTTGGAATGGCGGAGAAATACCATGTAGTAGGTAGGTATGGTGGACACAAATGGCATAGTGGTTGGCTCAAGTATTTTGGATGCATGAGAAGTAATCCCTCTCGATACAAGGTTTAGGCTAGCAAGGCTATTTGAAACAAACACAAGGATGAAGCGGTGCAGCAAAACTCACATAAAAGACATATTGAAAACATTATAAGACTCTACACCGTCTTCCTTGTTGTTCAAACTCAATACTAGAAATTATCTAGACCTTAGAGAGACCAAATATGCAAACCACATTTTAGCATGCTCTATGTATTTCTTCATTAATGGGTGCAAAGTATATGATGCAAGAGCTTAAACATGAGCACAAAAATTGCCAAGTATCACATTATCCAAGACATTATAGCAAATTACTACATGTATCATTTTCCAATTCCAACCATATAACAATTTAACGAAGAAGAAACTTCACCATGAATACTATGAGTAAAGCCTAAGGACATACTTGTCCATATGCTACAGCGGAGCGTGTCTCTCTCCCACACAAAGAATGCTAGGATCCTTTTTATTCAAACAAAACAAAAAACAAACCGACGCTCCAAGCAAAGTACATAAGGTGTGAATAAAAATATAGTTTCAGGGGAGGAACCTGATAATGTTGTCGATGAAGAAGGGGATGCCTTGGGCATCCCCAAGCTTAGACGCTTGAGTCTTCTTGATATATGCAGGGGTGAACCACCGGGGCATCCCCAAGCTTAGAGCTTTCACTCTCCTTGATCATGTTGTATCATCTCCCTCTCTTGATCCTTGAAAACTTCCTCCACACCAAACTCAAAACAACTTATTAGAGAGTTAGTGCACAATCAAAATATACATGTTCAGAGGTGACATAATCATTCTTAACACTTCTGGACATTGCACAAAGCTACTGAAAGTCAATGGAATCGAAATATCCATCGAACATATCAAAACAGGCAATGCGAAATAAAAGGCAGAATCTGTCAAAAACAGAACAGTTCGTATTGACGAATTTTATTGAGGCACCAGACTTGCTCAAATGAAAATGCTCAAATTGAATGAAAGTTGCGTACATATCTGAGGATCACTCACGTAAATTGGCATAATTTTCTGAGTTACCTACAGAGAATTTTGCCCAGATTCGTGACAGCAAAGAAATCTGTTTCTGCGCAGTAATCCAAATCTAGTATGAACCTTACTATCAACGACTTTACTTGGCACAACAAAACACTAAACTAAGATAAGGAGAGGTTGCTACAGTAGTAAACAACTTCCAAGACACAAAATAAAAACAAAGTACTGTAGTAAAAACATGGGTTGTCTACAAGAAGTTCTTTCTTTATAGCCATTAAGATGGGCTCAGCAGTTTTGATGATGCACTCGCAAGAAATAGTATTTGAAGCAAAAGAGAGCTTCAAGAGGCAAATTCAAAACACATTTAAGTCTAACATGCTTCCTATGAAGAGGAATCTTGTAAATAAACAAGTTCAAGAAGCATAATGCAACAAGCATAGAAAGATAAAACAAGTGTAGCTTCAAAAATTTCAGCACATAGAGAGGTGTTTTAGTAACATGAAAATTTCTACAACCATATTTTCCTCTCTCATCATAACTTTCAGTAGCATCATGAGCAAACTCAACAATATAACTATCACATAAAGCATTCTTATCATGAGTCTCATGCATAAAATTATTACTCTCCACATAAGCATAATCAATTTTATTAGTTGTAGTGGGAGCAAATTCAACAAAGTGGCTATCATCATATATAGGAGGCATATTGTAATCATAAAAGAAAATTTTCTCCTCAATGCTTGGGGGACTAAAAAGATCATGCTCATCAAAGCCAGCTTCCCCAAGTTTAGAATTTTCCATAGCATTAGCAACAATGGTGTTCAAAGCATTCATAGTAATAACATTCCCATTAGCATGCATATAAAGTTCCATGGGTTTTTTAATTCACTCTTCAAACACATCATGTCCTAATTCAAGATAAAGTTCATAAAGATCTCTCATATTTTTGTTGTTTTCCATTATGCTTAACTGGTGAAATAAAAACATGCATGATATTAAGTAAAGTAAAACAAGTAACTAATTTTTTTGTGTTTTTGATATAGCAAACAAGATAGCAAATAAAGTAAAACTAGCAACTAATTTTTGTGTTTTGATTTAGTGCAGCAAACAAAGTAGTAAATAAAATAAAGCAAGACAAAAACAAAGTAAAGAGATTGCGATGTGGAGACTCCCCTTGCGCGTGTCTTGATCCCCGACAACGGCGCCAGAAAAAGAGCTTGATACGCGTACGGCACGCGTCCGTTGGGAACCCCAAGAGGAAGGTGTGATGCGTACAGCGGCAAGTTTTCCTCGTATGAAACCAAGGTTTATCGAACCGGTAGGAGCCAAGAAGCACGTTGAAGGTTGATGGCGGCGAGATTTAGTGCGGCGCAACACCGGGATTCCGGCGCCAACGTGGAACTGCACAACACAAACCAAGTACTTTGCCCCAACGAAACAACGAGGTTGTCAATCTCACCGGCTTGCTGTAACAAAGGATTAGATGTATAGTGTGGAAGATGATTGTTTGCAGAAAAACAGTAGAACAGTATTGCAGTAGATTGTATTTCAGTAAAGAGAATTGGACCGGGGTCCACAGTTCACTAGAGGTGTCTCTCCCATAAGATAAACAGCATGTTGGGTGAACAAATTACAGTTGGGCAATTGACAAATAAAGAGCATGACCATGCACATACATATTATGATGAGTATAGTGAGATTTAATTGGGCATTACGACAAAGTACATAGACCGCTATCCAGCATGCATCTATGCCTAAAAAGTCCACCTTCAGGTTATCATCCGAACCCCCTTGATACGTCTAATTTGCATCACTATTTTATATCATAATTTGCTGTTATTCATTGATATATTTCATATTGGGACACAATACTTATGTTATTTCATCTATTTTGCATGTTTCATCATTATTGGAGGATCAAGCAGGAGCCGAGGATTTTCTTTGGAAAAGCACCGTCGAACGCAATATTTCGGAAGATCAACTGTGGAAGGAAATTATACCAAAAATCCTATTTTTCAAGATGACGAAGGAAGCCAGAAGGAGGAGCCAGCTGGACCCAAGGTGGGCCCACACCATAGGGCGGCGGCCATGGCCTGGCCGCGCCACCATGTGGTGTGGGGCCCCAGCCCCTTTCGCCTCCTTTTCTTCGCGAAACCCTTCGTCCCGAAAACCTAAGCCCAGAGGGTACCTCGCGAAGAGTTCTGACCGCCTCTGCGGGCGGAGAACACCAGAGAGAAAAGAGCTCTCCGGCGGGCGGGATTCCGCGAGGAAATTCCTCCGGAGGGGGAATCGACGCCATCGTCACCGTCATCGAGCTGGACATCATCTCCATCACCATCATCATCATCTCCACCATCATCACCGCCGTCTCCACCGTGACACCGTCACCGCTATAGCAATTTGGGTTTGATCTTGATTGTTTGATAGGGGAAACTCTCCCGGTATCAATCTCTACTTGTTGTTGATGATATTGAGTGAAACCATTGAACCAAGTTTATGTTCAGATTGTTATTCATCATCATATCACCTCTGATCATGTTCCATATGATGTCTCGTGAGTAGTTCGTTTAGTTCTTGAGGACATGGGTGAAGTCTAAATGTTAGTAGTGAACTATGGTTGAGTAATATTCAATGGTATGATATTTAAGTTGTGGTGTTATTCTTCTAGTGGTGTCATGTGAACGTCGACTACATGACACTTCACCATTTATGGGCCTAGGGGAATGCATCTTGTACTCGTTTGCTAATTGCGGGGTTGCGGAGTGACAGAAACCTAAACCCCGTTGGTATATCGATGCGGGAGGGATCGCAGGATCTCGAGTTTAAGGCTGTGGTTAGATTTATCTTAATTACTTTCTTGTAGTTGCGGATGCTTGCAAGGGGTATAATCACAAGTATGTATTAGTCCTAGGAAGGGCGGTACATTAGCATAGGTTCACCCACACAACACTTATCATAACAATGAAGATTATTTAGCCGTATGTAGCGAAAGCACTAGACTAAAATCCCGTGTGTCCTCGAGAACGTTTGGTCATTATAAGTAAACAAACCGGCTTGTCCTTTGTGCTAAAAAGGATTGGGCCACTCGCTGCAATTGTTACTCTCGCACTTTACTTACTCGTACTTTATTCAACTGTTACATCAAAAACCCCTGAATACTTGTCTGTGAGCATTTACAGTGAATCCTTCATCGAAACTACTTGTCAACACCTTTGCTCCTCGTTGGGATCGACATTCTTACTTATCGAAAATACTACGATACACCCCCTATACTTGTGGGTCATCAAGACTATTTTCTGGCGCCGTTGCCGGGGAGTGAAGCGCTATTGGTAAGTGGAATTGGTAAGGAAAACCTTTACTGTTTGTGCTGATTTTATTTCTGCTTTTGCTATAAGTTATTATGGAGAGATCTTCTCTTCAATTTTTATTTGGGAAATCTACTACTGCAACGGTAGTGGATGAGGCGCCAGGTGAGGAAGTGATACCATATAAAATACCTATGAAAATTATTGAACGTGTTATGGATAACCGCTATGAAGGGGATGAAACTGTCCATCCTGGTGATCATTTACTGTTTTTGCATGAATTATGCGGGTTATTCAAATGTGCAGGTATTGCTACGGATGAAGTGAGGAAGAAACTATTCTCTTTATCACTGTCTGGTAAGGCGGCACATTGGTATAAATTACTGGATAATGGGGATTCTCTTGAATGGAATGATATTGTGCCCCGGTTTTATTCTAAGTTTTATCCTCCAAGTGAAATTCACAAGGATCGGAACCGCATATATAATTTTTGGCCTCATGATGGAGAGAGTATTGCCCAAGCTTGGGGAGATTGAAGTCTTTAATGCTCAAATGCCCCATTCATGAGCTTCCTGGTAATGTTATTATTGATAATTTCTATGCAAGACTTTCTTTTCAAGATAAGACCTTGCTGGATACTTCTTGTTCTGGATCATTTACACGCAACAAAGAAGAGTTTAAAAGGGACCTTCTTGATCGGATCCAAGAGAATACTGAAGGTTGGGAGAACGACAAGGATAGAGAATCAGGTATAATTTATGATTATAAATGCATTGAAGCTTTTATGGATATGATAAATTTCGTAATATGAGTGCTACATATGGTCTTGATTCTCAAGTTGCTGCAAATCTTTATAAAGCTTTTGCCTCTCATTATGAACTGCCAAAGAAGAATTTTTATAAGTATCATGAACCGTATAAAGATAAAATTGATTCATCTATTAATAAATGCGTTGTAGTTGAAACCGCTGATCATGTTATTCCTGAAGCTTATATTGAAAAAAGGGATTTCTATTTTCGTGCCCCTGGTTCGTTAGTTGTACTCAGTTTTCCCCAGCCCCTTAGTTTTTCCTCAGTTTTCCCCTCCCTCTAGTTTGAAACCCGTCAGAGCGCTCAGACGGGAGGGTTGCCGTCTGGTCGAGGCCTTCATTACCGGTGACGGCTGGGCCGCGTTGGTGTTGAATTGACCGTTTCTTTGAGTGTGTTGTTGATTGGAGGAGCTCACCCAAAGCTTTCCACTCCGCCCGATCTGGAGGAGCTCACACCGCCCCTCGCGCCACCCCGTCCGTCCCTCCTACCTTATGGCGTCGTCCGCCGCCGAGCCGCCCCGCCCCCACCACCACCGGGAGGCGGAGAGGGCTCCGCCTCCACCAGATCTAGATCTACCCCTTTCGCGGAGTTTGTATGTCCATCTGGTGTGCCAAATGTTCGCGTCAACCGCGGAGAAGATTGGGAATCGGAGGGATCTAACGCATGGATTCCATCTGGGTAAGCATCGTATGCCTATGTGAATTAACAGTAGGCAGTTTTGGCGCCAATCGTTGTTGCTCAACTAACTGCGTTGCTTTTCGAATAGGATTGATCCAGCGCTGGCTTTTCGGCTGGTGGTTAGGCTGGATTCTAGCTTTACGCGTGATTCTAAACGCTATAAGAATGGGTTTTTCTTCCTGCGGTGGTTGCAACCACCATCTCGTTGAGGAATTTGAAAGCTAACATCTGCGCTCAGTACAGCTGGAGCTCTTACGACGATGTTCATTTCGAATATTTCAACAAGGAGGGAAGATTTGTTCCACTAATTTCCGACGACGATCTGGGAATTCTTTTTGCTTTGAATGCTTCTTGCCGGTTCGGTAAAATTCGTATCCATGTGGTCAGGGGCCGGGCATCTCTCTCTGGTGTTGGGGCATCATCAGGTGGTCGGGCATCATGTCTCTCTACTGCTGCTGCCTCTTCTAACGGTGTGCGCTGCGCCGCTCCTTGTAGGTCCACAGCACCATCTGTCCCCAGTGCTAGTGGTAGCCAGATCGTTCGTACGGTCGATGTGGAGGACGATGAGACATTGAGGATCAGCCTCCTCAAGATGATGATGATGAGTTGATGTTTCCTGAATTGGTAGATCGATGCGTAAGCAGGCAATGGAGGATCAATACATGGAAGATATTGCTTTTGGTGCCAGATTTGATGACACGATGATGAAGAGAAGAATGAGAATGATGACAGCCTCGTTTTAGCCGATTACGAAGGTGAAGACTTGCCAACAATTGAGTGGAACAGGGAGAATCCCCAGCTTGTAGAAGGCACCGTGTTTCAAACGATGATGGACTGCCGTAATGCAATTACTACATATCACATTCTCAGTAAGAATAATTTTGAGGTTGTTAAAAGTGAGCCAGGTAGGTTCACAATTAAATGCCCATACCCAAGGTGTAGGTTTAGGCTGCATGCATCCACAATGCGCAGAAGCAGCTTGGTTCAGGTACTACGCCAACCAGTTGTGTATTTAGATCACGGTGTAAAATTTGTTATCTATTATTGACATCCCTTATCATTATGTTTCAGATAAAGAAGAATAAGGAGATCCATAGGTGTCCACCTCTAGGGGGAGAGCCAGAGCTGAAAACAAAGCTAGCGAAGACTAGGTGGTTGGCAGATATAATCCTAGATTGGCTGAGAGAAGATCCTTCACTTGGTCCAACAGCACTCGTAAAAAAGGTGGTTGAGAAGTATAAAATGAAAGTACCTTACATGAGGATGTTCTATGCAAAGGAAATGGCTCTTGACAAGATCAATTGTCCATGGAATGAAAGCTTTCAGTTGCTTTACACTTTCAAAGCTGAAGTGGAGATGGCTAGTCCAGCAGTGTTGTAGCGATAGACAAGCATACAGTTCCCTACAAATTGAAAAGCGGGAAGGTAATGCACAAGGAATGTTTTAGAAGGGCTTTTGTTTGTTTCAAAGCTTGCTGGAAAGGCTTTTTGGACGGTTGCAGGCCTTATTTGGCCGTGGATGCATCAGCTCTTCATGGCAGGTTTAAAGGACAGCTAGTTGCTGCTACTGCAGTTGATGGACATAATTGGATGTTCCCTGTTGCTTATGGGGTTTTGGAGGTTGAGTCACAGGAAAGTTGGACTTGGTTTCTGCAGAATTTGCGCGATCTTATAGGTCATCCACCAGGACTTGTTATCCACACAGACGCTTGCAAAGGTTTGGAGAGTGCGGTAGAAGCAGTATTCCCTGGAGTGGAGCATAGGGAATGTATGC
Organism: Lolium multiflorum; assembly: GCA_030979885.1. Lineage (NCBI taxonomy): Eukaryota > Viridiplantae > Streptophyta > Magnoliopsida > Poales > Poaceae > Lolium > Lolium multiflorum. The sequence continues at coordinate 18,430,787 of CM061748.1, forward strand.
GACACTTGGTACAGAATTTTACAAAGAAATTCAAGGGTAAAGTTTTTACTGACAACCTATGGCCAGCTTCATACACATGCGGCTCTAGGAAGCATCTGTTTCATTTGGATGTGTTGTATAAACAAAAACCTGGGGTGAAGGAGTACTTGGATGAACATCATGGTAGGGTGTGGTCAAGAAGCCAATTCAATGAAATTTGCAAGGTAGACTATGTAACAAGTAACCTTGCGGAGAGTTTCAATTCAAAGGTCAAGTCATTGAAAGGGCTTATGTTGTGGCAAATATTTGATAAGATTAGGCAGATGATCATGATAAAGATGATCTGCGTCAAACAATTGCATCCACAAATTATGTTGGCCATCTCATGCTCCCATCTTTGATTAAGTCTTTGCATGAGAGGGCAAAACAATTGAGGATGCAATGCGCAGAAAAGGAATGGAGGCTGAGGTAACCTACACTGACAGTAAAAACATGCAGTGGAGGTATCCAGTGAGTTTGGTTGATAGGACATGCCATTGTAGGGGATGGCAGATCCGTGGGATACCCTGCATACACGCATTGTTTTTCATGAGTGTTATAGGGGGTGAAGATGGTGAAGTTGATCGGTATGTGTCAGAGTATTTCTCTGTTGCCAAATTTAGGGCTGCATATGCTATGAATGTTCCTACCTTGTTGGGAAAAGACCAATGGATGAAAGTCGATCCAGGCTTCAAACTGTACTCTCCAGTATTGACTAGACCGGCAGGTAGGCCGAGGAAGAATAGGATCAGAGCTAGTGCAGAGGGTGGCACCGATTCGAAAACGTAAGTGCAAACGTTGTGGAATCCCTGGACACATTGCTAGGCTTTGTAAAAATGGAGTTGACCCAGCTTTTGGAATGGAAGATCAGGCGGGAGCAGAAAATGCAGAGGAGAATGAAGCAGCAATTCAACTTGAGATTGAAGCAACAGTTCAACATGAGGTGATTGAAGCAGCAAATGCAGAGGAGATTGAAGCAGCAGTTCAACATGAGGAGATTGAAGCAGCAAATGCAGAGGAGATTGAAGCAGCAGTTCAACATGAGGAGATTGAAGCAGCAAATGGAGAGGAGATTGAAGCAGCAGTTGAACATGAGGAGATTGAACCGATGGATCGAGAGCAGAGGGAACAGATGGATGTAGAATGGCTTCAACCGATGAGTCTAGAGGAGAGGGAACAGTATAGTCGAGAATGCCTCGAAAGTAGTAAGGCCATGATAGAAGCTAACTACATGGCAGAAGAAAAAGCACAAGCTTTGCAGAAGAAGAACAAGAAAGAGGGCAAAAGGAAGGTAGACACCGGTAATATCCCTGGTAGGGTTACCCGGAGTAAGGTGGTGGCCCCGGCGAGTCACACCAGGAGCAAGAGAAAGATTTTATTCTGAACAACTAATTTGAATTTGTATGAACAATTTGTATTGCGGTTCCCTTTGTATTGGGGATCCCTTTATGTTGAACAATTTGTATTGGGGATGCCTTTGTGTTGAACAATTTGAATTTGTATGAACAATTTGTATTGTGGTTCCCTTTGTATTGGGGATCCCTTTGTGTTGAACAATTTGAATTTGTATGAACAATTTGTATGCCACATTTAAGCCACATTTATCATTTTAGGGTTTTAGGGTTTTAGGGTTTTAGGGTTCAATTCAAAATAATTTAAAACATGGTGGAACCTTCCCATGGAGCCTTGTTATGTTACCTACAACCTAGATAAATAATAATGGAAAAGGAAATATAGAGATATGAAGTTTTTATGCCAAAAGCTTCAAAACCACTTCCTAGTCCATGAGCTACTAGATATGAAGATGCAGGGCTTTCTGCTCAATACACCTCCCAAATACCCACTATGCTTACAAACTTTGTCCAAATGAGTCCAAATTCGTCACACTTGTGTATCTTTGAGTTGCAAACAATATCTAGTCGGCCAAAATGTAATATATTGTTCAAATAACACAATTTTACAATTTTTATGCCAAAAGCTTCAATTTCCCTTAGTCCGTTTATTATTTGGGTGCCCCTGTTTTACTTAGTGTTACTCAGTTTTCCCCTCCGGGCCCACTTGTTTTACTCAGTCATACTCAGTTTTGCCCTTCCGATAAACATTTCCTCACTTTTCCCCCTCTTAGTTCTACTCAGTTTTCCTAACTTGTACTCACTGGCTGATCTCTGATTGGTCGAGATGTATGTCACACGGATCTTGGTTAGTTGAAAGCTCAACGAACGCTTGCACCGTTCGATCATTTATGATCGGACGGCATGTATCTCTCTCTACCACGATGGACGCATACAGAGCACATACCTACCAATCCTGGCAGTCGCATATTCCAGTCGCATCCTCCTCTCTTACTACGGCGGTCGCGGCGGCGCGGATCTAACCGTGCGTGCGTGCGGCGGCGTGCGGCGGCGCGGATCTAACCGTGCGTGCGGCGGCGTGCGGCGGCGTGGATCTAACCGTGCGTGCGCCGTGGATCTAAGAGTGCCGGTGAGGATCTAACCGTCAGAAATAGTTGAAATGTCTCTCTCTGTCTCTCTCTGTCTCTAACCGGTGATGATTCTATTCTCAGATCTGTTGAATGATGAAGAACACCAAGACGGCGGCCGTGCCGACAGTGGTCATCGATGCCACGAACATTGAAGCCATCGCCTACAACATCGCTTCGACGGCGCAGACCCAGCCTTCAATGTCGGAGCCTGTTGATGTCTCACTTCCGGTGCCGAGAGTGCGAATCAATGCCAAGACGATTGAAGCCATCGTCTACAACCGCTGCAAAGCCGCCGATCCAGCCCTCCGCAGATCCGTCGCGATGAAGTACACCAAGACAGCGGCGGTTCAACTGGTCATCGATGCCACGAACATTGAAGCCATCGCCGATAACATCGCTTCAACGTTTGGTGGCGCAGATGACCGTGTTCGACGCCGCAAATTGGGATAAATTATGATAAATTTGTATTTTTCAATTTCCAAATGGGATAAAATTGTTCGAACTACTACCTCCGTCTCAAAAAAAGCTTCTCCACGTTCTTGATGTGTCCATGTACATTCGTATGTATGATTTGAATTCTATCCCAACTTGATTGGGAAGATATTGATATGTATTTGATCTGGAGGCTGGTACATGCTTTCACTTTTGGGATCCCTTCACTTTTATAAAATGTTCATGTATTCTAAAATTATCGTGCGCATTACTTAGCACAAGTAGTAAATTGTACACCAAAATACAATGCTTAGAGCCACAACAAAATACAGTGGTTAGAGCCATCTACTGAATAACAATTCTATACTAAATCGTCTACCAGAACCACATAACTGCTAGGACAGGGATGACACCTAATAAAACTGCCCAGATGAATCTACTTTTCTCCTCTCCCATCACTTTAAGTTCATGTTCTAGATTTTCTACCACTTGATCAAATACGGCAAGATCTGTCTCAACTCTCAACTTCTCCTTGCGAATAAGCTCTGAATTCTTCTTTTCTTCCTCCACAATACGCTTCAGCTCGAATATCATCAGGTTTTTACGGGCCAATTCATCACCTAAATTGGCCACCTTCTCCTCCAAATCCATCCTCTGGCTACACCACTGGGTTGATTCATCTTGGTATGCAATGTACCATGGATCATCGGCTTGCCTGGCTAACTGTAACAATAATGGAAAAAATAACAACTGAAATCACCCCAACAGGCCATGGCGGAACTTCAAATTCAACGGTAGTATAGAGAGCTGAAGCTAGATACCTGCACTTCCGACGAGGTAGGAGAAGTAGAACGTGGCCACGACATGATCGAATCCCCACCCTCGCCGGTGTACCCGCTACGACCAGACATTGAGGACTATTTCGTACTTGCAAACTCCAATAAATTACGGGAACCGAATCGATTAGGGGGCGGGGGAGGCAGAAGCGGAGGTCTTACCAAGCTATACCAATTGGTGCGCGGAACAAATCCCGGTCGTCGTGGGCGGCGGATCTGCTTGCGGCGGACTTTCTGCGGTGGGTACAAGTGCTGAAAAACAGAACTTGACAGCGCCGCATTCGCGACGCCGCACATCCAGACCGGCGCGACGAGGCGCGCGATGGCTGCTCCGTCCGCCGGTGGGGAACGAGCTGCCAGCGGTTCTCCGGTCTAGCTTAAGAATAATTAATTAGCGAACTTGTTGCTTCTCTCTATGATATTCTCTAAAGACATATATCAGAGCGGCAATATGTGAGTTTTCCTGAAAAATAGACGACCCATGGTCATTGGCTGTGGCCCCAGAGCGGCAATATATGATTTTCTCTCTAAATAAGTAGACGATCCTTTGGTCATTGGCTGGCCACACAGAGCGACAATATGGGTTTTTTCTTGAAAATAGACGACCCCAATGGTCATTGGCTGCGGAGGCCCCAGAGCGGCAATATATGATTTTCTATAAATAAATAAACGACCCCACTGGTCATTGGCTGCGGCAGCCCACAGGCGGCAATATGTCTTTTCTGAAAAATAAGCGACCACTGGTCATTGGGCGGAGGCCACGAGCGGCAATATATGAGTTTCTCTAAATAAATAGACGACCCCATGGTCATTGGCTGCGGCAGCCCCACAGAGCGGCAATATATGTCTTTTCTGAAAAATAGACGACCCCCCTGGTCATTGGCTGCGGCAGCCCTATAGAGCGGCCCCATTTGTCATTGGCGGCACAGCGTATAAAATCATGAAATAAAACGGCCCACACGTCAGCGATAGATGGATGGCTGCTCGACGTGTCTCTGACCCGTCAGCACGAGACGGTCGGGGAGGAGCTGCTCTGTCGGCCCCACCCGGTCAGACTAACGGTCAAGGCCTCGACCTGCGGCTACGGCCGTTCCAACACTTGTGCGTGTTTCAAACTAGAGGAGGGAAAACTGAGGAAAAACTAGGGGAGGGAAAGCTGAGTACAACTAACGAACCAGGGGCACGAAAATAGAAATCCCTTGAAAAAACTCCTTTCCCTGCTAAAATGAAGGAGTACTCTGTTATAAATAGTGCGGTTCATAAAAGTGAAAAGAAACCTGTAGAACCTGAAGAACAAATAAAAGTTGAACCTTTGTTGCAATAGTTAAAGATCTTGTGACTGAAAATGTGGAGGATGGTCATATTATTTTTGTGAAGATGCTTCTAATATTGTTTCACATCCTAATAAACCCAAACAAGCTAGTGTTCCTATGCTATCTGTTAGAATTGGTGATCATTGCTATTATGGATTATGTGATATTGGTGCAAGTGTTAGTGCTATTCCTTATGAGCTTTACACGGAGATTATGCACGAAATTGATTCTTGTGAACTTGAAGATATTGATGTGGTTATTTGACTAATAGAGAAACTATTTCTCCAATTGGTATTGTTCGAGATGTGGAAGTTCTATGTGGTAAGATTAAATATCCTGCTGACTTTTTGGTACTTGGTTCTGTTGCTAGTGATTATTGTCCTATTATTTTTGGTAGACCTTTTCTAAATACTTGTGGAGCTATTATAGATTGCAAGAAAGAGAAATTTTGACTAAATTTGCTGGTGAATCTTATGAGTTTAACTTCTCTAAATTTACCAAAACTCCTTATAAAGCTGATTTGCCTAATAATGATTTTAAAATGGAGCAGTGTGCATCTATTGTTCTTGTTCCTAATAATCCTTTGCAGCAACATTTGGAGGATAGCGAGAGTGAAGTCTTTAGGAAAGAAAGAGGAGGAAATTTTTCTCCGCCAACCTATTCTCAAGCATGATTTGGTGGAAGATTTGGGTACAACACCGCCACCAAAGGAAGATCCTGTTTTTGAATTAAAGCCTTTGCCTGATAATCTTAAATATGCTCATATTGATGATAAGAAAATATATCCTGTTATTATTAGTTCTAAGCTTTCAGAGATTGAGGAAGAAAGGTTATTGGAAATATTGAAGAAGCACCGAGGAGCTATTGGCTATACTCTTGATGATTTGAAAGGGATTTCTCCTTCTATTTGCCAACATGCTATTAATATGGAAGATGATGCAAAGCTGTTGTTGAACATCAGCGTCGTCTAATTCCAAAGATGAAGGAAGTGGTAAGGAATGAGGTATTAAGACTTCTTGAAGCTGGTATTATATATCCTATTGCTGATAGTAGATGGGTTAGTCTGTGCATTGCGTTCCCAAGAAAGGAGGAATGACTGTTGTGCCTAATGATAATGATGAGCTCATCCCTCAAAGAGTAGTTGTAGGGTATAGAATGTGCATTGATTTTGAAAAGTTAATAAAGTTACTAAGAAAGATCATTACCCTTTACCATTTATTGATCAAATGCTAGAAAGATTGTCTAAAAATACTCATTTTTGCTTTCTTGATGGTTATTTGGGTTTTCACAAATTGCTGTTAAAGCTAAAGATCAAGAGAAAACCACTTTTACTTGTCCCTATGGAACTTATGCTTATAGACGCATGCCTTTTGGTTTATGTAATGCTCCTGCTACTTTTCAAAGATGCATGTCTGCTATTTTTCATGGTTTTTGCGAGAGTATTGTAGAGGTATTCATGGATGATTTTTCCGTCTATGGGAATTCTTTTGATAGTTGCTTGCGAAACCTTGATAAAGTTTTGCAGAGATGTGAAGAAACTAACCTTGTTCTTAATTGGGAGAAATGCCACTTTATGGTTAATGAAGGAATTATATTGGGACATAAAATTTCTGAGAGAGGTATTGAAGTTGATAGAGCTAAAGTTGAAGCAATTGAGAAGATGCCCTATCCTAGGGATGTTAAAGGTATTCGTAGTGTTCTTGGTCATGCTGGGTTTTATAGGAGATTTATTAAAGATTTCTCCAAGATTTCAAAGCCTCTTACTAATCTTCTTCAAAAAGATGTACCTTTTGTTTTTGATGATGATTGTAAGGAAGCTTTTGAAACTCTTAAGAAAGCCTTAACAACTGCTCCTATAGTTGAACCTCCTGATTGGAACTTACCATTTGAAATTATGTGTGATGCTAGTGATTTTGCTGTAGGCGCTGTTCTTGGACAGCGAGTAGATAAAAAACTGAATGTTATTCATTATGCTAGTAAAACTCTTGATGCTGCTCAAAGAAATTATGCTACAACTGAAAAAGAATTATTAGCTGTAGTCTTTGCTTGTGATAAATTTAGATATTATATTGTTGATTCAAAAGTTACTATTCATACTGATCATGCTGCAATTAGATACCTTATGACTAAGAAAGATGCTAAGCGAGGCTTATTAGATGGGTACTTCTTTTGCAAGAATTCGATTTACATATTGTAGATAGGAAAGGTGCTGATAATCCTGTTGTTGATAATTTGTCTAGATTGGAAAATATTGCTTATGATCCTGTTCCTGTTAATGATAGTTTTCCAAATGAACAATTGGGTGTAATAAAGGTGAGCTCGCGAGACAGTCCTTGGTATGCTGATTATGCTAACTTTATTGTTTCCAAGTACTTGCCTCCAACCTTTTCAGCTCCAAAGGAGGAAATTCTTTTATGACTTGAGGCATTATTTATGGGATGACCCACACTTATATAAAGAAGGAGTGGATGGTATTATGCGAAGATGTGTTCCCGAATATGAACAACAAGAGATATTGAGTAAATGTCATGGTAGTGCTTATGGAGGACATCACGCCGGAGAAAGAACCGCGCAAAAGGTTCTACAATCAGGTTTTTATTGGCCAACTCTCTTCAAGGATGCGAGAAAGTTTATTTTATCTTGTGATGAATGCCAAAGGGTTGGTAATATCTCCAGGCGTAATGAAATGCCTATGAATTATACTCTTGTTATTGAACCATTTGATTGTTGGGGATTTGACTTCATGGGACCTTTTCCCTCTTGAAGGTAACACTCATATACTTGTTGCTGTTGATTATGTTACTAAATGGGTGGAAGCCATACCTACAAAAAGTGTTGATGGTGAGACCTCTTTAAGAATGCTTTTAGATATTATTTTTCCTAGATTTGGAGTGCCTAGATATATTATGACTGATGGAGGTTCTCATTTTATTCATGGAGGTTTTAGAAAAACTCTTGCTAAGTATGGTATTAATCATAGAATTGCTTCCGCTTATCATCCTCAAACTAGTGGTCAAGTAGAATTATCAAATAGAGAGATTAAGTATATTTTGGGAAAGACTGTTAATAAAACTAGAAAGAATTGGGCTAGTAAATTGAAGGATGCACTATGGGCTTATAGAACTGCTTATAAAAATCCCATGGGAATGTCGCCTTATAAAATGGTTTATGGGAAAGCTTGTCATTTACCTTTAGAACTAGAGCACAAAGCTTATTGGGCTGTTAGAGAATTAAATAAAGATCCTAAACTTGCCGGTAATAAGAGGTTGTTGCAATTGAGTTCTCTAGATGAATGGAGAAGTGAAGCTTATGAAAATGCTAAACTCTTTAAAGAGAAAGTTAAAAAATGGCATGATAGAAGGATTATCAAAAGAGAATTTAATATTGGGGATAAAGTCCTATTGTATCGGTCTCGTCTCAGATTCTTTGCAGGGAAATTACTCTCGAAATGGGAAGGACCGTATGTTGTTGAGGAGGTGTATCGTTCAGGAGCAATTAAAATTAGCTCTCTCCAAGGCAATGCTACGCAAGTGGTGAATGGACAAAGACTCAAGCATTATATCTCGGGTAATTCTTATAATGTTGATGTTGATATTATTCAAGTGGAAACACGGAGGCTTTCATCAAAGGGCAAATTGACAATCCGCGAACTCGACTTTGAATAGGTACTGACTGGTAATGAAAAGTACGCAATTTACTTTCCGAACAATATTTTTGCTGTTTTTGAAAAATATGAAAAATTACGAGTTCGAAACGGAGTGGAAAGGACGCAGGGCGTGCCACCATAGGCGGCGCGGCCTGGCCTGGCCCGCGCCGACTTATGGTCGCCGCCTCGTCGCCCCTTTCCGACTATGGTTCGATGGTACTTTCCTTTTGTCGTGAAATTTTTGCTATATAATCCCCGGACCTGTGGCCGTATATCGTTTTCTCGACGTGTTTTGTTTCGTTTCTGCCAGGATTTGCTTCAGATCTAGAGCCATCATGTCTTCGTCGGAAACTCCGAAGGACAGCTCCTGCAAGGATGTTGGCAACTTGTACATGGAGGAGCTGAGGATGCACCCCAAGGAGTTGCTGCTCGTTGAAGGAGAACTGCAGATCAAGGATGTCCGGGTCCTAAAGGAGAAGGAAGCTTGGAAGACAGGATGGAGAAGCTAGAACAAGAGGTTTTCAAATACAAGAAGATGGCTGAGCGTGAGGTGGATATCTTCCACAGGATTGTGTCTGAACTCATTGCTGAACATGAGAAGGTGATACGTCTCCGACGTATCGATAATTTCTTATGTTCCATGCCACATTATTGATGTTATCTACATGTTTTATGCACACTTTATGTCATATTCGTGCATTTTCTGGAACTAACCTATTAACAAGATGCCGAAGTGCCTTGCTGTTTCTGCTGTTTTTGGTTTCAGAAATCCTAGTAACGAAATATTCTCGAATTGGACGAAATCAACGCCCGGGGTCCTATTTTGCCACGAAGCTTCCGGAAGTCCGAAGAGGAGACGAAGTGGGGCCACGAGGTGGCCACACCCTAGGCGGCGCGGCCCCCCTTGGCCGCGCGGCCCGTGGTGTGGGGCCCTCGTGCCGCCTCTGACCTGCCCTTCCGCCTACTTAAAGCCTCCGTTGCGAAACCCCGTGAGAGCCACGATACGGAAAACCTTCCGGAGACGCCGCCGCCGCCAATCCCATCTCGGGGATTCTGGAGATCTCCTCCGGCACCCGAGAGGGGATTCATCTCCCGGAGGACTCTTCACCGCCATGGTCGCCTCCGGAGTGATGAGTGAGTAGTTCACCCTGGACTATGGGTCCATAGCGGTAGCTAGATGGTTGTCTTCTCCCCATTGTGCTTAATTGTCGGGTCTTGTGAGCTGCCTAACATGATCAAGATCATCTATCTGTAATTCTATATGTTGCGTTTGTTGGGATCCGATGAATAGAGAATACTATGTTATGTTGATTATCAATTCATGTCTATGTGTTGTTTATGATCTTGCATGCTCTCCGTTACTAGTAGATGCTCTGGCCAAGTAGATGCTTGTAACTCCAAGAGGGAGTATTTATGCTCGATAGTGGGTTCATGTCTCCGTGAATCTGGGGGAGTGACAGAAACCTCTAAGATTATGGATGTGTGTTGCCACTAGGGATAAAATATTGGTGCTATGTTCGAGGATGTAGTTACATTACATTAAGCGCAATACTTAATGCAATTTCTGTTGTTAGCAACTTAATACTGGAGGGGTTCGGATGATAACTGAAGGTGGACTTTTAGGCATAGATGCATCTTTGGATAGCGGTCTATGTACTTTGTCGTAATGCCCAATTAAATCTCACAATACTCATCATAATATGTATGTGCATGGTCATGCCCTCTTTATTTGTCAATTGCCCAAGCGTAATTTGTTCACCCAACATCTGTTTATCTTATGGGAGAGACACCTCTAGTGAGCTGTGGACCCGGTCCAATTCTCTATATTGAAATACAATCTCGCAATACTTGTTCTACTGTTTCTGCAAACAATCATCTTCCACACAATATGGTTAATCCTTTGTTACAGCAAGCCGGTGAGATTGACAACCTCACTGTTTCGTTGGGGCAAAGTACTTTGGTTGTGTTGTGCGGGTTCCACGTTGGCGGAATCTGTGGTGCCGCACTACATCCCGCCGCCATCAACCTTCAACGTGCTTCTTGACTCCTACTGGTTCGATTAAACCTTGGTTTCTTCTGAGGGAAACTTGTGCGCATCACACCTTCCTCTTGGGGTTCCCAACGGACGTGTCAACCACACGCATCAGAAGGAAACTGCAAAACTTTGGGGCGACATCCTCTCACTTCACGACACCACCAACAAGCTTCAAGCACAACTCTATGACGTTCAGAATCAGAACTGTGAGTATGAAAACAGGTTTAAATACATAAGCCGTGCTGCTAGTTTCAGGATTCCCGAGACCAAGATGTCGTTTCTTGATGGAGAGCCTCTTCCTTGGAAGTTTGATGACGGGAGTTCATCACCACCATCGCCAAAGGAGTAATTCATCATCGGTATTGGCATCCCCTTGGTTTGTTCCAAGCTTGGGGAGTGCCGCGGTATCACATTATCACTATCTTTTACTTTTTATTGTCAAGTAGTGTCATATCATGAGTAGGGAAGTTATCATATAAGATGGGTTGCGGTTTGGAAGTATCTCTCCTTTAGTTGGTTATCTATGTATCCCTTGGTGTGAGTTATCGTTATGGAATATTAATGAGAAGTCTTATCATTTACATATTGCACATCTTATTTTAGTTTGCAATCTCTATTATATGATTTACCTTGTTGTTAGTATTGGTATCACTTTGGGAGCATTGAATAAATCTATTTGGTTTTGGCAAACTTAGCATTGGTCAATAGCAACAACACTTTGAGGTTTAAGTAGAAAAGAGAAATACATGTAGTTGTTTCATTGTCTTTCTTTCTTGTTAGCTCATAGCTTATTATTCTGAAGTTAAAACTGTTTGTGCTTATAAGGAAGATGCATGATTGTTTCTATCACATGTATATTTGTTTGTTTCCCTCGACTCTTATGCTTGCTAATTAACCTTGCTAGCCAAAGACCTGTACTGAGAGGGAACACTTCTCGTGCATCAAACCTTAACCCAAACCTATGTCATTTGTGTCCACCATACCTACCTACTACATGGTATTTTCTGCCATTCCAAGTAAATACTTCATGTGCTACCTTTAAACAATTCAAAACTTAGTATCTCTTATTTGTGTCAATGCTTTATAGCTCATGAGGAAGTATGTGGTGTTTTATCTTTCAATCTTGTTGGGCAACTTTCACCAATGGACTAGTGGCTTCATCCGCTTATCCAATAATTTTGCAAAAAGAGCTGGCAATGGGATTCCCAGTCCCAAATTAATTAAACTAAATAGACACTCCTCCATGGTATGTGATTGATGGACGGCACCCGAAGGATTCGGTTAGCCATGGCTTGTGTAAGCAAAGGTTGGGGGAGTGTCATCATCATAATAAAACTAAAATAAAAGGCACTCCTTCATGGTATGAGATTGTTGGCACCCGAGGATTCGGTTAGCCATGGTTTGTGAAAGAAAGGTTGGAAGGAGTGCCACATAAAATGAAAATAATATGGGGCCGCTCTTTGAAGGTTGTCTGGCAAGGGGTTAGAGTACCCGCTACCAGTCGTTGACAACAACAAACACCTCTCAAAATGTTACTTTTATTCTCTTTATATGATTGCAAAACTGAAAAAGCTCTAGCACATGATTTAATCCCTGCTTCCCTCTGCGAAGGGCCTGTCTTTTACTTTATGTTGAGTCAGTAAACCTATTTCCCTCCATCTCAAGCAAGCATTTGAGTAGTTGTGATCAAACCATTATATTGTGATTTGCTTCATCATGTCTTTTATTCTTCCTTGTTTAGTTCAAGTTTTATCCGAATGAATATAGCTTTGCAAGTTATCAATGATTATGAGGAGACCATTATGATTGAGTATGCAAGTTGTGCCATATAAACTTTAACATGAGAGCGCTGCTCAATGAGATAAATATAATCTGTTAATTGTTCTCTGACCAAGAACGAAGTTTGCCATCACCAATTATGATTTCTTATGCACCTTTATTTGTGATTACCTTATACTTGTTTCAAGTTGAGTTATATGAGGAAGTTGTTTACTATAATGTCTTGTGTGAATGAATATGATGCTTCTTGTCCGTATTTTATTTATCGACTCTTCACTCCATAAACATGTGGTCTGTTTACGAGCTCAGTTTCGCTTGGGGACAAGCGAAGTCTAAGCTTGGGGGAGTTGATACGTCCAATTTGCATCACTATTTTATATCATAATTTGCTGTTATTCATTGATATATTTCATATTGGGACACAATACTTATGTTATTTCATCTATTTTGCATGTTTCATCATTATTGGAGGATCAAGCACCGGAGCCAGGATTCCTGGAAAAAGCACCGTCGAACGCAATATTTCGGAAGATCAATTGTGGAAGGAAATTATACCAAAAATACTATTTTTCAAGATGACGAAGGAAGCCGAAGGAGGAGCCAGCTGGACCCAAGGTGGGCCCACACCATAGGGGCGGCGCGGCCCATGGCGCCGCGCCCATGTGGTGTGGGGGCCCCACAACCCCTTTCGCCTCCTTTTCTTCGCGAAACCCTTCGTCCGAAAACCTTACCCACAGAGGGTACCTCGCGAAGATTCACCGCCTGCGGGGCGGAGAACACCAGAGAGAAAGAGCTCTCCGGCGGGCAGGAATCCGCCGGGGAAATTCCCTCCGGAGGAGATCGCCATCGTCACCGTCATCGAGCTGGACATCATCTCCATCACCATCATCATCATCTCCACCATCATCACCGCCGTCTCCACCGCTGGACACCGTCACCGCCGTAGCAATTTGGGTTTGATCTTGATTGTTTGATAGGGGAAACTCTCCCGGTATCGATCTCTACTTGTTGTTGATGCTATTGAGTGAAACCATTGAACCAAGTTTATGTTCAGATTGTTATTCATCATCATATCACCTCTGATCATGTTCCATATGATGTCTCGTGAGTAGTTCGTTTAGTTCTTGAGGACATGGGTGAAGTCTAAATGTTAGTAGTGAACTATGGTTGAGTAATATTCAATGGTATGATATTTAAGTTGTGGTGTTATTCTTCTAGTGGTGTCATATGAACGTCGACTACATGACACTTCACCATTTATGGGCCTAGGGGAATGCATCTTGTACTCGTTTGCCAATTGCGGGGTTGCGGAGTGACAGAAACCTAAACCCCCGTTGGTATATCGATGCAGGAGGGATCGCAGGATCTCAGAGTTTAAAGTTGTGGTTAGATTTATCTTAATTACTTTCTTGTAGTTGCGGATGCTTGCAAGGGGTATAATCACAAGTATGTATTAGTCCTAGGAAGGGCGGTACATTAGCATAGGTTCACCCACACAACACTTATCATAACAATGAAGATTATTTAGCCGTATGTAGCGAAAGCACTAGACTAAAATCCCGTGTGTCCTCGAGAACGTTTGGTCATTATAAGTAAACAAACCGGCTTGTCCTTTGTGCTAAAAAGGATTGGGCCACTCGCTGCAATTGTTACTCTCGCACTTTACTTACTCGTACTTTATTCAACTGTTACATCAAAACCCCCTGAATACTTGTCTGTGAGCATTTACAGTGAATCCTTCATCGAAACTACTTGTCAACACCTTCTGCTCCTCGTTGGGATCGATATTCTTACTTATCGAAAATACTACGATACACCCCCTATACTTGTGGGTCATCACCCCTCCAGTATTAAGTTGCTAACAACAGACAATTGCATTAAGTATTGCGCGTAATGTAATCAGTAACTACATCCTCGAACATAGCACCAATATTTTATCCCTAGTGGCAAGACATCCATAATCTTAGAGATTTCTGTCACTTCCCAGATTCACGGAGACATGAACCCACTATCGAGCATAAATACTCCCTCTTGGAGTTACAAGCATCTACTTGGCCAGAGCATCTACTAGTAACGAAGAGCATGCAAGATCATAAATAACACATAGATATAAATTGATAATCAACATAACAAGTATTCTCTATTCGTCGGATCCCAACAAACACAACATATAGAATTACAGATAGATGATCTTGATCATGTTCGGCAGCTCACAAGACCCGACAATTAAGCACAATGAGAAGACAACCATCTAGCTACTGCTATGGACCCATAGACCAGGGGTAGACTACTCACACATCACTCCGGAGGCGACCATGGCGGCGTAGAGTCCTCCGGAGATGATTCCCCTCTCCGGCAGGGTGCCGGAGGCGATCTCCTGAATCCCCAGAGATGGGATTGGCGGCGGCGGCGTCTCGGGAAGGTTTCCGTATCGTGGCTCTCGATGGGGGTTTCGCGACGAAGGCTATTTGTAGGCGGAAGGGCAGGTCAATGGGCGTCACGAGGGGCCCACACTGGTCGGCGCGGCCAGGCTTGGGCCGCGCGCCCTGTGGTTTGGCCACCTCGTGGCCCCACTTCGTTGACTCTTCGGTCTTGAAGCTTCGTGGCAAAATAGGACCCTGGCGTTGATTTCGTCCAATTCCGAGAATATTTCCTTACTAGGATTTCAAAAGCAGAAAACAGGAACTGGCATCGGCATCTTGTTAATAGGTTAGTTCCAGAAAATGCACAAATATGATATAAAGTGTGCATAAAACATGTAGATAACATCAATAATGTGGCATGGAACATAAGAAATTATCGATACGTCGGAGACGTATCACTCTCTTTCAAGGGACTCTCCCATGACAGTATTAAAGCAAGCAACATACTTAGCAGTCGGCCCACAACAATCCCTACGAGGGATAAATATCTCAAAAATGTATTGTATGGAAAAATACTGGCGTAGCTTCTCTTAGGCCTATAACTGAAATGTTGAAGAAGAGCACGTAGGATTTGATCAAATCCATAGACAAATGCGTATGTGATATTAATGAAACCAACAAGATTATATCAAAGTCTCCATTTATGAGCTCGTAAGATGCAGATCTTGTTGATTACTTGTTATAGTTTAGATTTTTGAAGCTATCTTGCCATGTAAACTGTGTTGTGCTTGTTCTTGACAAACTTTCATCATTATGTAATAGTTAGTCTAAAATTTCCAAAATTCATTATTTAATTGACTTTCCCGATATCCTTGGGCTGGAACACCATGGGCCCCATGCACACAATTTTCTCGGAGGAAAAATTGGGTCATACGGTCAAAATATGACATACGCCAAAGAATGGGCCGTACAGTCTGAGCTTATTTGTGGCCAAAATATGCCATGCGGTAGGAATTGGTCGCATGCATGCACAAAAATATTAATGGGTCATACCGATGAAACAATAATGGGATGTATATTTTGAAATGGCCGCTTGTTACCCTTTACCAAAGTATACTTGTAAGTTGCCTTTGGTTCCAAGTAGGAGTTTTCTTGAGAAAATGGTGTTGTGTGAGAAAGAGTAATAATTAAGACCAAAGAGTGCAAACAAAGAGAAAATCGCTATGTAAAATATAATGAAACTTCAAGAAGGCTAAAGCTAGTGGACCTCCAGTGAAGCCTCACCTTAAGTAGTCCCTTCTGGAGATGAGGTTTCTACGATTTTTGGTGTCTCTGAATGGGTCGGATCTCAGATCCGTCTTCGCGTGATGAAAGTGTTTGATGAGGCAAAATCGGTGCCACATGGTACGACCGAACGGTACGGGCGGGTCCTACCCATACAGGAGGTCGTTAAACCTTCTTGAGTGTCTCCTCGTGATACCCTTTCACCTAGGCGTGTGGAAAACCATTTAATGGTTGTTATCACTTCAAATATCATATTTAAATCTAATATGATAGCTCCAAATAATATGTTGATCGATACCTTATAATTTGGAATCCCGCGAAAACAAGCATAAAAGGTGCGCACTAGCGGCGTAAAATATCAAAATCCTACCACTACTAATGCAAAAAAACATAAGGTAAATATGCTTCAAAAATGCACTCATCACCGTTGTCATTGACTTCTCCACCTCACCATCATCACCATCTCCATCCTCCCTTTCACCTACTTGTAATCTTGATTAATTTGTGATTGGCAACATCATAAGACTACTTATCATTCATCTCTTTGAAATTTATAATACAATAGTGTTTATGATTATTGATCTAATCATGTATGAGTAGTCCTTGCTGGCTATTGGCTGAGACCTAG
Source organism: Lolium multiflorum (assembly GCA_030979885.1). Classification (NCBI taxonomy): domain Eukaryota; kingdom Viridiplantae; phylum Streptophyta; class Magnoliopsida; order Poales; family Poaceae; genus Lolium; species Lolium multiflorum. The sequence continues at coordinate 18,447,603 of CM061748.1, forward strand.
CCTCGCAACATTAGGTGCATCTATTTTATTTATGGGATATTATGTATTATGTTAATCAATATTCATTATTTCTACTGCCTGGTCTTCTTGCCTCGATCCTAAGGTTTGACCGGTACCCAAACTTGCATAGATCGGTAAAGGTATTACGAGATTTGAGTAGAGTAGCACCATGATCCGACACTATGATCAAGTGATGGGTTGGTAATGTGGCTAGGAGTAACGACGCGTGCTATGTAGGAATTTGAGGTGGATAATAGATCAATCCATAAAGACCGCGGCTTGCAACATTATGGACTAAAGGATCATTCCTTTGACAAGAGAGTCACTACCCTTTTTCTATTCATAGAATGATCCAAACGGAGTTGAACCAACACATTTCGTACCATTTCTTGTGTCAGTGACATGTGGTCAATAAAATAATAGACATTTTAAAGAAGAAGTATAGCAAATGATAAAACATATCCTTGAAAGGTCTCTTGAGGCCCATTCCAGGTGTCCGAACGGGCGGGTATATGGTAGTATCGGCCCATCGCTGACCTGGAACAGTTCCGGCCCATCCATTTTCAGTCCGTCAGAAACATGGCCCACCAGGCAGCTTCACATCAACGTGAGCCCCAAGCCAAAAGAAAATCCCCATTCTATGGCGGCCTCTGCTCCCCTCTTCCCCGTCTCGTCGCCTCCACTCCACCACCAGTCCACCACCGCCACCGCCACCGCCACCGCCTAGGCCGCATGGAGCTCTCCCGGATTCGAACCTTCGAGAAGCGCCTCCTCCGGCCGCTCCTCCGCCTCCCCGCGCGCTCCTCCAGGGGCTTCCAGACCCTGGCCCGCTCGTCCCCGCCGCCTCCCCGCGCCCCCTCCCTCCTCCTCCTGCTCCGCACGCGCCACCTCCCCGCTCCTCCGCCCCGCCGCGCCTCGCTCCCGATCCTCCGCTCCTTCGCCTCCCTCTCCCCGCTCCCGGCCACCCACTGCAACACCGACGACGGCACCCCGCCCGCGCCCCTCCCGCCGCCGCCCGAGGAGCTCGCCTCCGACGACGACGCCTACTACCAGGAGCAGCTGCTCGAGTACACGCAGGAGGACCAGACACGACTCGTCCCCGTCAAGGCATACTTCCCCTGCACCAGGTCGCCTAGCCTATCCTATCTCCCCTCGTCAATCAATATATAGTTAGTAACCTGAATTCGAGGACTCACTTTGTTCCTCTTGCCAATTGTCATGCCTTGCAGCATCAACCTCAAGAGCCTCCAGTCGCAGAATTCCTTCAATGTCATCCCACCCACGTCGCGTGCCACCAACTACGTCGTCCTCAGATACTATGATGTCAAGGGAGACCCAGAGGTGAGCCAAATCCTCTCTGCCCATCATCATTGCTTATCTATTCGTTAAAATTTCTATGGTCAATTTCCACTCTAGCTTGCTGTTTCGTACAATTGACCTATTGTACTACACAATGTGACCACCATTAGGTGGTCTGGTCATCTGAACCTTAGAAACAATGTAACCCCTGCACCAAATTGTGTCAGTTCACACTTGCTATCTTGGAATAAAGATTTAAAATGGACATGATTTGCAGAAGACCTAGTTAACTACAGGCGTCAACTCAAAAGTACTAGTCAGAAATTTCAAAAAACTAGGGGCAAATTATTTCTATTTTTCCTATTTATACAATGGTTATTGTAATGTTAGATGTGGCTAGATTAAAACATTATCCCAATCTCAGTCAAGCCAAATCACAGTCTGACATGAACAATTGGAAGGTGATCATCCCCAGCCTTTCATTCAAGCCAACTCACTCTTGCGGAGTGCCCAGATAACTGGGACTATCAGTTTCACAGACTGAAGGAAAGCAATCATAAGACTCTCAAGCTCTTGGCAATGCTAAAACTCTAGTTTAAAGTTTTTCAAGACATAAGCACAATACACGACATATTTGGTGAGGTTTTTTTATTCGTCTATTGTCACAGTGACACAGCCACATTGTTATTCACCTTTTCAGTCCCGACATAGCCTACATGGCTTTAGGTTTGTTCAATATAGAGTATGCCGCACATGAATTGGCTTCACGGATCTTTATGTTTTCTTCGGTTATTTGAACAAATTGTTTACTATTTAGACCACGAAAATGACTTGGAACATATTTGAACTTGTGGCTGTGCATATAGAAGTTCGATTGTCGACATGCTTTTGCTCACCACATATTTCTTCTAGGGCACATTCATACCTTTTACACTTTTGATGTCCGCCTTGTTTATTCATATGTTCTTCATGACGAGTTCACTGTTTTCTATCATATTGGGATCATGAAAAACTGTTGCAATCTCTTCTGTTAGTTATTTGTGTGACTGCACCAGCACTTACAGGGCTGTGTCACCTGCTATGTTGTAGGGTTTTAAGACTGGTGTCATAGATGAGAGTCATTGCCACTACATGGTAGTTTTCCAATATGGGTCCATCGTGCTGTTCAACGTTTCTGATCATGAAGCAGATGGATACCTAAAAATTGTCGAGAGGCATGCTTCAGGGTTACTGCCAGAGATGAGGAAAGATGGTAAACCCTTGCTCAATTTGAGATGATAATACTAATCTGATTTGATAGAGTAGTTCCTGAATCTTTATCTGATTTACCTGTTACTGTTTTCTTCCTCATATGAATTTTATATTTTGATAATTAATGGCGAGACATCTTCATATCAGTTCTGTAACATGGATTTTTGTCGATGCTCCTTGTTCATGCAAAAAGGTGTTATGATGTTAGGAGTCCTGCGTAGAAATGTAGTCTATTTTTAAATGTTCTCTGTTAATCAACATCTAGCAACAAAATTTAAGTATGACAGTTACCCTCTTAAAGGCGGCTGTCAGCTGATTTTGCAAGTACTTCGATCTGTGTTTTCAATTTTCACATGGAGAATGACTATGCCATTTCCTTTTAGATCAAGCTGCTACTGGAACTGTACAATCCTGTCCTACTCTGTGAACAGTCTATTTGGCTTAATTCTGTTATGTACAGTTCGTATGAGACGGCCTCACGTTTTGTTAGATGTTCTGTGACGAAGTTGATTGCTGATTTGCGGTGAACTTTGCCCTTTCATTCCGGTGTTTTCCAAGAGCAAATGGCATATGCTGTAGGAGCCGCATTCTGAACACCTAAATAAACCTAGCTTCATGATATGTATGCATCATTGTGATTACCGCTGTAGTAATCTAATTGTCAGCATTTACGAGGACTCAACATTGAAATCTTAAAACTGTAGATTATGCTATTGTTGAGAAGCCTACTTTGGAGACGTGGATGGAGGGTGGACTTGACTTTATTATACTGAAAGACCTGAGTATTGATGGCATTCGTACAATTGGGAGTGTCCTTGGTCAGAGTATTGCTCTTGATTATTATATCCGGCAAGTACGTAATGGTTAATTTCATACTTGTGGGTATGAAACTTTGAAATATCTATTTTAACTATCTTCATTGATAGGTGGATGGAATGGTCGCTGAGTTCACGGATATAAATCGTGGAATGGAAAAAACTGGTACCTTCAATATGGAAAAGAAAAAGCTTTTCCAGTTGGTAGGAAAGGCTAACTCTAACTTGGCAGATGTTATTCTTAAGCTTGGACTTTTTGAGAGGTAACTATAGCATCATACTGTGAGCTAAACGTGCAAATTTAATTTATGTCAAAATGTGTGCCTTACATTCCAGAACTTATGACAGTATGTGACTGTTTGACTAGTCTATTGCATAGCTGTATTTTGTTGTATCAAAAGTATAAATAGTTTCCAAGATCTGGAATATAAACAAGGTAGATAATTTTCTTTGTCCCATTCACCATATTCAGTGCTATGGTTTGCTTGCATGTTAATTATTGTTTCATGTGTTTTCACAACCTCATACTCCTTAATCCATATCCTGTCAGATAATTTGTTGTTTCATTCACTAGTTTGTTATGTATTCTTGTGTCAATAAAATTTCTGCTTACCGTGATCAGCCGATTAAATCTGACATAAGCTTTGGCTTCATTTCTACTTTACTGTTTTTGTGTAAGGCTGGGGAGCTGTCAAAAACTAATGGAACAAGATAATACCCCTCGCCTTCGCTGCAGGATTATGTGGAAGTTTTTCTTAAGAATAGTGCACATGAGAAAATGCATGAAAATTAAGCTTAAGGCTTATAACTTGATTTGTAGATTACATAAAATAGGTTCAGAGATTCCCATCCACAAATGTCAGAATACAAAAGGAAGGCCATATAAAAACAATTGTTCAGCATGTAAAAAACACGTCATTAGAGAATTTAACTGCACATGGAAATTATTCACTTGTGGGAAGATACGCTTGAATTTCCAACCGAAGATAAATTATTTACATTGTATTAATCTAGGTTTTATCTGATTCCACCCTTCCAAAATGCTTTAGAGGCCAAATAGAAAGAAACAAATTGATAGTTTAAATGCACACTACAGGGAAAATATCTAAATTATATGCATAAGCTATGCGACACATAAAGATACTTAATTATGTAGGAACCTTAGAAAATTATTAGGTGCGATCATAGACGAATAATAGGAGAGAACAATGCGTGACAAAAAAAGTGCAATCAATGACAAAACGAAAGATCTGGAATTATAAACTTCTCTTTCAAGAAAAGTAATGAATCTCAAACTTCTAAAACAGAATTTTGTAGTTCAAGACTGACGTTGCACATTCTTTTATCTTAATGCGTGGCTTGTTGCCCATTATCAACTGCAAGGAGAATATAAACACATATGTAGACAGAGGAAGAATCACTCTAATTAATGGAAGAAACCCTTGGAGAAACTATAAAAAGCTGTAATAAAATGTGTAACAGGAAATAAGATTCTGTCACACACCTTGCAAAGAATCACATGCATGCATAGAATCTGGGTGAGTGGCAACAATAGAAATCAATGAGTAGATGTCCACCGAGTTATTTATTTGCTCTTGGACGGCACCAATCATCTATTTTCTTCTGCACATCTAATGAGCTGCAAGCTTTAGGATTTTGCAGATAACATACCTACCTAAATGAACAGATCTGCTTAAAACCCTCTCAAATATCGATCGACATCATCCCTACGACCCTAATAACACATGGACGTTTCAATTAGGATTTTAAGGAGTAACCGAAGGAAGAACTAAACAGGCGCTGCAGTGTAGAGCGTTGCACGATAGAAGAAAAGTTTAATTAAACAAAGTATGATGATGTGGATGTCTGCATGTCAAACAAAATTCAGGAAATAAAAGATGATGTGGCATAGTTGCATGTGCGGAGAAATGAATTTGTCGGGATGAATTACTTAGTTATACAGGATAAGATTGAAGTTACGTTGCTGGATAATCATTGTCCACTCTAATTGTCATATTACAGTCCAAGTGTTACATGAATATCAGGTAATACTTTTTTGGTAAAATGCTTGTTTGGCAGAATGCCAATATCATGGGACAAATAATCTTTGTCCTTGAATCGTAAGTAGGTGTATTTTCAGTCTATTTTGAGTGCGACTTCATAGTGATTATCAATCAGTTTTATCCCAGCACTGTGTTGTCTTTCTATTGGTATTCTTTATTTCGGATATTTAAGTATCTAGTTGAAGTCACACATCATCATAATTCAGTTATCTTATATACATGTTAGTCCTACTTCTCTGTAAGTACAAGTGTGCGAAAAGCGCCTCTCTTCTTGTTTAAACACCCAACAAATGTGTGTTTGCTCTATGAAAACTCTGAAAAGCTGAAGGTTTTCTGTAAGGATTACACCTTTTTCACCCCTTCCAGTTTCACAGAAAACCTGCATCTGTAGTTGAAATAAACTCTACCCTTTATATTTGTGCTGTTGTGCACGTTTACTTACATCTTTGTCCACTCCAGGTCAGACATTGCTTGGAAGAACGCAAACTATGCTCAGATCTGGGAATTCCTCCGGGACGAATACGAGTTAACTCAAAGATTTGGGAACCTTGATTTTAAGTTGAAATTTGTCGAGGTAAGACTCAGTAGCGGTGCAGAACATGTTGGCAGATAGCAATGCACAGCACAGCACATCACATGGTTGAGTTTGCTTGTTGATTTTCTGTCTGTTATGATTTTTGCAGCACAACATCCGGTTTCTCCAGGAGATCCTCCAGAACAGGAAGTCGGATTTTCTGGAGTGGCTGATCATCATCTTGATCAGCGTGGAGATTCTGATATCTGTCTATAACATTGTCCATGAGCAGATGTAGGCGACAGCGAGAGCGAAACCTCCTCGGTTACACGAACCACATGTTTTGCCCGTGATTTTTTCATTTGCCCCCGTAGGATGCCCCTTTGTAAAGAAATGCTTGGATCCGTGTCTACATGCGCCGAAAAATCACCACATAGTCTTAGTGCACTTTCCTGTCCTGTCCTAGTTGTAGATTGTGAAGGTACGATGTGCCTTTGCGCTAGTGTGTTGGTTAAGTTGAAGCCGAGACTGTGAAATGTGGACCTCTTCCTGGTGGAAATTCAATGTGTGAGTGCGTGCGTGTGTTAGTGTGTGGCTAGCACTCGATGATGGGAATCGGCGATGGCGATGGGATCCTGTACTGTTGCACGATGCATGTGAGTGGCCCGGCTGATGCTGGCGGGCGCGTGCAGGGCATAAGCCGAGTTCACATTCTGACGACTACCACTACGTACTGCTTTTCCGAATGAAAACAATGTTGGAATTGAAAGAGCTACACCGATGTCGATCTACCGGGTTATCCAACATATTGCTCCTAATATTATACTCATTTTATACTGGTGCTGGTACACCATTGATTAGCATATAAAAAGCATATCCATTGGCCACTTGGTCCTGATTAATCAGGCGGCCGGCCAGATGCATGCCTCATGCCTGCCCTCTTCCCCTGTCTCCACTCTCCGTCTACTACTGGAGTCGTCGTCCACCTCCCCTCCGCAAAACCCTCTCTGACCGACGTGGCCCGGGCAGAAATACACGGATCCGAACCAATCCCCGCCAGCCACGTGTCACGCTCCCCGGCGGAATCTGCCGTGTTCACACCCTAAAATTACCCAAATGCCCTCCCGCTTTACGACTTGATAAACGCGAGGAGGGCCACAGGCCTCCATCGCTCACCCGGACCCCTCTTCTCCCCCCACACCACATTTCCCGATCGGAGCTCCGCTCAGCCCGCCATGGCCGCCAAGTGCTACCCCACCGTCAGCGATGAGTACCTCGCCGCCGTCGCCAAGGCCAAGCGCAAGCTCCGCGGCCTCATCGCCGAGAAGAACTGCGCGCCCCTCATGCTCCGCCTCGCGTAAGGATCCATCCATCCATCCCCCGATCCTCCCTTCTCGAATCCCGACGGATCTGATCCGGCCGCTCTCTGCACGCAGGTGGCACTCGGCCGGCACCTTCGACGTCGCCACCAAGACCGGCGGCCCCTTCGGCACCATGAAGTGCCCCGCCGAGCTCGCGCACGGCGCCAACGCCGGCCTCGACATCGCCGTCAGGCTCCTCGAGCCCATCAAGGAGCTCGTCCCCATCCTCTCCTACGCCGACTTCTACCAGGTCAGCCCCCATCCGATCCGATCTCGCCCGCGCCCCCAGATCGCGGGTTTCTATTATTATTACTCTCAAATGAACCTTGAGTTGGCCTGATCTGGTTTCGCTCCGTGACACAGCTCGCTGGAGTCGTCGCCGTCGAGGTCACCGGCGGGCCCGAGGTCCCCTTCCACCCGGGCAGACAGGTGAGAATAATAGTTTCTGGATCCCCCAACCGTGCCGTAAGATTTCTCTAGGGTTTAAGCCTGTTTGGTCGTTAACTTGCGGTACCCGAAATGATGCACCATTTCTGTACCCTGTCTCTGTGTGGACCTAGCGAGCGAGTGTTGTTGACTTCAGTGACGACAGATCCGGTATTGTTTAAGTTGGGTGGTTGGAATATGTGGCCCAGAGAAAATTCTTTCTATGATGGCGACTGCGCCTTCGCGAAATTGGTATAGTTGTGGTAGGTACATAGATGCAACCCAATAAACCATGGAAAACCATTCACATGGCATCTCGTCAGGCTTCTCCTCCAGATGTGTTATGTGTGGTTAGCAGATAGTTCAGAGGCGATGGGGGTGGGTCTCTTCTAATAATAGTGCTTGCTTGGACTGTTTTGTCTCTCCCATGTTATGCGTGGGGGTTGCTCCTACGGTGTGGTGTGGCCATGGAGAGGATTGCGTTACTGGTTGATATTCTGCCTAGTCCTATCTACATTGCTTGCGATTAGGTAGCCATGCCTCCTAGTAGTACACATCTTTATGAGTTTGCTCGAATATAAGACACCTTGGCATAATGCCATTTACTTCAATTACTTATATTGATCGCTACCAGGCTTTATAAAGTTTAGTTGCCAACGGTAATGAGTGGCACGTACGGATACGGAGTTTGTATGACCTGCATAATTGCATTTACTTGTAGACAACAGCTATGCTACGTATCTGTACATCTCATTGATGACTTATGGTTTGCTAAATATTTCTAGTTTAGATTTGGAAGTAAGCTGTCTGCTACGATGCATTTGTCGAAGATGCATATAATAGGGCAGCTATTTGAACGCTTATAGGTCCTGTCTGCTGTGTGATTGAATTAAAATTAGAATTAGACTATGTATGTATGCATGTACTGCATATTGTTATGACACATGGGTAATGTCTAAAGGGTGCTGGATTTTTTCCCTGTGTTTATGTATGCGCATGGTGAACTGTGGATGCTTATAATGTGTTGTCTATGTTTGCAGGACAAGCTTGAGCCACCTCCAGAAGGCCGTCTTCCTAACGCCACCCTAGGTACAAATGTGCAATATCTTCAAAACTGGCACTAATTTATTATGTCTATATTGACAAACATGGCTTGTTGTGTTGTTAATTTTGGTACCATGTATGCAAGAAAATGCTTGCAGAATGTGTTGAAATATCATAATTTAGCATGGTTCAATGTGTTAGTTATGTGTGACACTGCCATGGTGTACTGGGCACAGTTTTATGGCGGAACCCACTTAACTTAATGGATAAAACCAACCATAGTGTTTGCATGACTCTGTGATTTTTGTGTAACCTTTGCAATACCAAAATCTCCCGTCCCAGTATATGTACGCAATACACCCTGTTTAGACTTGGAACTGAATTGTTGATGTATGGTAGTTTGTGTGTATGGATTGGTGGATTTAAGTTAACTAGGCTGACATGGTGGACTTACTGCTGTAACAGGCTCTGACCACCTCAGGCAGGTGTTTTCCGCTCAGATGGGTTTGAGCGACCAGGACATTGTTGCTCTTTCTGGTGGTCACACCCTGGTTAGTTCATTTGTGTGCAATTAGTATATCCCTGTCATGCTTGTTTCCAGGTTTGAAAAGTTGTGCTTATGCAGCTTTGCTTATCTTGTGCAGGGAAGATGCCACAAGGAGAGATCTGGCTTTGAGGGACCCTGGACTGCCAATCCTTTGATCTTTGACAACTCTTACTTCACGTATGCCCTATCTGTCTGCTTGTTTGCAAAGTAGTTAAATTTCACGCTTTTCTTTTCTCAAACTAAAAGTTCAAATGTTGACAGGGAGCTCCTGACCGGTGAGAAGGAAGGCCTTCTTCAGCTGCCAACTGACAAGGTCCTCCTGACTGACGAGGCCTTCCGCCCATTTGTGGACAAATATGCTGCGGTAGAACCTCGGTTCTTGTAACCTTTTTTGCTTCATCGTGTTTGTTGATACTTACCACTATGACCAGCCTTAGTTCATCCTTGGCTATCCTAGTTTGCGAGATCTGAGACGCGAGTTGTTGATTGTTTGCAGGATGAGGATGCTTTCTTTGCTGACTACGCCGAGGCTCACCTCAAGCTTTCTGAATTGGGGTAAGCGTTCGTGATGCATCGTTGCAAGGACAACTTGCTTAACTTGCTTGTGCGTCATCCTGAGAAGTAATCCATCCCTGTATTGTTTGATTTCAGATTCGGTGAGTACTCTGAGGGTTGCTGCTGATTTGCGTTTTGGCCTGAACTCGGTATGAAAAAGAATGAAGGAGTGCAATAAAAGAAATTGTCGGCCTGGTGGCCATGTGATGTGCTGTCTGGATTTGGTTTAGATCAAAATCGATGGGGGTATTTCATTGTTTTGCTTTATGCCTTGTCCTACGGGCGTATTGTAGTTCGAACTATGAATTGTTCTGTAGTTCCTTTCCTGTTATTCCCGATCATGGACGAAATGAAAGTTTGTCTACCATCTTGCTGTCCAACGAAATCTTAGAGTACAACTGTTTTGCTAGCTTATCGTGGTTCCTTTTCAGCTGTTTGTTTTGAAATGTGGCTGGACGATTTGATTATGGTCTTACTCAGTTGCTGTGGCTGCAGGTGTGCGTTAGAAACACATACACACACAGTCGACTTACAAGTTACCACACATTTTGTTTTTTTGTCAGTATGAAATATTTTTCAACCATCAGCAGTCACGGCAGGGTGCACGCACTCGTAATAATGCTTTTGTTCGCCATTAGTGTTACAGAGTTTTAGAATGAAAAGATAAGAAAAATATATAGAGAAAGTAAAAGGAATTAGGAACGGATGAAGGACCTATAAATTGGTCTCCAACCTAGACTTCCACCCTCCTACAATTCAGGTGTTTAGGAATGTTAGAAAATTAACTGGGTTTTTAAGCACTAAGGCTGATATATTTATATAAAAGAAGATGTGACTAGTTCTTAGTTGAATGAGAATTAATTTTGTTCTTAGGTGTCATAAAATCTTGCAATACATGACTAGAATGAATCATGAAACAATCTAACTGGCCCGGAGCATTTTTCTTAATATGCCAATTACAATTTAAAAAACTTTAGTTATAACTAAAAAAAATCAGCTACAAACCAATTTGCAACTCATATGCATGAATCACGATACAATCGACCAGTGTATGATTGATTGAGCACTGGTTTAGTTTTCACGGAGAACTAGCAAAGCCGTAAGAAAAAAGATGTTTAACTAGGCATATATGCAGAAGAAAGTGTTTAATTAGCCATCTTTCCATTGGTGTTTCAGAAAAAAATATGATTTATTTATTTTTGTAAGAACCTCTTGAAGCCCTCCCGTGTTGGTGGGCTAAGGGCATAACAATGGGAGATGACTAGCAAAATAAACTGGTTTTCTTTAAGTTTTGGTACATTGACGTCTAAGTAACCCCTCCCTGTATAAATAAGCACTAAATCAGCTCGAAGAAAAGTTCGGATGTATTTATGACAAAAGTATGTAAATTCTATGTCTTAGAGAGAGGGGTATTAGACAGAGTTAAGCAAGTTATTTATACAATTTTATAAACATTGCTCTACTACGATAACTACACCAATCGCAAACCGCAAACACGTAGATGCAGGCCGAGAAAAACGCGATTTGCAGGCCGAAAAAAGCGTGGGGTCTGCTCCGCCCGGGTGAACACAAAACCTGCAACATAGATTGCAAAACCGGTGTTCGATGAAATGACATAGCTCGATGAAATGTTTGGAACTCGCGACACTGGTGTTCGACGAAATGACACATGTGTTCATGATGACAATGCGACACAAAAAGGTATCGGCGATGCAAATCAATGATCAAGCCAACGACGAGTTGTCGACACCGCCATCACCACCATTCGCCGCTGCAGCTGCCGCCGTCAATGCCGCCTCCTCCGCAGCAGCTCGAGCCGCCGCCGCTGCTCTCCTTCTTGCTAAGATTGTCGCCGAGTTGAGCATGTCGACGAACGACTCGTTCGCCGCGCGGCTGCGAGGGAGAGTGTCAGCTGACGCGTGTTCACCGCCGCCGGCAAGTTGAAAGAGGGGAAAAATTGTACCTTGGCGTGTCGTTGCCGTCGGCTGGCGGAGGAGTGGGTGCTGCTGGCGTAGTCATCAAGGCTGCCATCGAAGCCTTCTTCACCGGCGGCTTCTTGGCGGCGGCCTTCTTCGGCGTCTTCGGCGCGGCCTTCTTGGCGGGGACCTTCCTCACCGCGGTCCTTGGTGGGTGAGCGAGCTTGGCAGCGGATGACGACGCGAGGACATGCGTGGCCAACCGCTTGCGCTTGGCCGCTTCCTCCACGGCGCGGGGAGCGAGTTGGGCGGCGGCAGCGGATCTGGCGGTAGGGTTCGCGGCGGCGGTCGATTCGACCTTCGCAGCGGAGAGGGGCACACTCCCAGAGGTAGGGGCCGCCATGGCTGCGCTAGCAAGCCGCGGCGAGGTGGAATCCGGTGGCGGAGCGAGCTGTGTGGCGGCGGCGGCGCGCGGGAAGAAAAAAGATGGGGATTTTCCTTCGCGCCAATGCCTTGCACGCGATGCAGATCGATCTGTATCCGGCCGCGAAACCTACATATATGTAGGTTTGGCGAGCGCGGAAGCCGGCGCCTGGAAAAATATTTGCAGGTTTGGTCGATATGCGGGATCTGCTCGGGGTGTTTTTTCGCCCTAAAGTGCATACATGCGATTATTATGCACTTTTGGCAAATATACCGTATCTGCTAGAGATGCTATTAGACTAGTAACATATACCATGTTACTAGTAACATATACCATGTTACTAGTCTAGGTTATTACCTTCATAGTGGGTAGTAACTTATATATGGTGTCATGCATTGTATTATTTATTATGTTGTAGATTCATCTTGCCTTAATGTGTGTGATGATATGGTAACATAGCTAGTTACCACCTCACTTTTTTTTCATTTATTAGCGCCATGTCATCAAAATGTCTTGAGATGTGTGATATTACTAGCTATGTTATTCCCACTATGAGCAGTCTAAGAGCAAGTACAATAAGGTACAATCACCAGGCTATAAAATTTAAATACTATAGTTTTGCTGAGTTAGATGAGAGAGAATGAGAGAGAAGAGAAGCAGGCTATAAGATAATAGCCAGCTGCAGCGCGTGCTCCTAGGCACTTTGTGAGATTGTAATGTGGGGCATATGCATATAAATTAGTCCATATATCTAACTATTGTATGAGCTAGCTATAAGTAAACTATAGATAGCATGACAAAAATATACATCCAACTGCTGACTCTTCTATTGTTGTTGTTCTAATAGGTTCAGAGTTAAGCAAGTTATAAAATAATTTTATAAACACTGCTCTACCAGACAGAGTTAAGCGAGTAATTTACATCTCGCTAAGCCGCCGCCATCAAGCACTACACCAACCACAGCAGGCAAGATCAGTCCACCATGGCCTCCTCCTCCTCCTCCGCGCTTCGGATCCCCACACCAACCCACCACCCCGCCGCGGGGACCCGTCCGCCGCCGACCCGCGCCGCCTTCGTCTCCGTCCGTGCCCGCTCCTGCTCCCGCCGCCCCGTGGTCTCCGTCTCCGCGTCCTTGCCGAAGCAGACGCCTCCAGGAACGGATGACGACGCCGACGATTCCACCGGCTTGCCCGCGCCGCTGCCGCCCTCCCGCGACACCGCCATCGCACTGCCTCGTAAGCCAAGCACCTTTCTCTCGGTTCCTCCCTGGATAATCTGTTTGGTGCTGCTAGCTTCGCTGACGTAACTGTGTGTGAATGCAGGGCCGCTGACGAGCGCGGATCTGATGGGGGAGGCCAGCGGGCACGGCCTCAAGGTTGCATACCAGGTATGCTTCTCCCATTTCTTCTTCTTCTTCAGAGAAACTAGATGATTATCAACATTTCTGAATTCTGATGCAATGCAACTCTTAGGGCTGCCCGGGAGCCTACAGCGAGGCGGCTGCTAGGAAGGCCTACCTGGGCTGCGAAACCGTGCCATGCGAGTATTTTGAGACCGCCTTTCAGGTACCATTCATCTTCCACTTGCTGCCTGCTCGCCATGGAACAATTTGGGGGACATGTCCCAATGTGGGTACGTTGCAATGTTGATCCCGTCAGACATCGACTGATACATAACAAAGATGTACTCCGTCTGTCTAACAGGCTGTTGAAAACTGTGTGGCTGACCGCGCGGTGCTGCCGCTTGAGAATTCACTAGGTGGCAGCATACACCGGAACTACGACCTCCTGCTTCGCCATAATAAGCTGCACATTGTCGGCGAGGTGAGGCTCGCGGTTCGCCACTGCTTGTTGGCCAACCGTGGTGTCAAGATTGAGAACCTACGGAGCGCCATGAGCCATCCTCAAGTGAGCCTGATTTGCCCAGCTGCTCTACAGATTTATTCTTGCACTTTTTTTAAAAAAAAATTAGCTTCTATCTGTCGGGTTTCATATCTTCTTTCTGAAAAATAATTTGTAGGCCCTTGCGCAATGTGAGCAAACACTGACGAAGTTAGGCATCGAGCATAGAGAAGCTGTTGATGATACAGCCGGCGCGGCCAAGGTAGGATACTGTTAATCTTACCTGTTACACTGATTATAATCATGGTACTACTTGGTTATCACTACAAATTATGTGAACTTGTTTGTTTAGTGTTAGCTCAGAACACCAAGTGGGTACATCTAGTTGATTCTGGTGTCACTAATCAAAGTAATATGTGTCCTTTAGTATATTGCAGAACAAAAACTCCAAGACACCGGTGCGGTTGCTAGTTCGTTAGCTGCTCAACTTTATGGACTTGATATTCTTGCAGAAAATATCCAGGTAGAACAAATTTATTTCCGAAATCATAATAGAACATCTTATTTCCTTTTACTGTAACAGCAACTTACATATTTATGTAGGATGACGCGGATAACGTCACCCGTTTCATGATGCTGGCTAGAGAACCCATTATTGCTCGCACTGATAAGCCATTCAAGGTACTAAAATTCGTTCACTTTTTTTCCTTGTTTTTGAAACTTTTTTTTAATACAGTAGATTTTTTTTGACTTAGTTGGGGATGCATTCATTTGGGTCTGAACAGTAAATGAAACACCAAAAGTAAATTGCAAAAGAAAATGGGCTCTTTTTCAGATACAGGGAATCATCCTGCAATTTGCCACTCGAATAAGAAGTGAGCCTAGCTCACTTGGTTAGGGAAGTGGATGTACAACCCAGCCACCCAGGTTCAAGTCCCCAGGGATGCGAATTTGGGTTCTTACTATTTAAAAAACAAAATCACTGTAGGGGTTTCCCCTACCGTATTCCTTTCAAAAAAAAAAAAATTTGCCACTCGAATATTTCCAGTAACTGTTAATAAAATACAGCTCTACCATCATATGATCTCCAGACCAGTATAGTCTTCTCACTAGAAGAAGGGCCTGGACAACTCTTCAAGGCGCTTGCAGTGTTTGCTCTCAGAAAAATTAATCTCACCAAGGTAGTTTCAACCAAGTCATGACTTAAGTATTTATTTAACACCCACATGCGTTGTTTGAAGCGGAACTGATCAGTCCTGCATCGTTTTTGTATGATGATGTGCAGATGGAAAGTCGTCCACACAAGAAAAGACCTCTACGTGTAGCTGATGATAATTGTTCCACACCACTGAAGTAAGAACAAAGATTTATTCATTTGAGTTTTAATCAACAGTGCACAGATTGAGTTAAACGAAAACTTTATATACAATAACGCTTCTCAAACTGTTGTACCAGGCACTTCGACTACCTTTTCTATGTCGATTTCGAGGCGTCAATGGCTGATCCAAATGCTCAGAATGCTCTGAGTAACTTAAAGGTGTGGTGTCACTGTTTAATATGGTCTTGTTTGTAAGCGAGCGGTGACCCAATTCGTTTTGTTTTTGTTTCTTGCAGCAAGAGTTTGCTACATTCCTGAGAGTTCTTGGAAGCTATCCTACTGATGTTAGTGAAACATGAATTATCTGGCACCTGCTTCAGACGATGTGCTTCTGAGTTGATTGTCAATATTTGGCTCTGGAAGAGCAGCATTTTTTCTAGGAGGAACAGATCCACTTGGCCATTTTGTAACTCCACGATTCGTTTCTGTCCACATTAAATCTTCCCGGGAGTACGTTGTTCATTCCATGTTAAAGTACTTGTCCAGAGATGCTCTTTACTTTCTGTGTGAGAGAATTCTTGACATATTTCCCCCCCTTTTTTTTATCTGAGCTCGCAAGGGCTTATATTATATAGTGCTAGATACTTGGTGCCCCTTTGTCTGTCTTGATAGTGATAATGATAGTTTGAACTGAAGCATTATACATGATGTAATGTTTGAGGTTGCAATAAATGCGTGTATTATTTGCAAAAAATGTTGGTGGTCTGTGTAGACTTATTATTGTTTGTTTATTGTGGCCACCTTTGTCAGTTGCATTTAAACTACCCAAGTGCTAATAAGTGCTCGGTGGCCAGTTTGTCGCCGCGAGCCCTCGATTTATGGCCATCCGATGGCTTCTGATCAACGCGGCGTCCCGCAACTTGCTCATCCGGACAGTTTCCACCTTCCGTCTAGCGCCCCGCGGCTTGTTCGCTCGTCCCCCCACCCTGTGTTGTTTACCCATTCCCCACCATCTCCTCTGTAGCTAGGGTTTCACCATCTCCTATGTAGCTAGGGTTTCGATCGGCAAGCTGGACGCGCCGGCGGCTAGAGAATGCGCGCAAGAGGGCGTCGAGTTCGTCCATGGAGAGCTAGCCTCGCGCAGGGAGAGGGAGATCGTTCGAGGGCGAGGCGCGAGGGAGTGCGCCGAGCTCAGAGGCAGAGGTCGACCCGCTCGTGAGGGTGATGGAGATCAGAGATGAAGAACCAAGAGCGTCATAGGGATTCGAGCTCGGATTCGTGATTTGCGGAAGCGGCGGCGTTTACATCGTGGATCCTGAGGTTAGCGTTGAACTCAAAATTCCCCTGAATCCATGCATTAGTAACGTTAATCCAAGGTATTTTGTTTGATTTTTTCGTGAATTTCATTTCTACACCAGATCCCTCGGTTCTACCGTTTCCCCTGGTTTGCTTAGCCGCTAGTGTGGAATTTATGTAGACTGTTCGATTTTAGTTGGACTACGATGAAACCAGATGAGAGGCAGAGGATGAGCAAATCAGATGCGTGTAGCTTCTTTTGGTTCTCATGGTTCTAATTAGTTTTTGAAGGTTTGGTTGCCTAAGATATGTGATGGGACAATGTTTTACCACTGGATAGGAAGTTGAATAGATTAGGCACGTTTCTCACATTAATTTTGCAGGAATGGGGGTTGACCACATGATATATGGGGTCTCTATCGGGATCTCGTAATGTTGACATGTCGTACTCCAGACATGGTAGTAGCTTATTAGACCACAAAACTGTGTAGGTCCAGCCTATGAGTTTGGTCACTTCTCGTTGGACCACAGTCTAGTATAGCAATATGATGATCTTCCAGGAATTTTTGAGCTTTCAATTTATTATCGGAGAATTAGAGCATCTCCAGTCGCGTCCCTCAAAAAGCGTCCGACACAAATGATTTGGGACATGTTTGAGACCGCGCCGGATAAAAAGAGACCAAAAATCTGTAAAAAAAAGAGACCCTTCCCAGCCGCGTCCCTCAAACAGCGTCTGAATGCATGTATTTTAATAAAGGAGACCACCCCATGTGGGAAAAGTAGGTGAGAGAAAGTGTGGGGAAAGAGACTAGCTGAAAGAACATCTCTCATATTATGTTTTGAGTGTTTGATGTCAATATATGTGATACACTAATGTTTGTTTAAGTGGTACAGGGATTACATAGATATTTATTCATGTGTGTTGGATTTGATCGTGTCAAAAGTAATCAGAAAAAGTTGGCCAGGCCGGATAATCGGGCCGGATATTTCAATATCCGGCCCTGATTTTGGCTAAGTCTGAGGAAAGCAGGAGGGGGCGGTTTTTGCCGGATATTGTCCGGTATTGTACCGGGCCGGAATATCCGCCGGATATTGGAAATATCCGCCCTCGATTTTGGCTAAGGACCTGAAGTTTTGCTTCTCTGCATACGGGCCGGACATTTGGCCGGATAATGTCATTTTGTCCGAAGCCGGATTTTCCGGGGCGGATTATCGGCCCTTATTAAGGAATATCCGGCCCCGGAAGCCGGCTCAATTTTGAGGGAGGTATAAATACCCCCTTCTTCTACCTTGGTTGCTTGCTCAATCATTACACAAGAAGTCTGCCAAGCCACCTCCATTAGAGCCACCTCAAGAAACTCAAGATTTGCAAGATCTCCTTCCTCCCCAACCAAAGCTCTTGATCTTTGGAGATTCGAAGGAGAAGACACCGATCTACATCCTCACCGAAGCGTTTTTCATTTCCCCTCTTATGCTTGAGGGCCCCCTTGCTAGTGTTCCTATTTGGATCCCTAGTTGTTGTTGTTGATGTATGCTTGTTGATTTGTTGTGTTGTTACAGATTTGGGAGCCTCCAATTCAGTTGTGGATGTGTGCCCCAAGAACCTTGTAAAGGCCCGGTTTCCGCCTCGAGGAAATCCCTTAGTGGAAGTGGGCTAGGCCTTCGTGGCGTTGCTCACAGAAGATCTGAGTGAAGCCTTCGTGGCTGTTGGTTTGGCTTGCGTAGCAACCACACTCCTCCAAACGTAGACGTACCTTCTTGCAAAGGAAGGGAACTACGGGAATCATCTCCGTGTCAACGCGTGCTACACTCTCGGTTACCTCTATCCCACTCTATCTCCTATATATTGCGTAGCTATATCGTGCTTAGTTGATAACCTTGTCATATAGGTAAATTCACTTAGTTGCATATCTAGAGAATTTACCTTTGTGTCAAACCTAAATTGAAAAAGAACTAAAAATTGGTTAGCACCTATTCACCCCCCCTCTAGGTGCGGCATACGATCCTTTCAATTGGTATCAGAGCCTCGGCTCTTATTTCGGGCTTAACCGCCTAAGAGTATGCCGGACGAGACACCTATGGAAGAGTCCGATAAGTTGGTCATCATGGAGGAAATCAATTCGTTGAGATCCTCCATGGACGCTCAAATGGAAAGCATGAGAAAATTGATTTCCGAGCTTTTGACTCCGGTCCCTCCTAAGGCTTCCGTCATAGAGGTAAAGGACACGGGTGTGTTAGAAGAGGGAGGTGCTTCGGCACTACCCTCCTCTACCAAACCCGTGGAAGGTGATAACTTAAACACTATCAAATCTCCCATTGCATCTCCTAGTGGAACTAGTGGAGGTGAGAGCTACAATCGAGTAGCTCCACCTTTTCAATCTCCCGATATACCGGTTCCACATCCCCATTTGAACATTCGAGGCGACCCACCTAAGTTTTCCGTTGAGAATTTCGATACTTGGCATTTTTTCGCTTCATGTTTGCAGTGCCTCCAATGAACTTTGGAGAATCATCTTGGAAGGCTTCAAGCCCTACAACCCCGACAAGTTGACTAGAAGAGAAGCGGTTGATAGTCAACTCAACAACACCGCCTTGCACATGATTCAAACTAGTGTGGGGACACAAGAGCTTCCTCGTGTTCGGAACTACACCACCGCCAAGGAAGCTTGGGATGGTTTGGCCGCTAGTTGCATGGGAAGTGAGAGCACGAGAAGGAACAAGTATAATGCTCTTCGGAATCAAGCCGAAGGATTCATGAGGCTACCGGATGAAGATCATCAAGTCATGTATGGAAGACTCCTCATCGTTGCCGATGCCTTCCGGCTTAGTGGTGCCACCCACATCAATGACTCTTGGATCAAGGAGAAGTACATTGAATGCATGATGCCTTTTGTTCCCATTGATGTCAAGACCCTTGTTGGGAGAGAATGCTATTCTTCTCTCTCATCTCAAGATGCCGTGCACGAGATGCAAGCCCTCAAGGTGCTCGAGCAAAACTCTCATGATTCTCGCAATCGTGCCATTGGTATGGCAAAAGGGAACAACCTTGCCTTGGTGGTCAACCCCATTGAAGAAGTGTACCCTCAAGAACAATATAGGGCATCTTGGAGTATGTCCTATCCGGAAGATTTGGAATGCCACTATCATGATCACATGGCCTTCCATGCAAAGTCATTTTGGGTTGATCCCTCCAAGGCCAAGGAAGACAACATCAAGAGAAACCACAAGAGTGGGTTCACTAGCTTTGGTCCAAAGACAAGATCATGCTACAATTGTGATGACAAGCGCCACTTCATTGCCGAATGCCCCTATGAGAATAGAGAGCTTCATAATGGAAGGCTCATTCCCAAGGACAAGAGCAAAGAATCAAAGGGCAAATATTCAAAAGCCCCCAACAAGAAGTTCTACAACAACAAGACCAAGAAGGGCAAGAGGCCCCCAAGAGTTGTGCTAGTGACTAGGGAAGAATATTCTTCCGATGAAGTTGTAAGCTCTAGTGATGATGAAGGAGAAAGCTCAAAGGAAGTGGCCGCCATTGTCACTACCAACATTCCCTCTTCATCTCTCTTTGAATACCCCAATGAGAATCCTCATATCAAGAATGCACATTGCTTCATGGCAACGTCCTCCTTGGACACATCTATTGTGCTATCAACTCAAGAAGAATATTCCTCCGGAGATGATGATGTTGATGATGAAGAAGATGCAATCTCTAATGGATTGGTCGCTCTTGCCTCCCTCTCCACTAACTCTTCATCACCAAGTGAATCCCCCAATGAGATCATTCATGTGGAGGAAGAAAGTTGTCTCATGGCCAAATCCTCCGAGGTATCATCTCCTAGCCCCTCTATGCCTAACATGTCAAGTGATCTAGGGGTTGATGATGCTAGTCTAAAAGTGAAACAAGAAATGCTAGAATTTGATGAATTCATGTTTAACCTACAAGGTATCAACAAAAAGCATGTTTCAAATCTCATGGCTCGTTTAGCTCAACAAAATGATATGCTTGAGAAAAAGGGTCAAATAGAGAGAGAAGACTCTCTTGAAATCCATGCTCTTAAAAATGCCCTTGAGGAAAGTCAAGAAACTATAGCTTCTCTTGAGGAGAGGCTAGAAAATCTTGAAGAGCCTCAAGATGAAATTAACAAGCTCACTAAAGCTAGAGATCATGCTAGGGCTAAGACTAAATTGCTTAAAAAGGAAATGGCCCAATTTGGTGTTGATCATGAGAAACTTGTGAAGGATCTAGATGAACTAGACAAAGCTCACAAAGCCTTGAAGAGTGAATACTCTCTCCTATCCAAGTCAAATGAGCAACTTCAAATTAGGCTTGCTTCATATGATGTGCCTAGTTCCTCTACTCCTTCATGTGATCATGCAAATATTATTGAGGAAAATGCTAGGTTGAAGGATGAACTTGCTAAGGCCTCCTCTCCCCAAAGTAAACTTTCTTTGGATGATCTTTTGAGTAAGCAAAGATCAAACAATGGGAAGGAGGGCCTAGGTTACAATGCCAAGGCAAAGAAGGCAAACAAGCAAAAGGCCAAGCCCGCACAAGAGAAGAAGAAAGCTATCACCAATGGTGAAAGCCCCTAAGGGCAACACCATCAATGATGATAATGCGGGAAATGCTAACCCTCACTATGTTCTATTTAGAGATTATTATGGTGATGTGTATGCTAAATATGTTGGCCCATATGATGGTTATGTTGCTTGGTCTATTTGGGTCCCAAAGACCCTTGTTGCTAACAAAAGAGGACCCATTGAGAAATGGGTACCTAAATCCAAGAATTGAACTCATGTAGGACTATGCCGGAGGTTCAAAATGGGTACTTGATAGTGGATGTACAAGTCATATGACCGGCGGCAAGAATCTCGTCAAGGAGTTGAGGCCCAACATAAACAATATCACCGTCTCCTTTGGCGATAATTCTACATCCGAGGTAATGGGTTTTGGCAAGGTTGTGGTTGCACACAACATAACACTTGTGGATGTCATGCTTGTCAAAACCCTTGGTTACAATTTGCTTTCCGTTTCCGCCCTTGGCAAGATGGGTTTCGCCGTCTTTATTGATAATGATATTGTGGTCCTCTTGTGGAGCAAGACTCTAAAAGTCGCTTTCGTTGGGTATCGCGAACATAACTTGTATGTGGTGGACTTTTCGGGGACCACCACTTCAAGTGCGATGTGCCTATTCGGAAAGACGGATGTGGGTTGGTTGTGGCATCGCCGCCTAGCCCATGTCAACATGAGAACTTTGCAAAGTCTTCACAAGGGGAACCATATTGTGGGACTAATGGAAAATGTTTCTTTTGCCAAAGATCGTGTTTGTAGGGCTTGTGTTGAAGGCAAAATGCATGACTCTCCGCATCCAAGCAAGACTATCATCTCTTCCAAGAGGATCTTGGAGCTCCTTCATGTGGATCTCTTTGGTCCCGTTACTCATGCAAGTCTTGGTGCGAAGAAACATTGCTTGGTGATTGTTGATGATTACTCAAGATACACTTGGGTCTACTTTCTCAAGACGAAAGATGAGACTCAACAAATATTCATTGACTTTGCCACCGAGGTGCAACGCCAACACAACCTCCTCATTATGGCAATAAGAAGTGACAACGGCTCCGAGTTCAATAACTACACACTCAATGATTTCCTTAGTGATGAGGGGATTCGTCATCAATATTCCGCTGCTTACACCCCTCAACAAAATGGTGTTGCGGAGAGGAAGAACCGGACTCTTATGGATATGGCAAGATCTATGATGGCGGAGTATAAATCCCGCTATAACTTTTGGGCCGAAGCCATCTCCACCGCTTGCCACTCTTCTAACCGGCTCTACCTCCGCAAGGGATTGAACAAGACTCCATATGAAATACTCACCGGCAACAAGCCTAATATCTCATACTTCAAGGTGTTCGGTTGTAAGTGTTTCTACAAAATCAAAGGAGTTCGTTTGTCTAAATTTGCTCCTAAAGCTTTGGAGGGTATATTTGTTGGTTACGGTGCCGAATCTCACACCTATAGAATCTTTGATATAGCCTCCGGGATTATCATTGAATCTTGTAGTGTGAGGTTCGAAGAAAATGATGGCTCCCAAGTGGGGCAAGTTGATGTATGTGCAGGTGATGAAATACCTCAAGATGCCATAGTAAGAATGGGTGTGGGATTTTTCCGCCCCATTGAGGGACACGGTGTGGCGTCTCGGGAAGAACTATGCTCTACCACGGTGGAGCCCTCATCCTCTCAACATCAACAAACCCCATCTCTTGAAGCTAATGATGCACCAACCCAAGAACAAGAAGAAAACCCTCCCTCTCATGAACAAGATCAAGGACAAGATCAACCAAGAATTCAAGATCAACCATTCGATATTTGCACTTCACCAAACATTGTCCAAGATCAAGCACATGAGGATGAGCATTCTCAAGAAATTGAGGAAGCTCAAATTGAAGGTCAAGACGGGGACCCAAATGATCAAGTTGATCAAGTGACACCTCCAAGGCCTAAAAGAACCAAGGAGGAGATCGAGGCCCGTCGTCTAGCAAGAAGAGATAGGACCCTTGAAATTCGTGGACACACTCATGACAAGGTCCTTGGTGATGTTCGAGCAAAGGTCTCCACAAGAAGGCAATTGGCTAACTTTAGCAATCATCATGCTTATATCTCCGTTGTGGAACCCAAGAAAGTATTTGAAGCCCTTGAAGATTCGGATTGGGTGGAAGCCATGCATGAGGAACTCAACAACTTCAAGCGCAACAAAGTGTGGACCTTAGTAGAGAAGCCAAAGGAGTGCCGCAATGTTATAGGCACTAAGTGGATATTCAAGAACAAGCAAGATGAGTTTGGAAATATTGTGAGGAACAAGGCAAGATTGGTGGCTCAAGGTTTCTCTCAAGTTGAAGGAATTGACTTTGGAGAGACCTATGCTCCCGTGGCTCGTTGAGTCCATCCGTATCCTTCTTGCTTATGCATCGCATCATAACTTTAAGTTGCAACAAATGGATGTTAAAAGTGCATTTCTTAATGGTCCTTTGCATGAAGAGGTTTATGTTAAGCAACCCCCGGGGTTTGAGGATCTCAACTTTCCTAACCATGTCTACAAGCTTGATAAAGCACTTTATGGTCTCAAACAAGCTCCTAGAGCTTGGTACGAGCACCTTAAAGAATTGTTGGTAGACCGTGGGTTTGATGTTGGGCTAATCGATCCCACTCTTTTTACTAAGAGGGTTAATGGGGAGCTTTTCGTTTGTCAATTATATGTTGATGATATTATCTTTGGCTCTACTAACAAAGCTTTCAATGATGAATTTTCAAAGCTTGACCGATAGGTTTGAGATGTCTATGATGGGAGAGATGAAGTTCTTCCTTGGTTTTGAGATCAAGCAATTGAGAGAAGGAACCTTCATCAATCAAGCAAAATATCTCCAAGACATGCGCAAGAGGTTCAAGATGACCAAGTTGAAGGGTGTGGCCACTCCTATGGTTACCAAATGTCATCTTGCACTAGATCCCAATGGTAAAGAGGTGGATCAAAAGGTATATCGCTCCATGATTGGATCCTTGCTTTACCTTTGTGCATCTACACCGGACATAGTGTTGAGTGTTGGTGCGTGTGCAAGGTATCAAGCTTCTCCTAAGGAGAGCCACATGATGGCTCTCAAAAGAATCTTTAGATATTTGGTTGATACCCCAAGATATGGTATTTGGTACCCCAAAGGCTCAAGCTTTATTCTCAATGGATATACCGATGCGGATTGGGCGGGTGACAAGGATGATAGGAAATCAACTTCCGGGGCTTGCCAATTCCTTGGTAGGTCCTTGGTGTGTTGGTCTTCTAAGAAGCAAAATTGCATATCTCTCTCCACCGCCGAAGCCGAATATGTTGCCGCCGCAAGTGGATGCACTCAATTGTTATGGATGAGGCAAACTTTAAAGGAATACGGTGTCATTTGTGACAAAGTGCCTCTATTATGTGACAATGAAAGTGCTATCAAGATTGCCTATAATCCGGTGCAACATTCAAGAACGAAGCATATTGAGATCCGGAATCACTTCATTAGGGATCATGTTGCCCATGGTGATATTGAGCTCATTTATGTTCCTACCAAAGATCAACTTGCCGATATATTCACGAAGCCTCTTGATGAAGCAAGGTTCTCTTATTTGAGGAATGAGCTAAATATCATTGATTCAAGGAGTATAGCTTGACCATCTTGCAAACACACCTTTGTCTCAAAACTTTATTTGGTTTAGATGTGGGCATGGAAATAGGGGGAGTGCGGTTTAAACTATTGAGCTATCCCTCCCCCCATAATGCCAACATTAAAAGAAATCATTCTCTTTATATCATATAATGATATGTGAGCTTCAATGATGAGTAGTGGTTTTGGGCCCAAGATATATCTTCGCGGTGCCATGCCATAACACTCATATATGGTGGCCTAGGCCACCACACTCTTCTTTGTGAAGAGTTGGAGTTATTTGGGTCTTATCGCCTTTTATTTGACAACTCCATGTTCTTATGGGAAATCACTCTAGTTTGGCCTTATTTGCTCATATCTTGCAAACTTGAGTGATCATGTACCATTAACAGTTTGAACCCTCTAAACCTAAGCCTACACTCTCCTATAAGCCACTTCCATCTTGCTCATTTGTCATGTTTGGTAAAAACTTGGAGTTTGAGGTTTCTCGGTCGGATGATCTAGGTTGCCCCATCTTATTGGTAAATATGCATCTCATATGTGACGTGATAGTTTATTGCACCGCATATGGGTTCGCAAATATCCAACTAAAGATAGGCAGGATTTACGGTGTTCTGGAATTTTCCAGAACACGGATAATCCGCCCCGCGGAATATCCGGCCGGGCCGGATTATCCGCCCTCACTTTGGGCCGGATTATCCGGCCTGGGCGTTTTGCGGGAGGATTAAGGGAGGCCGCGGGGTGAACGGTTGGCACACCAATCAGTTCCCCCACGCGCCCCCTTCTCCCTCCTCAAGCCGCCGGAGTTCCTCCTCCTCGCCGGAGACGCTCCGTCCGCCCCCTCTCGGAGTTCTTGGGTGGATCGGGTGCATCTCCTCCCTAGCTACCTTCTCCTCCAAGCGGTTTCCACAATGGATGTGGGTATGATTCACAATCTCTAACCCTAGATGTTGTGTTTTATATGTACTTTTTTCTTGGTGGAATTGGTGTCTAGTTGTTCCAAATCATTTGTAGTGTACTCCTCTTGCATGCTATGAGGCCGATCTAGTCTTAGACAAGCTTTTGATTGGAAAACTGCAAATTTCGCAGGGCCGGATTATCCGCCCCCCGAGCTAGCCGGATTATCCGGCCCGGCCGGATTATCCGCCCCAGGGGACACCGGATTATCCGGCCTGGAGCTTCATCGCCGCTGCAGTTTTTGCTTCAATCTATCATGTCTAGATTTGTAACGACTTATAGCATGTTTCTCGAGTATATTACTGTATCTTACATGACTTATGAGCATTACCTTTCCTTTGCTACCCGCCTTTGCTTCTCACAGGTGGTGCTTCTCGGGGTGGTCGGAGACGCTCAAGGCATGGTCGATCTAGTGACGAGTTTGCATCCAATGCACCTCGCAAGTCCGTCACTTCAAGGCGGAAGAACAAGGAAGTGAGGGAGAACTACAAGGCCATGGACTCAGTTTCTTATTCCGCTATCCGCTTGAAGAACTGGTATGAAGATGTCCCAAGGGATGAAGAGATAGAGGGCAGGAGATACTGGTGCATTGAGCAGGAGTTCATCTACAAGGACGTCTATGAGCCCATGAAGAATCTGAGACCCATGCAAGCTATCAATGTGGACATTCTGGCTGTAAACGATCACTTTGAAGACGCAATCTGGGTAGCTGGAAGGATGGGCTTGCTTGAGATCATGAAGATTCAATGTGACTATAGCCCAGATTTGGTGAAGCAATTCTTTGCCACTTTGGCAATCAGGAAAGATGAGGAACACACTATGGAATGGATGACTGGCTCCACTCACTGCAGTGCCACTCTGCGCCAATTTGCTGGTTTTCTTGGAGTTCCTGTTGATGGGGGTCGTCGCCTTCATGGACCACAACAGACAGATAAGAATGCTCTTGTGCATCTCTATACCTCAGCGGGAAAAATTGGTCATACTAAGGGGCTGCTTCCCATATACAGTCAGTTGCTTCGGTTCTTTCGGGCAACCATTTGCCCAAGTGGTGGTAACAATGATGCTCTCCGGGGAGCCCTTGTGGACCTTATGCACCTCAGCTATAAGTGTGCTCGTGATGTGACTGAGGAACGGGACTACACTCTTGATGTCATGGACTTTATCTTCCATGAGATCCATGATGCCATGGTCTCCCGGACCACCATACCCTATGCACCCTACATTCAGCTTCTCATCAACAACTGTGGCTGTGTGTGATGAAGACTTGAGTGGGTATCCTTTGGTGAAGCACAATGTCAAGAAGGCCTACAAGCTTAAGCCAGTCTCTTCTGCCTGCTCCTGACACTTTCATGGGTGATGCTCGTTCTAGTGGTTTTGCTCCTGCTCGTCATCCTGATGTCCCGGCTATGAGGAAGCAAGTGAGCCGGCTTAGTTGGTTTCAGCGTCACATCCTTTGCATGAACATTGAGATCCATAAGGAGAACTATGCAGCTAGCCGAGAGCGTTCTGATTAAGCACACTCAGGCGGTTATTCTTCACAAGCTCAGTGGTGATCAAGGACCCCCGCCTCAGCCTCTCAGCTCACCAGGGTTACAGTGGATGGCACTCTGCACAGTTCCATGGAGTGATCTTGATGATTGCCTTCAAAGGTCCAACACCTCTCGCCGCTCTCCGGATGCACCTGACACGATGAGGAAGAAGAGGAAGCGGCAGACGAGTCCGATGATGATGATGCCTCCGAGTGATTCCCATGGGACGAGTAGCATCGCGCTTGTCCCCTTTTGGCGTTTCGATGCCAAAGGGGGAGAAGTGTTCTATTAGGAACTATCTCGGGGATTTGCATGGTTTGGGCACAAGCATATGCGTTTACCATTCCTTTATTGATTGTGTTTGTGTTCCCTCTTATTTGCACTATTTGCTTTGGTTGTGTCCCGTTTAAAACTATGTGCTATGTGGTGTGAGACATTGTTATGGTTTTCGGATTTCTATATGTTGAGATCAAGGATGCTATATTATGTGTGATGCTATATCTCCGTATTTTATATCTACACATGGGTATGATTTCGTGCATCCTATCTCAACTTCATATTTGTATATGTCTCGTGTTAGAGCTCATGATGGATACCTCTAGTGTTGAGGCACCTCAATCCTATGTGTTGTGTATTTGTATTCAAATGCAAATTACTTATATGCACACATGTAGGGGGAGTGCCTCTATGTTTTTGTCATCATGTTTGTCTCTATAGTTATTCTCTTGCAAATCCGTATATTGTCATCAAACACCAAAAAGGGGGAGATTGAAAGAACATCTCTCATATTATGTTTTGAGTGTTTGATGTCAATATATGTGATACACTAATGTTTGTTTAAGTGGTACAGGGATTACATAGATATTTATTCATGTGTGTTGGATTTGATCGTCTGTCAAAAGTAATCAGAAAAAGTTGGCCAGGCCGGATAATCGGGCCGGATATTGTTGAAATATCCGGCCCCTGATTTTGGCTAAGTCTCGAGGAAAAGCAGCGATAGAGGGGATTTTTGCCCGGATATTGTCCCGGTATTGTACCAGGGCCGGAATATCCGGGCCGGATATTTCCCCTCGATTTTGGCTAAGGACCTGAAGTTTTGCTTCTCTGCATACGGGCCGGACATTTGGCCGGATAATGTCATTTGTCCCGAAGGCCGGATTTTCCGGGGGCGGATTATCCGGCCCTTACTTAGGCGGAATATCCGGCCCCGAAGCTGCAACGGCTCAATTTTGAGGGAGGTATAAATACCCCCTTCTTCTACCTTGGTTGCTTGCTCAATCATTACACAAGAAGTCTGCCAAGCCACCTCCATTAGAGCCACCTCAAGAAACTCAAGATTTGCAAGATCTCCTTCCTCCCCCAACCAAAGCTCTTGATCTTTGGAGATTCGAAGGAGAAGACACCTATCTACATCCTCACCGAAGCGTTTTTCATTTCCGCTCTTATGCTTGAGGGCCCCCTTGCTAGTGTTCCTATTTGGATCCCTAGTTGTTGTTGTTGATGTATGCTTGTTGATTTGTTGTGTTGTTACAGATTTGGGAGCCTCCAATTCAGTTGTGGATGTGTGCCCCAAGAACCTTGTAAAGGCCCGGTTTCCGCCTCGAGGAAATCCCTTAGTGGAAGTGGGCTAGGCCTTCGTGGCGTTGCTCACAGGAGATCTGAGTGAAGCCTTCGTGGCTGTTGGTTTGGCTTGCGTAGCAACCACACTCCTCCAAATGTAGACGTACCTTCTTGCAAAGGAAGGGAACTACGGGAATCATCTCCGTGTCAACGCGTGCTACACTCTCGGTTACCTCTATCCCCTCTATCTCCTATATATTGCGTAGCTATATCGTGCTTAGTTGATAACCTTGTCATATAGGTAAATTCACTTAGTTGCATATCTAGAGAATTTACCTTTGTGTCAAACCTAAATTGAAAAAGAACTAAAAATTGGTTAGCACCTATTCACCCCCCCTCTAGGTGCGGCATACGATCCTTTCACTAGCATGTGGGGACTAGGGACTGCATGCATGCATGTGGACGCCTCATTTTGTGTCCGGCGTCCCCGGTAGAGACTCTATAGAGTCTCTACCGGGGACGCCGGACACAAAATGAGGCGCTAATTAGCTTTGGGGGACGCGACTGGACAGTTTTTTTTCCCCATTTCTTGTCCGCGGTATTTGGGGGACGCGACTGGAGATGCTCTTAAAGCTTTCGCTGATATTATCATCCCAATAACCAATGACCAAGCGGGCAAGAGGAAAAAGGCACTTGGATAATTAACTAGTACAATATATGGCTCTATGGTATGCAGGTTAATGGGCAAGAGGAAAAAGGCACTTGGATAATTAACTAGTACAATATATGGCTCTATGGTATGCAGGTTAATTTGTCTTGATAGTACATCGCTAGAGAACATGAGATAGCTCAGCGCGGAACATATAAGGACTGTGGTCTTAACTAAGGTGATCATCATAGGTAAGTTGATGTGTACCAGTTAATTAGATTTCTGTTTGGAACATTGACCAGCTGTGTTTTCTCAATAAAGTTAAGTTGCCTACACCATGATATTAAGTTGAATTTCCTACATGGTAAAGTAACATATAGCATTTAATAACTACTATATTATTTGGGAACGAACTCTTTTTTTCTCAGAATTTTGAGATATTTTAGGAATTAATTTGGGGCTGACACGTATGGGTTGATTTCATAGTGTTTCTTCTGTGTGTAACTTAGGTGCTCTCTAAGAATTTACACGGTCATCTGCCGACGCACACCGCAACGTTTCGGTGAACTATGGCGTTTTATTGTTGTTTTGGTGGGCCCCAAATATATTGGGTCTTGCGCCCACGTGTGGTCAAAGCGGTGTCCACAAGCCACCGCTTATGCAAAGCGGTCAGGTTTATTTACCGAGTAGAGTAGTACTGTAGAATACAAACAGGAATAAACAAAACAACCACGTTTTTTTCCTCATCTCTCTCACCTGCATTCTTCCTCCACGGCGGCCACCATCCTCACCTAGGGCCGGCATCCTCCTCTTCCTCCAGACACCCTGGCGCCTGCGAAGGCACCTATCGACGCAACATACCCTCTCTCTCCCCCTAGCGGGTTAGCGGCGCGGTGGAGGAGCCCGGAGGAATCCTCTCCTTCCCGGAACGGATGGCCGTGCAGAGGAGGATCTTAGGGCGACCTTCCAAGACGTTCTAAAGAGCCGGCAGCATCGCGCTCACCATCGAGCGCCGGAGGCAGAGGGAGGCGTATTTTCCGGCCGCTTCCCTGCACCTCGAGCAGCTGTGACCACCCAGCAATTCTTCGCATCGGTCACGCCGGCGTCGACGCAACAGGCGGTGGTACGTCCTGGTTGGCGCGGCATGGGAACGCCAATAGGGCAGGGTAGGGCGGAAGGTGTGGTGTCACTGTTTAATATGGTCTTGTTTGTAAGCGAGCGGTGACCCAATTCGTTTTGTTTTTGTTTCTTGCAGCAAGAGTTTGCTACATTCCTGAGAGTTCTTGGAAGCTATCCTACTGATGTTAGTGAAACATGAATTATCTGGCACCTGCTTCAGACGATGTGCTTCTGAGTTGATTGTCAATATTTGGCTCTGGAAGAGCAGCATTTTTTCTAGGAGGAACAGATCCACTTGGCCATTTTGTAACTCCACGATTCGTTTCTGTCCACATTAAATCTTCCCGGGAGTACGTTGTTCATTCCATGTTACAGTACTTGTCCAGAGATGCTCTTTACTTTCTGTGTGAGAGAATTCTTGACATATTTCCCCCCCTTTTTTTTATCTGAGCTCGCAAGGGCTTATATTATATAGTGCTAGATACTTGGTGCCCCTTTGTCTGTCTTGATAGTGATAATGATAGTTTGAACTGAAGCATTATACATGATGTAATGTTTGAGGTTGCAATAAATGCGTGTATTATTTGCAAAAAATGTTGGTGGTCTGTGTAGACTTATTATTGTTTGTTTATTGTGGCCACCTTTGTTAGTTGCATTTAAACTACCCAAGTGCTAATAAGTGCTCGGTGGCCAGTTTGTCGCCGCGAGCCCTCGATTTATGGCCATCCGATGGCTTCTGATCAACGCGGCGTCCCGCAACTTGCTCATCCGGACAGTTTCCACCTTCCGTTCAAAACAATATCCCTCGCATTGTCTTAGTGATCACACGAACCAAATCCACCACACCTAAGTCCGATCATCACGAGACAAGGTGTAATTTCAATGGCGAACACTCAAAGTGTTCATCATATCAATCATATGATTCATGCTCTACCTTTCGGTATCACGTGTTCCAAGACCATGTCTGTACATGCTAGGCTCGTCAAGGCCACCTTAGTATCCGCATGTACAAAACTGGCTTGCACCCGTTGTATGCACTTGTTGATTCTATCACACCCGATCATCACGAGATGCTTCGAAACGACAAGTCTTGGCAACGGTGCTACTAAGGATGAACACTTTATTATCTTGATATTTTAGTGAGGGATCATCTTATAATGCTACCGTCGCGATCTAAGAAAAATAAGATGCATAAAAGGATTAACATCACATGCAGTTCATATGTGATATGATATGATCCTTTTGTCTTTGTGCCTTTGATCTTCATCTCCAAAGCACGGACATGATCTCCATCATCTTCGGGCATGATCTCCATCATCGTCGGCGTAGCGTCAAGGTTCATGGCGCCGTCTTCATGGTTGTTCACCTCATGTAGCAACTATTACAACTATTTTGAAATACTACTCAACATGAAATTTAAAGACAACCATAAGGCTCCTGCCGGTTGCCACAATACAATAATGATCATCTCATACATATTCATCATCACATTATGGCCATATCACACCACCAAACCCTGCAAAAACAAGTTAATTTTTTGCATGGTTTACGTGGTTTAGAGAGAGATCTAATCTACCTACGAACATGAACCACAATGGTGATACTAGTGTTGTCAATAGAAGAGTAAATTGAATCTTCACTATAGTAGGAGAGAGACACCCGCAAAGCCTCTTATGCAATACAAGTTGCATGTCGAACGAGGAACAAGTCTCATGAACGCGGTCATGTAAAGTTAGTCCGAGCCGCTTCATCCCACTATGCCACAAAGATGCAAAGTACTCGAACTAAAGACAACAAGAGCATCAACGCCCACAAAACCATTGTGTTCTACTCGTGCAACCATCTGTGCATAGACACGGCTCTGATACCGCCCCCGTGCGATAGGTAAAAAACCAACTCGATTTACCAAAGAACATGCATGCATCCGGCCGGCCGGCAGTGCACTTTGTCCGTGCTACAGGGAATTCGCTGACAGTGCACGGCCGCGTCCCCACATTACCATCGTATCGGTCGTGTATTGCACCAATTTGCCTAGTAAGTCAAAGGCTTTTACGCCCATTATTACCGTGCGCATCGCGAGGACAAGTCATCGGCGCTCACATGTCGCCCGGTTCCATATATGCAGTCTCATTCTAACTCATAGAGTAGAAGAATACTACGTACTACTACCTCCGTTTCAAGGAATAAGGCGCATGCGTATTCCAAGACGAACTTTGACCATAAAAATTAAGCAACTAAATCATGACTATATTATATGTAATTAGTATCGTTAGATTCATATTGAAAAGAACTTTTCAATGGTACTAATTTCATACAAACAATGTTTATCTATTTGAAGTAATTCTTGGTCAAACAAAAAACACGTAAAACGAGGACGCCTTATTCCTTGAAACGGAGGTAGCTAGACATTTCTCTGACAGAAGAGTTTGTACTTAAGAATAAAGATATCGAACCACAAATGCTACAGAATACCTGCAATAATTAGTTGATTTTAGAGCTTAAGTAGTACGTACTGCGGATCCTTGAAGAATGTGACAACTGTCTTCGCCTTATCCATGGAGAGGTCAATGTTTTCTAGAATAAAGCTCACAGATGCTTTTGCAATTGCTTCAATATATAGAGCCAATAGCTTGGGCAAACTATGAGATCAAGAGTAGCATAACTATCAGCCTCACATGATACTTATACATGTAGTCTAAGACAACAAAAAAAAAAACAGTTAACAAGGAATATGAAATTTGGTGTCACTGTTCAGCGACGGAATTGACTATAATTAGCATGATATGATAAATAGTATAGTGCAGATATCAGAGAATGAAGAAATGGTTAAGTTAGATGATTCAGAAGATGATTGGTTATTGTTCTTAATTAGCTGCACAGAGTGAAGTATTTTAATCAGAAGGCACAGTAATTGTGTTTGAGCCAATGAGCACTGATCTACCATTGGACTATCATTTACCAAGGCTTTACCAAGCTGATCGCAAATGGCAAGGGAAATGATCGTAAATTACAAATTATGTAGATACTGTCTAGCCGTTGAGTTGTTTTTCTCAATAGAGACCGAACTTGGAAATAATAAGAAACTGAAATAATTCATAAAAAAAACTAGAATCTGAAATTGATTTGCAAGTAACAAAGAGATCGCAAAATAAATGAGTCTTTTATTAGTATGTATATATATATGTAGACCGACCTATCAATGAGTCTTTTATTAGTATATACATAAACTAAGAATGAATTTATGATGCAATATATGTACATGGTATTGCCAGATATGCACTGATATGGCACTCAATGTAGAGTTGCCCTGCCAATCAGTTGTTGCCGTCAGACCAGGTGATGCCCTCCATGCCGACGTTCTGGTCAAGTCCCAGGGCGTTCCACACTGCTGGAGAGGCGTCCACGATGTTGTTGGCACAAGGGGGTTCATAGTTGTGATCTTCATCACAACCATACACGGAGTCGCACTCGTCCACCACCTTAGCATACACGGATTTGCCATTAGCATTGATCTTGATGCGATGCCCGCAACGGCCCATGTTCTTGAACCAGCCGGTGGAGAGTGCAACAACCATCTCCTCATCGCTATGGTAGGCGTTGTCACACTCCGATGGACCACCTCCGTCCTTGCCCTTCTCAAAGCTGTTGAGTGTCAGGACGGCCTTCGTGCTGGCAGTGACCGGTGGCGAGCAATGGAACTGAGGGTACCTCTTGCCATCCTCACAACAGTCTGGGTCATTGCTCTTTTCACAGTACCCTGACTTCCCCGGGAGGTAGCCGCTTGCATGGCAAACACCGAGGCTCGGGCGGAGTGCGGACGCAATGTGGGAGGTCGAGAGCGCCACCAGGAGGAAGATTGCCATGGCGGCTAGGGCTCTTGAAGTTGCCATCTTAGGTACTGGACACTCTTGAATTATAACCTCTCTTCTTGGTTGCGGCTACACTAGTTTGTTTGCCTTGAGCGCTTGTGTGGTGAGAGAGCTTGCAGGGTCGACTTTATATGGTGATCTCCCTTCCTCTCTGCTAGTTCAGTTATGAAAACCAACAGGTTGCATGATTTTCACGGCAAATCGTTGATAAGTTTAGACATGGCAGTCCGTAACGTATCAAATGATTTGCCTAAAATCTTGAAAGTACAGGACGAGCGTGTCCTGTACGTCTCATCGTAATCCTAGGTAGAGCGGTGATAGAATACTGCAGATGGGTTCAAGGAATTCAATGAATTGATAGCAACGTTTTCCTCAACCACGACTGACACCGTGTAGCGGTCATGACTCAAGAGAACAAAGATACTTTGGTTAGATAACACGTACGTACAGGTCTTATTGCTGTGTACTGTTACAAAATTAAATATCTGAATCCTCCTATTTGCACATTAAGAAAAAAAATTAACCAGCTGGCGTCGCGGTGGGAAATCCAAAACGCAAACAGAAAATGGCATTATATCCTTCTAACTATATTTCAGAAACACGAAGTTGTGGGCTTGTGGCGAGCTATATACAATCTATTCTACAACCACGTAACAGAACCTAGCCTATGCAGAGCAATAGCTTTGGTGGTCAGTTGAGTACATCCCAATGTTGATTCCCAGCGAATCGACTGACCTATCTGTCAAACAATAAAACAAGTCACTATCATGTAAATGCAACAGGCTTTAGCATAAAATGCTTGAATATATCGAAGATGCAGCAACTTGGGATTTTCACCATGGCATGTATCTTTGCTTCCAAAATATGGAGCTTAACTACTTCTGAACCAACTGGTTTAAGATGCAAAAATATACGTTTTTATTTCATCTGACGAGCTATGGAAAACCAAACTAAATGGAACAAATCATATAGATCACCCTAGGCTGAATAGTTGTGAACGGAGGGACGAAGTACATAGATGATAGATGGCTCATTGGGTGAATTTTTCCTATTTTTTAGATGCAGCAGGTGAATGTCATAGTTCATATAGATCACCCTAGGCTGAATAGTTGTGAACGGAGGGAGGAAGTACATATATGATAGATGGCTCATCGGGTGAATTTTTCCTAGTTTTGAGATGCAACGGGTGAATGTCATAGTGCAACTCGGCATCGACACCTCCAAGCAAGCAAGCAGCTCGCCCATCGATCAGTATAAGCACCATTGGTGAAGAAGAAACACAAGCAATAATTATAATTGGTGAAGAAGAAACACAAGCAAGGATTGTTGTCCTCATGGATTTCAAGGTGTGACAGCCTGACGATGCCTGCGGTCAACTTGAGAGTCCAGCGGCGAACCCGGCACTTTCTTCTCCCTACCGGAGGACTGGGAGAGGGCTGCGGCCTGTTGGCTGGCCCTCTTGTCCATGCCACAGTCTACGACTTAGGTGAATCCTTTCCTCTAGTTCGGCCTCGACAGCACACCACCGCCGCCTTTGTACTCCTGCATCAGATGATAACTCGACAGGCTTGTAGGGTCTGAGTCACCACTACGACCTCCAAATGATCAAGCACAAGTCTTGACCAGCTCAAAATATTAAAGAAAATATGAGTTGGGGGTAAGAGGCCCTCCAAGCAGTTCAATAGAAAAATATTTGGGTGTTTACGGCAGAGAGAGAAGGCCCTAGCACTGAAACTCTGGGATCTAACGGGCAGTTCAGGTACCAGCACCAGCCAACAATCCGGGCTATGCCTCAGGTCACTAGCTCAAAATATGAAGAAAAGCATTACAATCCAGAGAGTGCTTTGTGCGGACTTGCTTTTAACTTCTATCGATTAGTCCATCCATCTTTGCATATCTGGTTATGGTTCACTGTAAGGTATTTCAGCCCAGACAAGTGTTACTCCGCCCGTTCCATAATTTTTGTCATGATTTTAGTTCAAACTTATCATGGTATTAGTTTGAATTTGAACTAAAACCATGATAAAAAATTATGTAACAGAGGGAGTACTATTTTATTTCAAAAGAAAACTTGAAACATGGGCCAGCAATGCATACGGGTTCAGTTCTGACAGCACACCACATTAAAGAAAGTCTTACAGCACAGCAGGCGATGATAGATTGCAAGGTTAATGCGAATACTACTCGTCGGTAATATGCATGCCAAGCAAAAAAGAACAAAGCCACTCTACACACAGACAAACATCAAATTGGTCATACGACCATATCAACATGAAAATGGAGGCACATTGTAATCTACCATGTCGGAGTACTAGTAGGTTGTTTCAAGCACTGTGAATTGGCCATGTGAGACACTGGTAACAGTTTAGAAGGCCAAGAAAGAACCAACTTCTAGGCAATTGCCAGTTGTGGCAACTAACACTAGTACTATACTGAGGCCATGCAATTGAGCTGAGAAAGGGCACTAAACATAATAGTAAAATACATCCTGAAGATAGAAAGAAAAATACTCCAGATCTGAGAGAGCAAAATAATCTTCTTGACGCCAGCAAAATAAATGGCAAAACATGATCTAAAGACTTTCCATTTACACAAGACGGTGCATGTGGTTGCTAACACAGATGCAATTGTCAAATCTAGCAGCAAAAGATAGAAATGTAGTACCCTCATTAAGGTGTTTCTTTCTTTGTTTCTATCGGTAGAAACAACAGAAATAAGATAGCATGAAACAAAGGCTGGGGGAACTACACATGGGAAGGTTGGCATGCAAAGTGAAGTGATAACTGGTAAGTGGTGAATTCCTATCCGTGACTTGCGACAAAATATGCACAATATGCCAACTTATATTAACGTAGTGTGAACCATGCCATAAAGGGCTCACACCACGTGCCACAAACTGGTGGCAAACGACATTACAATAAGACCAATAAATACAGAAGTCCACAGTGGAACCTACAAAGTTCTAAAACTATTGAGGGGACATATACCATTTTTTTGTCGCTAATACTTCAAACAAACAAGATAGCTATGGCTCCAAAACCCAATCAGGTCATCACAACTTTTTCTAACGCACAGGACATAAGCATATGCACTCCCACACGGGCGAGCATGAAGCATAAGCAGTTACTAGGCACAGATCCCATATGCATTAAAACATTGGTTCCAATTTAGCTTAGTCATAAAGTGGTTGTCAATTATTCTTATCTAGTTTGAAACTAAGATCATCCTCATTAAACTACGTTTTCAGAATGCATGCCCAACTATTAAAACCTCTACCCAAAGTAAAACTACTAGTATTAAAAGACAAGAAGGAAACTGAAATGAACTAGAGCCTAAAATGGAAACACACGCTAAGAGAACAACATATCATAAACATCCACAGCTCTACAACGATTTCTAGACAGTACAGAACGATAAGTTGCTAAGATAACAAGGATAGGCACCACACAGACATCCACCATCTAATACATTAATTTAAGCTACCTCTGACTCCAGGTACAACAAGCAGTTCTCTAGATGCATGAAACTAGACAAAACCTAAAACTGTTCTCAGCCCACTGGCCAACTCAACAACTCACATGACCTGGTCAGTGAGTTTCCTAGCTCTATGTCGGTGACACAAACTTATGTTCCCTTGCTCCCTTCTTCATAACGCAGATCCCTGTATTAATAATGTGGGCACACTAAGTTGGCAGCAGTAAACGGATCAAGAAATACGATTTAAATGACAAAAAATGCGTACCTGCAATAGTAACATAGCTGCCTTGGCATGCGCCGGTCTAAGGTGTTTGAGGAGCCGATGGCAGGTCATCTTGAGGCGCCACCTCCTGCTTTGCCTTCTTATTGCCATTCCTATTCTGAGACGCGCGCTTCCTTTTGCTGCCTTCATAATCACTCGATGCGTCCTCATCATCAAAATCGCTGATGATAATGTCACACCAGTAGGAATCTTCTGCCTTTCTAGCGGAGTAGATGCCCCCAGCAGATTTCCTCCTGCCCCTCTGGCCATCTACCACCTCCAATGGTTCTTCATCAATCTCAGGTTTAGGCTTTGTAACAACACTTGCAACGGAATTCTTCCTGCCCTTCTTGCCAACCAATGTCTCCAGCAGCTCTTTATCATCGGTAGCGCTCGGCACCGCGGAGTCCTTGTGCTTAGAGAAGAAGCTAGAAATCAGGTGCACAGAATCATAGCCCTTGAAGTTGAATGGATCGGCAGCAACCAATGTAAGCTGAAGCAACATTTCAGCAGCCGGCGGATACTCTATTTCCTCTTCCACCTCCTCATCCTTCACCGGTGGCTTTGGCGGCCTGGGAGTGGGAGCATCCGTTTTCCTGGGCCTCCCACGTGGCCTCCCGCTCCCGCCACCGCGCGGTGCACCGCTACCGCTGCCCCTGCCCCTCGAGGCCCTCCTACGCCCCATGTCTATGTCGGTATCAGAGTCACTTCCACCCTTCTTGCGCGGGTCCCAGTCCTCATCGGAATCCACCTCCTGGACCTCCTCCTTCCTCTTCCTCCCCCGCCGGGATGGCGGGGTGGACGAGTAGTCGCCGTTAACCTCGGTTGCAGCAGCCTTCATCATACCCCTACCCACGGGGGTAGTAGCGGAAGCATCAGCACTGACTATACCGAGCTCCAAGGTGTAGACAGGGGGGTCTGGCAAACCCCTGAACGCATCGAAGGCCCTGAGATGCGCCTTGGTGATGGCGGCCTGAACCCGGTTGCTGAAGCCCATGCGGTCGGCGGCCAAATCCTGGAGCGAGGTGAGGAAATCAAGGGGAGCGAAGGGGCGCCTGAGGGAGGCGGGCGCGTCGGCGGGGGCGGTGAGGGCGGCCTGGACGCGGCGGGAGAACTCGTGGAGGGAGGCGTCGACGGCGGCGTCGAAGTCGTCGGCCTCGCCGTCGTAGAGCTCGCCGACGGAGAAGTAGGCCTCGTAGGGCCTGAGCTGCGCCGCGTCGCACCAGGCGAGGGCCTTCTCGCCGAAGAAGGAGACGAGGAGCTGCGTGCCGCCGGAGGCGACGGAGAGGACCTCGCCGGGCCAGGACGGGTGGGCCAGCTTCTTGCCCCAGACCAGGTCCTTGGGGGCGAAGGATCCCGCCGCCCCGGGAACAGCGGCTAGGGCTGCTGGATCCGGCGCCGCGGGAGGTGGGGGTGGGGGAGTGGCGGTGGCGGTGGCGGGGGGTGGGGGCGGGGGGTTCTTGCGGGGGCGGCCGCGGCCGCGCTTGGGCTGGGCTAGGGTTTGGGGGGCGGCGGCGTTGAGGTCGATGTGGTCGGACATGGCGAATTCCCTTCTGGGTTAGGGCACGAGGGACTCCCTTGCTGCTGCTGCTGGATCGAAATGGATGGAGCAAAGCAAGGAAACGGACGGTGGTGCCTTATGCTTGCCTTCCTCTCTTCTCCAAGCTTCCGAGCTAACCACAATCGTCGTCTTGTTAACCTCCTGATTGTCGTCCTCTAAGTTCAAATCACACACTAATGAAAGTCAGAACTGCCCTTGTTATGACACAAGTGGTTGTGCTCACATCTCACTTTATTTCACCTCCCCCTCCCGGTCTTCATCATTAGTGTGTGATAAGGGTAGTATAAGTCATTTACACAATGAATTGAACACTAAGAGCATCTTTGGTCGCATCCCCAAACGACGTTTGGCAAAAGCATTGGAATGGTCGTTTGGGGGACACCGCGGCGTGGTGCCGCTTTTGGAGGCGTCCATTCTCTGTCGCGTTCGTTCTGAGCCGCGTCCCCCAAGCAAAAAAATCAAGTGTAAAAGTCGTGTTCGGCGTTCCAGATAGAAGACATGTGGTATGCCGGATAATATTTAGGGCACGTTCGGACCGAACTGACCTTTGGGGCGCGCGACTCGGGAAGGTTAAGTGTCCAACACGCTCCAAATCCCTTTGAGGAACGCTTTGGGGTCGCGACTGAAGATGCTCTAATACTCGGTTGATGAAACCCTCGACAAAGCACTTTATTCCTGAACGCGCGTTCATTTCATAATTGCCTAGTTCCACAGTAGTCGGCAATCGTAATGCTATAGTGCGGCGAATCTTATCCATGAGGCCGTCCGTCACCAATGTCGAACCCGACAAAACGGGACGTATACCATGTGTTGGCACCGAAGTTGTGAGTGTGCTTTCTTGTTACGTGATGCGGCGAGGGCAAGGTAGTCAATTCCATACGGATTGAGTTTGACTTTATTTTCCTCCCTCGTGAGTGGTTTCCCGCCATAGTAGATAGGCCACTTTTCTTCAAGGACTTTGTGGACCATGCAATCGTTGTTCATATAAGAAATAAATTATAACAAATTCCCGCGCAAACTATAATGGCGTGACCTAATTGGTGTTATGTGGACCCATATAACATTGTCTATTATAGGGAGGGGTAAAAACAAACCGCTTCTATCGTAGAATGGCGCATCGTTGGCCTCGGGCCGCTATTCCGCCAATTCTCATAGTCGAAGGGCGGCTGCTCCGAGTTGGCCTTCATCAACTCTTCTTCAACCTCCAGGCCAGAGCGCCATTAGGGAGGCCCTCCTTAAGCTTTAGTGCGATGGTCCACATCAACTCTGACCCAAGTGGTTCCGTTCCTGACGTCGGAGATGATGGTCGCGTTTTGAGGCTAAGATCTGAGCTCGGTGGAGAAGGACCATATGGTGTTTTACTTTTTAGATCTAGGGTCCTTTTTGCAATTCTGGAGGACTTGTTTGCATTTTCTTTTTACTAATAGGTACTCCTTATATGTAATCCCACCGACATAATATAAGCAGTGTCTCTAGGTCCTTCGGACCTCTCTCTGTTAAATAAAACACTCACGTACCTTTAAGATCACATGGTAGAAGTAACTCCTCAAACCAAAGGTTCCAAGAATGAAACAGTGAAATGGGTGAA
Organism: Lolium multiflorum; assembly: GCA_030979885.1. NCBI lineage: Eukaryota > Viridiplantae > Streptophyta > Magnoliopsida > Poales > Poaceae > Lolium > Lolium multiflorum. The sequence continues at coordinate 18,489,046 of CM061748.1, forward strand.
GTAAACGAACGGTGACGAAAGAGTGCTCAAGAATCGGGTAGTATCTTTTGTTGTCGCATCCCTTACCATGCTTCACTTCCCCCTTCTATAAGCTTTGTTGCTAAACACAATTTTCCTCTTAACCATGGCTTGAAGCCTTATTACCTTGAATGTATGCCTATCTATGCTGAAACTAGAGACTGGTAGAAAATGGAACTACCCTTTGTTATAACTAAAATATTGGTTACTCACAATTCACATGCCATATCTTTATTTCGCATATATGCCCCCGTCTCTCAACAAAGTTTTATCACGTGGTCAACATTATAGATGAACATGTGTTTTCTTCCAAAATAATCTAGTTTCATTGGAGTCGACAAAGTGTAATGTTATAGTGATGGGTATATACTTATCCACGATGACGCGCGTCACTAGTGGTGAAGGTAAAATAACATGACGTAGACCATTGTGGGGTGGTGTTGTGAGCATGCCTCAGTGTTGCATGGTGCGCCGATGGCAAGACTACCAATTCCATATAAAGTATTGAGATTGGGTTACACAGTCACTCCTCATGAATGATTTTACCACCACATTATGTGGGCCACGAGATACTATTGTCAAGAACTTTGTGGAACCATATCAAACTTTTTGTGCAACACGTGGTAACAAACTACCGCACACACTATAAAATGGTGCGACCTAGTTGGTGTTATGTGGATGAATTTAATATAAATGTTCTAGATAGCAATGAAGGTACGTAGGTAAGAAAAAGCTCATCCAGAACACCCTCGTCTGCTATCCATATTTAGAGGTTCCTCATGTCTATATATGTTGGAACAATATAACAACCTCATATTCATATGCATTTCTTATCTTAGATCTGGTTTCCTTTCATACGGACCAATCCGCCGAATAAGCCTCCAGGGCTCGAAGCCTTCAGCCAGGATGACCTAGACACTCTGGAGCCAGGCAGAGAGGAGCCCAAAGTTTCACATACACTCCATACCCTAACCACTTTGGGACCTAGAAAACACCGACCCTTTTGGCATGAATACTCGATCTACCTGCATGCATGAAGCATTTGTCAATGCCCATGTACTCGTTTTGACCCAAAGTTTACCTTTTCGTGAGTATGGCTGTAAATACTCCATCTTGTCCTTTGTAGGGTTAGACATTAATTATAACCCAAGAGCAATGCTCCTCTTTCCTTTGCAGGATCTACGACTTCTCCCCTTGTTGGAGTGACTACAAGACTTGTACCAGTCTTGGGGTAGCTTATCTTTCCTCAGTGATTCTATTGGGTGGATGGACCTACTGATTTGAGAATATATATGTTTCAACTGAGAGTAACCTAACCTAAGATCTTTGATCCAAGAGCTATATCACATCGGCGCGTGTGTTTGGATGTTGATTTGCTAGTTAGCCTTGTATTTTGTTATCGATTTGTGTGATTTCCCCATCTCATTCATTACCTTCTTCATCCATGTGGTTATTCATGAAAATCGGGCCACCCATCTCATATCAAATAAGATAGAAGAACTTCCATATATCTAGAAGTTGTTGCCCCTCCATTTCTGCTCTCTTAAAGCCAATGTATATATGAAACTCATATTGGAACACCCTTTGATGTCTTTCAACCATTCTACCGCAGTTTTCTTCAGGTTAAAAGGTGTCCTATAGGAGTTCGTGTGTCGGTTGTTGGCCATATCTTCTTTGTGGCGTCTTCTCTAGGACGGAGTGTGCCTTTAGCTCAACGTCAAGCAATTACACCATTCCAAGTGGTCTTGTCTCGGCGAAGGCGCAGTTGGCCAAATCTGAAGCTCTTCTTCTATGACGAGTTTGCTCGATGGCAAAGGACCATATTGGAATCAAGATTTTTAGTTATGTGTCCTTTTGTAAATATGAATAACTAATATGTAATTTTATTTTATTATGGGGTCTTTGTGTAATTTGTAATCCCATTTGTTTTATTTAATTCAGCTTTAGGACCCCTCCATTGTTAAAAAGAAAAAAAATGATTTATTTTTTTCCAATTCGTATCACTTACTTGTGTGTCTGCGCCTAGGACAATGTCGGTGGGACCATGTGGGGTCAGCGGTGCGGCGATCTCTCCTAGGCGATAAAGGATGGTGTGCTCTGATGAGAACAAAATAGATAGAGAAGGGGATAATAACATGAAGTGTATCCTCTACAAAAAAGAACATGAAATGTGGTGGGGCCTGATGCTTGGCTCGTTGGTGCATTGTGACGGCAGCCAATCAAGCCACAATATCCTCCCCTTGTACGAGAGATTTTCCTTTATTTAATCTAGTTTTGGACCCTCTGCTAGGGATGGCAATATGTATCCATTACCCATATACCCGACGGGTAAAATTCCATCAAAAGTACGAGTATAGGATAAAAATTACATATGTGTATGTAAATATAAAAATATCATATCCATCGGATGAAGTGGGTATGGCAACAAAATCGTAGAACCCATACGTGTGTTGGAATTTTGGCCCATATTGGACCAACGCAATAAATATTCCAGAAATTCCTAATAAATCCTAGAGGCCCACATGGCCCATTCATGCATGGCAGGGGTGGGACAAAAGTTTAGTCCCACATTGCTAGTTGAAGAAGAGTTGGAGCAGCTTATAAGGGGAGCTCTTCATACCATTTGCAAGAGAGAAATAATAGGAGGAAATAGGAGCTGACCCGCGCGCTCCTTCCGACCTGTGGAGAGAGGCGATAAGGTTTTGGGGAGCGCTCTAGCGCGACTGCTGGCGACATCGACACGGAGGCCGACGACTACTTCCCCAACGACTTCTTCCCCGACATCAGCAACCTCTTCAACGACATGGCTCTCAACGGCGACAACGTCAACGCTGGTTCCTCTTCTGCACCGTATGTCTTCTTCTCTTCATTTTGTCAGATCATGATGCTCTTCCTTATCTTAGCAACATATTCAGGCTCGTTATCAGGAAACACATTGCTCTTATCAATCAGTTTAGATTTGTTGATCCTTTACTCTATGGTGATTTGCATGACTAGTTTATTCTCAAACTTTTTAGTCATGTTTTATCCACTGTTTTCTTTGATTAAATTATGGGGAAAATTGTTAATATATCCAACAATCCAAAAACCTTATAGGCATTATTGTAGGATAACGTTGCATAGAAAACAAAAATTTTCCTATCGCGAACACGCAATCCAAGCCAAGATGCAATCTAGAAGACGGTAGCAACGAGGGGATGATCAAGACTAACCCTTGAAGAGATTCCAAAGCCTATAAGAGTAGGCTCTTATTGCTGCGGTAGACGATCACTTGCCGCTTGCAAAGCGCGTAGAAGATCTTGATCACGATCGGTTCGGCGCCACGAACGGGCAGCACCTCCGTACTCGGTCACACGTTCGGTTGTTGATGAAGACGACGTCCACCTCCCGTTCCAGCGGGCAGCGGAAGTAGTAGCTCCTCTTGAATCCGACAGCACGACGGCGTGGTGTCGGTGGCGGTGGAGAATCCCGGCGGAGCTTCGCTAAGCGTGCGGGGAAGAAGGAGGAGTGGGCGGCTAGGGTTTGGGGAGAGGGGGTGGCCGGCCTCCAAGGGTGCGGCCAGCTTGTGGCTTGTTGTGGTGGCCGCCCCCCTCCCCTTGGCCCTCATTATATAGGTGGAACACCCAAGAGTTGGTCTACAAGTCTTCGAATAAGACCCCAAACCAAAACCTTCCATATGACATGAAACCTACCCAAGCTAGGACTCCCACTAGAGGTGGGATTCCCACTTTCCCTTGGGAGGGGGTGGCCGGCCACCTTAGGTGGAGTCCACGGGACTCCACCCCCTAGGGTTGGCCGGCCATGGTGGTGGAGTCCCTTCGGGACTCCGCCTTCCAAAGTGACTTTCTTCCGGACTTTTCTAGAACCTTCTAGAACCTTCCATAAATGCACCGGATCATTTTCAAACACATAAAATGACATCCTATATATGAATCTTATTCTCCGGACCATTCGGAACTCCTCGTGATGTCCGGGATCCTATCCGAGACTCCGAACAAATATTCGAACTCCATTCCATATTCAAGTTCTACCATTTCAACATCCAACTTTAAGTGTGTCACCCTACGGTTCGCGAACTATGCGGACATGGTTGAGATCTCTCTCCGACCAATAACCAATAGCGGGATCTGGAGATCCATAATGGCTCCCACATATTCAACGATGACTTAGTGATCGAATGAACCATTCACATACGATACCAATTCCCTTTGTCACGCGATATTTTTACTTGTCCGAGGTTTGATCATCGGTATCACTCTATACCTTGTTCAACCTCGTCTCCTGACAAGTACTCTTTACTCGTACCGTGGTATGTGGTCTTTTATGAACTTATTCATATGCTTGCAAGACATTAGACGACATTCCACCGAGAGAGCCCAGAGTATATCTATCCGTCATCGGGATGGACAAATCCCACTGTTGATCCATATGCCTCAACTCATACTTTCCGGATACTTAATCCCACCTTTATAACCACCCATTTACGCAGTGGCGTTTGATGTAATCAAAGTACCTTTCCGATATAAGTGATTTACATGATCTCATGGTCATAAGGACTAGGTAACTATGTATCGAAAGCTTATAGCAAATAACTTAATGACGAGATCTTATGCTACGCTTAATTGGGTGCGTCCATTATATCATTCATATAATGATATAACCTTGTTATTAATAACATCCAATGTTCATGATTATGAAACTAATCATCCATTAATCAACAAGCTAGTTTAAGAGGCATACTAGGGACTTCTTGTTGTCTACATATCACACATGTACTAATGTTTCGGTTAATACAATTATAGCATGATATATAAACATTTATCATAAACATAAAGATATAAATAATAACCACTTTATTATTGCCTCTAGGGCATATCTCCTTCGTCTCCCACTTGCACTAGAGTCAATAATCTAGTTTACATTTGTAAAGATATAACACCTTGGCCTTCGGTGCTTTATCATGTATTGCTCACGGGAGAGGTTTTAGTCAACGGATCTGACACGCTCAGAAACGTATGTATTTTGTAATTCATTTGCGTCTCAACGCATCACTCATTTCCAAATGAGTCGGTATTATATATGTTTGGTCTTCTGGTGGAACCTTAATTATGCGGTCTGAAATATGTCACTAATATTGTCACACACAATATAGCTTCAAAGTTCTGACTCGTCGGAACTACACCAAGTTCTCAAAGAACCTCTTGACTTAACATCCTTTGTCATTGTCAAAACAATGACATACTCTGCCTTCTTTTGTAGAATCCATCACAATATTTAGAACTCTTCTAAATCTAGCATAGACAACTTCTAGCTCATTGTGCTACCTTTTAAACAACACTTAGTCTAATTTGAGATTGAAATTATATTTTATATGTGACAAAACCAATATCGGTGTAACACCTTACAGTGATTTGTTTTGTCATTTCCTCATACAAAACTATATATATCCTTAGTTCTTCTAAAGTACTCAAGGATATTCTTACTGTCTGTCCAATGATCATCACATGAATCATTCTGGTATATGCTCCTAACCTTTTAGAGCACAGGACATCTGATTTTGTACATATTATTTGTGATCCAAAATCACTCAAGTGTTTTTACTCATCGAGTGTCAAATACACTCAAGTCTTGTTAAACCTTTGTATGCAAAGAACACCTTCTTAATATTTCTATATTGAACTACTTCAATATCCATTTTATGTACTTTGACTTAAACTTATTATGTGTTTTAATCTATCTTCATAGATCTTGACACTAAATATGTTTCTGTCCATATCCTTTCATTGAAGCTAATTCTCAATGAAACCTTTTAATCAATTATATAATTACAATATTTATAATCAACTATATGTCACCTACATAAAGTATTATAAATATGTCTCAGCGCTCCCACTTAATTTCTTGCAAATACAAGCCTCTTCATCGTCTCTTGATGAAATCAAAAACTCTTTGACTATTTCATCTGGTGAAGATTCCAACTCCGCGATACTCACTTCATCCAATTGAAGTTTGTATACCTATCTAGTATTCTACGAACAGGCAAAACTCTTGGTTGTATTTTGTATACACCTTTAATACATACTTCCGATAAGTAATGTATTTTGCCATCCTACTAGCATATCTCATAAAAGAAATATGTAGTGATTACTAGAATAAACCACATAGACTATAAGCATTGCTACGGAAGATCTAATCTTATCGTAGTCAACTCTTTGAACTTTGTCGTAAACAATTTTTTGACAAGTCGAGCTTCTTTAAGGATATTTCATCCAAGTCTATAGATCCATTTACTTTCAAAAAGTATTCATCTATTATGGATTTCATGGCGCATGGCCATTTTAACGGAGTCAGGGCCCATCATAACTTCTTTGTTTGTAGTTGGTTTATCATTATTCAAAATCAATCCTTTGTTCACAAATCATTTATTTGATCACAAAGTAAACCATACCTACAAGGTTCAATATGTATTTCGATCTTCATGGCTAAAACACTTTGTAGTCATGGGAGCCATGATCGTCGTGGCCGCTTCCGAAACAAATTCCGATGCTGCGCTACTCTGATCATTATGCTCAGGTTCATAAACCTTATCAAATTATATTGTCCTCCCACTCAATAAGAAACATTGACAAACACTTTTGTCTTTGTCTCGTGGGAAGAATTCCCAATTAATTCTCTGGGATAACCAACAAAGACATTCATCCGATTTTGGTTGTAAACTCTTAGACCAAAATTTAAAGAAAGACTATTAGGGTTCATACCCATGCCATAACTCGTATGGTGTCATTTCAACGGATCATGATGATGCTCTATTCAGTGTAAAAGCGGTAGTCTCTAAAGCATAATCCACAAAAATATAATGGCATCAATATTTTATCTCATCATTGATCCAACAAGGTTTGGATACATCTCTCGGATACTCCATCATCACTATGATACTCCAAGAAACGTGAGTTGTAGAACAACTTCATAACTCTCTTAGATGTTTGCTAAAACTCGTAATTCAAATATTTCTACCATGATCCAATCATAGATATTTGACTTTTCTATTACGATGATTTCCACTTCATGCTGAAATTTATTTGAATCTATTCAAATGTTTCAAACTTCTTTCTTATTGAATATATCCACATATATACTCAATTCATTGTTGGAAGTTTTCATGAAGTAGAAGAATCTCCGCACACAACTATGCCCAGTGAACTACATACATCATCATGTATATTTCCACTAAGTTAGTTGCCCGTTTCAACTCTTGGCCTATGAACGGTATTTTAGTCATTCTCTTTAGAAAAGATTTGCAAACGCCAAACGATTCAAAAATCAAATGACTCAAAAAATCCATTTGCATGGAGTTCCTTCATGCGTTCCTTTCTAACATGACCTAAATGGCGGTTCCACAAATAAGTGGAATTCAAATCATTTGCCTTATGGCATTTTAGCGTCAGTGTTATGTATGTGTGTTTCACCATTAAGATTTATAATAACTTATCCATCATACATGGAGTAATGTCATAATTTGAACAACTCATTGTTTTTATTTGACCAGAGCAAAATAACAATTATTAAGTTCTTTATTATAAATTCTAAGGGCTAGATAGAATGCCAACGATGAACATAATAACACTTTATTTTTGTTCCAGACGTGCATACCTATCATATTCCTTGTCAGTCACTTAGGCCATTGTATTCTTGTATTGTGTTGTTTTGTATGACACTTCATACCAACCAATATAGCACTAATACCCAAGAATTTCATTGTGTGACTAAACTAGGAATACATCCATAACATGTATATCATTTATATACACCTGAGCTAGACTTTCTAGTCTTTTCTTTATTTAGAATATCTTTTGCAGTTTCTCTTTAGCTTTCCTCATTATTCAGAAAAACACTTCAACATCAATAACTTCTAGGTTTGTTGGTCAAATACCAATAACCTTGAGGTTTTTACTTTGAAGTTGTTCATCATATGACAAGTGTTCTAGATTTCACTTATTAGTAACTATGATGAACAATTTCACTCATAATTTTATCCATCAATTCATGACAACTTTTTGAGACCATGTCTGTACATGCTAGGCTCATAAAGTTTAACCTTAGTATTTGTATGTGCAAATCTGGCTTGCACCCATTGTAAGCACACGTAGAATCTATAACACCCGATCATCACGTGCTTCGATACGACGAGTCTTAGCAACGGTGCATACTAAGGATGATAACTTCATGGATATGCGAATATCGTTAGTGCTCCAATAGTTGGAGGATTGTGACGCCTGGCGTCTTCAACCTTCATACATTCCCATAAAACTTATGAGTTTATGTAGTCTCACCAAATTATATTCTATCATCTTGCAATAAGGTCTTTAGATATCACATATATCTCATACCTTGATTATTTCTGAAAACTAAATTTTCAGCTCCTTACTTTTCAAACAGATTTGAACTTCAAGTTTCACGGAGACAAGATAACTTTAGGTACTAATTGAAACCATAGCTCTTTGAATCAACAATGTGAGGTTTACTAAAAGTTTGCAATAGGACTTAATCATTTCTTGATTCTTTAACAATACGGTACCAGTCCGTAAAGTTTATTTTCAGATTTTAACAGTATTTCTATCTCAATAACAAGACTAGCGCTTGGTAGAAAAACGGATGCCAATACTACAAAATTAATTCAAAATACTACTCAGACTATGTTTATGATAATTAGTTCATGTTTTAATCTAATTACTAATGAACTCCCACTTAATACAACATCCCTCATAGTTGTTTAAGTGGTACACGATCCAAATCCACTACACCAAAACCGATCATCACGTGAGATGATGTAGCTTCAATGGTGAACATCAACATGTTGATCATATCATCCATATGACTCGTGTTCAACCTTTCGGTTTCCGTTGTCCCGAGGCCATGTCTGTACATGCTAGGCTCGTCAAGCAAACCCAAGTATTCCGCGTGTGCAACATGGCTTACACCCGTTGTATGTCGAGTTTATCACACCCGATCATCACGAGATGCTTCAAAACGTCGAACAATGCAACGGTGCATACGAGGGAAGAACACTTTATTATCTTGATATTAATGTGAGGGATCATCTTATAATGCTACCGTCGCGATCTAAGCAAAATAAGATGCATAAAGGATTAACATCACATGCAATTCATATGTGATATGATATGGCCCTTTTGTCTTTGCGCCTTTGATCTTCATCTCCAAAGCACGGACATGATCTCCATCATCTTCGGGCATGATCTCCATCATCGTCGGCGTAGCGTCAAGGTTCATGGCGCCGGCTTCATGGTTGTTCACCTCATGTAGCAACTATTACAACTACTTTGAAATACTACTCAACATGAAAATAAAAGACAACCATAAGGCTCCTGCCGGTTGCCACAATACAATAATGATCATCTCATACATATTCATCATCACATTATGGCCATATCACATCACCAAACCTGCAAAAACAAGTTAGACGTCTCTAATTTGGTTTGCATATTTTACGTGGTTTAGAGAGAGATCTAATCTACCTACGAACATGAACCACAACGGTGATACTAGTGTTGTCAATAGAAGAGTAAATTGAATCTTCACTATAGTAGGAGAGAGAGACACCCGCAAAGCCTCTTATGCAATACAAGTTGCATGTCGAACGAGGAACAAGTCTCATGAACGCGGTCATGCAAAGTTAGTCCGAGCCGCTTCATCCCACTATGCCACAAAGATGCAAAGTACTCAAACTAAAGATAACAAGAGCATCAACGCCCACAAACCATTGTGTTCTACTCGTGCAACCATCTATGCATAGACACGGCTCTGATACCACTGTAGGATAACGTTGCATAGAAAACAAAAATTTTCCTATCGCGAACACGCAATCCAAGCCAAGATGCAATCTAGAAGACGGTAGCAACGAGGGGATGATCAAGACTAACCCTTGAAGAGATTCCAAAGCCTATAAGAGTAGGCTCTTATTGCTGCGGTAGACGATCACTTGCCGCTTGCAAGCGCGTAGAAGATCTTGATCACGATCGGTTCGGCGCCACGAACGGCGCACCTCCGTACTCGGTCACACGTTCGGTTGTTGATGAAGACGACGTCCACCTCCCCGTTCCAGCGGGCAGCGGAAGTAGTAGCTCCTCTTGAATCCGACAGCACGACGGCGTGGTGTCGGTGGCGGTGGAGAATCCGGCGGAGCTTCGCTAAGCGTGCGGGAAGAAGGAGGAGTGGGGCGGCTAGGGTTTGGGGGAGGGGGTGGCCGGCCTCAAAGGGTGCGGCCAGCTTGTGGCTTGTTGTGGTGGCCGGCCCCCTCCCCTTGGCCCTCATTATATAGGTGGAACACCCAAGAGTTGGTCTACAAGTCTTCGAATAAGACCCCAAACCAAAACCTTCCATATGACATGAAACCTACCCAAGCTAGGACTCCCACTAGAGGTGGGATTCCCACTTTCCCTTGGGAGGGTGGCCGGCCACCTTAGGTGGAGTCCCTGGGACTCCACCCCTAGGGTTGGCCGGCCATGGTGGTGGAGTCCCTTCGGGACTCCGCCTTCCAAAGTGACTTTCTTGGACTTTTCTAGAACCTTCTAGAACCTTCCATAAATGCACCGGATCATTTTCAAACACATAAAATGACATCCTATATATGAATCTTATTCTCCGGACCATTCGGAACTCCTCGTGATGTCGGGATCTATCCGAGATTCCGAACAAATATTCGAACTCCATTCCATATTCAAGTTCTACCATTTCAACATCCAACTTTAAGTGTGTCACCCTACGGTTCGCGAACTATGCGGACATGGTTGAGTCTCTCTCCGACCAATAACCAATAGCGGGATCTGGAGATCCATAATGGCTCCCACATATTCAACGATGACTTAGTGATCGAATGAACCATTCACATACGATACCAATTCCCTTTGTCACGCGATATTTTTACTTGTCCGAGGTTTGATCATCGGTATCACTCTATACCTTGTTCAACCTCGTCTGACAAGTACTCTTTACTCGTACCGTGGTATGTGGTCTTTTATGAACTTATTCATATGCTTGCAAGACATTAGACGACATTCCACCGAGAGGGCCCAGAGTATATCTATCCGTCATCGGGATGGACAAATCCCACTTGTTGATCCATATGCCTCAACTCATACTTTCCGGATACTTAATCCCACCTTTATAACCACCCATTTACGCAGTGGCGTTTGATGTAATCAAAGTACCTTTCCGATATAAGTGATTTACATGATCTCATGGTCATAAGGACTAGGTAACTATGTATCGAAAGCTTATAGCAAATAACTTAATGACGAGATCTTATGCTACGCTTAATTGGGTGCGTCCATTATATCATTCATATAATGATATAACCTTGTTATTAATAACATCCAATGTTCATGATTATGAAACTAATCATCCATTAATCAACAAGCTAGTTTAAGAGGCATACTAGGGACTTCTTGTTGTCTACATATCACACATGTACTAATGTTTCGGTTAATACAATTATAGCATGATATATAAACATTTATCATAAACATAAAGATATAAATAATAACCACTTTATTATTGCCTCTAGGGCATATCTCCTTCAGTTATTCCCCGGTTAGCTTTGCTTCATCTCTTAAGCCTCCTCCTTTCGAGGGCGTGAATTACAAGAGGTGGCGTGCGAGAGCTATTCTCTGGCTTACAACCATGAGATGCTTTGACGCCACTAAGGGCAAGCCTGAAGGAGAGCTTACTCCCCTCGAGGAGAAAGCTTTTGAGGATGCCGACACCCTTCTGAGGGGTGCTATCATCAGCGTTCTTGGCGAGAACATTGTTGACTCGTATTTGTCCATCCCTACGGGCAAGGATATGTGGGACGCAATCGAGGCCAAGTTTGGGGTCTCGGATGCGGGCAGTGAACTGTATGTCATGGAACAATTTTATGACTTCAAGATGACTAATGAGCGCTCCATCGTTGAGCAGGCTCATGAGATACAGTCCATTGCTAAGGAACTTGAGCAGTTCACTTGTGTGTTGCCGGACAAGTTTATTGCCGGAGGTATCATTGCCAAGCTTCCTCCTTCATGGAGGAATTTTGCTACTTCTCTGAAGCACAAGAGACAAGAGTTCTCCACTACGGATCTCATTGGGTCTCTTGACGTGGAGGAAAAGGCAAGGGCAAAAGACACACGTGCTCGAGGTGTTGAGGGAGGTTCTAGTGCCAACTTGGTACAGAAGAAGAACTTCCAATCCTACAAGTCCAAGAACAAGAACAAGTATGATGGCAAAGGAAAATTTGATGGGAAGAACAAGGCCTCACAGTCTACCAATTTCAAAAGGAAGACCGATAAGAAGAAAGGAGTATGCCATGTTTGTGGTGATCCTGATCATTGGGCTCCCAATTGCCCAAACCGCTTTGACAAGCGTCAGCAAGGGAAAGGCGGCAAGACTGCCAATGTTGTCATTGGAGACACTGAGATGAAGGATGCTGGGTATGGTATATTTCCTACTGTCCTTTCAATATGTCATTCTCCTGAATGGTGGATTGACACAGGTGCCAATGTACACGTTTGTGCTGATATCTCCATGTTTTCTTCTTATCAGGTCGCAGGGACTTCCTCCGTGTTGATGGGCAACGGCTCGCATGCTACTGTTCGTGGTGTTGGTACGGTCGATCTGAAGTTCACTTCGGGGAAGATCGTGCGCCTGAAGAACGTGCATCATGTCCCTTCTATCAATAAAAATCTTGTTAGCGGATCGCTTCTATGCCGTGATGGCTACAAGATTGTGTTTGAGTCCAATAAATTTGTTGTGTCAAAATTTGGAACCTTTGTTGGTAAAGGCTATGAGTGTGGAGGCTTGTTCCGCTTATCCCTGTCAGACGTTTGTAATAAAGTTGTTAATCATATTTGCACCAACATTGAGACAAATGTTTGGCATTCACGTCTTTGTCATGTTAATTTTGGTTGTATGACGCGGCTAGCTAAACTGAATTTAATCCCGAGTTTCAATACTGTAAAGGGTTCTAAGTGTCAAGTGTGTGTTCAAGCTAAGCAACCTCGCAAGTCTCACACGACTGCGGAGGTAAGAAATTTGGCACCTCTAGAACTCATACATTCAGATATTTGCGAGATGAATGGTGTGTTGACAAAAGGTGGAAAGAAATACTTCATGACATTGATTGATGACTCAACTAGATATTGTTATGTGTATCTTCTGAAATCGAAAGATGAGGCGTTAAGTTTCTTCAAAATCTATAAAGCTGAAACAGAAAATCAACTTGAACGAAAGATCAAGCGACTTAGGTCTGATCGTGGTGGAGAGTATTTCTCCAATGAGTTTGACTCATTTTGTGCGGAGCATGGTATAATCCATGAGAGGACGCCTCCCTACTCACCTCAGTCAAATGGGGTGGCCGAAAGAAAGAACCGCACTCTAACTGATTTGGTTAACGCCATGTTAGACACATCGGGTCTCTCCAAGGCATGGTGGGGGGAGGCGATATTGACTGCATGTCATGTCCTAAACCGAGTTCCCACAAAGAATAAGGAGATAACTCCATTCGAGGAATGGGAGAAGAAAAGATTGAAACTCTCTTACCTACGGACTTGGGGATGTTTGGCCAAAGTCAATGTGCCAATTCCCAAGAAACGCAAGCTTGGACCAAAAACTGTTGATTGTGTTTTTCTGGGCTATGCTTTTCATAGCATTGGCTATAGATTCTTGATAGTAAAGTCTGAGGTATCCGACATGCATGTTGGTACAATCATGGAGTCGAATGATGCGACTTTCTTTGAGGATATATTTCCCATGAAGGATATGCCTAGCTCATCGAATCAGGGGATGTCTAGTACATCTATCCAGGAATTCTCTACAATTCCTGAATCCACCATTCCGATAGAACACCTTGAGAATATGGATGAGGATAACAATGAAGCTCCTAAAAGGAGTAAGAGACAGAGGACTGCGAAGTCCTTTGGTAATGATTTCATTGTGTATCTCGTGGATGACACTCCCACCTCTATTTCAGAAGCCTATGCATCTCCAGATGCTGACTACTGGAAGGAAGCTGTCCGAAGTGAGATGGACTCCATTTTGGCTAATGGAACTTGGGAGATTACTGATCGTCCTTATGGGTGCAAACCCGTAGGATGTAAATGGGTGTTTAAGAAGAAGCTTAGGCCTGATGGTACAATTGAAAAGTACAAGGCACGGCTTGTGGCCAAAGGTTATACACAAAAGGAAGGTGAAGACTTCTTTGATACTTACTCACCTGTAGCCAGATTGACTACCATTAGAGTACTACTATCACTGGCTCCCTCATACGGTCTTCTCATTCATCAAATGGATGTTAAGACAGCTTTCCTAAATGGAGAGTTGGATGAGGAAATTTACATGGACCAGCCAGATGGATTTGTAGTAAATGGTCAAGAAGGAAAGGTGTGCAAATTGTTGAAGTCTCTATATGGTCTCAAGCAAGCACCTAAGCAGTGGCATGAGAAGTTCGAAAGAACTTTAACTGCTGAAGGCTTTGTTGTAAATGAAGCTGATAAATGTGTGTACTATCGCCATGGTGGGGGCGAAGGAGTCATTCTTTGCTTGTACGTCGATGACATACTGATTTTCGGAACCAATCTGAATATCATCAAGAAGACCAAGGATTTCCTATCTCGCTGCTTTGAGATGAAGGATCTTGGGGTAGCTGATGTAATCTTAAACATCAAACTGTTGAAGGATGAAAATGGTGGGATTACACTGCTTCAATCTCACTATGTGGAAAAGATCTTGAGTCGTTTTGGGTATAGCGATTGCAAGTCTTGTCCAACGCCTTATGATCCTAGTGTGCTGCTTAGAAAGAATAAAGCGACTGCTAGAGATCAACTGAGATATTCTCAGATTATTGGCTCGCTTATGTATTTGGCTAGCGCTACGAGGCCTGACATCGCCTTTGCTGTGAGCAAACTTAGTCGATTTGTCTCAAATCCTGGCGATGATCACTGGCATGCTCTTGAAAGAGTGATGCACTATCTAAAAGGCACTGCGAGTTATGGCATTCACTATACTGGGTATCCGAGGGTACTAGAGGGCTATAGTGACTCAAACTGGATTTCTGATGCTGATGAGATTAAGGCCACTAGTGGATATGTATTTACACTTGGTGGTGGCGCTGTTTCTTGGAAGTCTTGCAAGCAGACCATCTTAACGAGGTCAACAATGGAAGCAGAACTCACAATTAGACACACCACTGTTGAAGCAGAGTGGCTCCGTGAACTCTTGATGAACTTACCCGTGGTTGAGAAACCAATACCCGCTATCCCAATGAACTGTGATAATCAAACTGTGATCATCAAGGTTAACAGTTCTAAGGATAATATGAAGTCATCAAGGCATGTGAAGAGGAGATTAAAATCTGTCAGAAAAATGAGGAACTCCGGAGTTATTGCATTGGATTATATCCATACGTCTAGAAATCTGGCAGACCCCTTCACAAAGGGTCTATCACGTAACGTGATAGATAATGCATCAAAGGAGATGGGTATGAGACCCACCGTTTAAGTTGTCCACAGTGGTAACCCATTCTATGTGATCGGAGATCCCGTGAATTAGAACTGGGAGACAAGCTGTATGTCAACTGAGAGGAAAGTATCCTTACACCTTGTATGATACCACTCCGTAAAAGATGCAATACTTTCCTAATCTGCACGGTAGGCTGATTTATCTTAATGTGTTCTAAGTTGCTTATTTAAGCACAGATGTTGTCCTGCAGAACATCCGTTGAAGAACACACCTATATGAGTTTGGTTGTTAAAACGTCGCAACCTATGGGAGTTGGGTGCTTTCTAATAAACTCATGAAAGGCCATGGAGTATGACGCATAAGCTCCACCCGCGGGGAAGCCCTGCGACGGCCTAGTACCGGTCAAGGCTCTTTGTGAAGCTAGATTAGCAGAAAACTTGCAGTTCAAGGCTTAGTCCACTGTTCAAGTAGCAGTCTAGTGTAGCATAGAGTTCTGGTGAAAGTTCAACTTAACAGTCTTCGCTATAGTACCGGTATATCAAACAATGTTTTGGAACCAAAGGCAAATTCTATGTGCCTCTAGGATCTGGTGGGGGATTGTTGGAATTTTGGCCCATATTGGACCAACGCAATAAATATTCCAGAAATTCCTAATAAATCCTAGAGGCCCACATGGCCCATTCATGCATGGCAGGGGTGGGACAAAAGTTTAGTCCCACATTGCTAGTTGAAGAAGAGTTGGAGCAGCTTATAAGGGGAGCTCTTCATACCATTTGCAAGAGAGAAATAATAGGAGGAAATAGGAGCTGACCACACGCGCGCTCGCTCGCTCGCCTCGTCACGACACGTCGCGCCGCGGTTTGCGGGAATGCCTCGAGCCGAGAGCCTCTCTCTCTTTCTTTTTGCCACTCATGAATGGGTATATGAACATACGCTAGAAACTGAAACGTTTTTCAGTGGGTTTGGTTTTGAATACGTAGGCTGTTCAGCTTCGACTGCTGCCGCTTCGACTGCTGCCTGTTCGGTTCACCTCCCTGACCCTTCGTTTCATCTCCTCGCGTGACTTGTTCGGCTCCTCTCTCTGTGCCTATAAAAGAGGTCGCTCCTCTCCAGAGAAAAATTACGAGACACAACACCATATGCGCCTACCACTCGGTTCCAGAGCTTTGCGCCGCCGCTCAAGACTTCTCCATCCCGTCTACCGGCGTGCACCGCTGGACGGGACAGCAGGCCTCCGGAACCCCGTCTCTTGTGATCCTGTACGGGAGAGAGGCGATAAGGTTTTTGGGGAGCGCTCTAGCGCGACTGCTGGCTTCGACATCGACACGGAGGCCGACGACTACTTCCCCAACGAGACTTCTTCCCCGACATCAGCAACCTCTTCAACGACATGGCTCTCAACGGCGACAACGTCAACGCTGGTTCCTCTTCTGCACCGTATGTCTTCTTCTCTTCATTTTGTCAGATCATGATGCTCTTCCTTATCTTAGCAACATATTCAGGCTCGTTATCAGGAAACACATTGCTCTTATCAATCAGTTTAGATTTGTTGATCCTTTACTCTATGGTGATTTGCATGACTAGTTTATTCTCAAACTTTTTAGTCATGTTTTATCCACTGTTTTCTTTGATTAAATTATGGGGAAAATTGCTAATATATCCAACAATCCAAAAACCTTATAGGCATTATTCCCCGGTTAGCTTTGCTTCATCTCTTAAGCCTCCTCCTTTCGAGGGCGTGAATTACAAGAGGTGGCGTGCGAGAGCTATTCTCTGGCTTACAACCATGAGATGCTTTGACGCCACTAAGGGCAAGCCTGAAGGAGAGCTTACTCCCCTCGAGGAGAAAGCTTTTGAGGATGCCGACACCCTTCTGAGGGGTGCTATCATCAGCGTTCTTGGCGAGAACATTGTTGACTCGTATTTGTCCATCCCTACGGGCAAGGATATGTGGGACGCAATCGAGGCCAAGTTTGGGGTCTCGGATGCGGGCAGTGAACTGTATGTCATGGAACAATTTTATGACTTCAAGATGACTAATGAGCGCTCCATCGTTGAGCAGGCTCATGAGATACAGTCCATTGCTAAGGAACTTGAGCAGTTCACTTGTGTGTTGCCGGACAAGTTTATTGCCGGAGGTATCATTGCCAAGCTTCCTCCTTCATGGAGGAATTTTGCTACTTCTCTGAAGCACAAGAGACAAGAGTTCTCCACTACGGATCTCATTGGGTCTCTTGACGTGGAGGAAAAGGCAAGGGCAAAAGACACACGTGCTCGAGGTGTTGAGGGAGGTTCTAGTGCCAACTTGGTACAGAAGAAGAACTTCCAATCCTACAAGTCCAAGAACAAGAACAAGTATGATGGCAAAGGAAAATTTGATGGGAAGAACAAGGCCTCACAGTCTACCAATTTCAAAAGGAAGACCGATAAGAAGAAAGGAGTATGCCATGTTTGTGGTGATCCTGATCATTGGGCTCCCAATTGCCCAAACCGCTTTGACAAGCGTCGCAAGGAAAGGCGGCAAGACTGCCAATGTTGTCATTGGAGACACTGAGATGAAGGATGGGTATGGTATATTTCCTACTGTCCTTTCAATATGTCATTCTCCTGAATGGTGGATTGACACAGTGCCAATGTACACGTTTGTGCTGATATCTCCATGTTTTCTTCTTATCAGGTCGCAGGGACTTCCTCCGTGCTGATGGGCAACGGCTCGCATGCTACTGTTCGTGGTGTTGGTACGGTCGATCTGAAGTTCACTTCGGGGAAGATCGTGCGCCTGAAGAACGTGCATCATGTCCCTTCTATCAATAAAAATCTTGTTAGCGGATCGCTTCTATGCCGTGATGGCTACAAGATTGTGTTTGAGTCCAATAAATTTGTTGTGTCAAAATTTGGAACCTTTGTTGGTAAAGGCTATGAGTGCGGAGGCTTGTTCCGCTTATCCCTGTCAGACGTTTGTAATAAAGTTGTTAATCATATTTGCACCAACATTGAGACAAATGTTTGGCATTCACGTCTTTGTCATGTTAATTTTGGTTGTATGACGCGGCTAGCTAAACTGAATTTAATCCCGAGTTTCAATACTGTAAAGGGTTCTAAGTGTCAAGTGTGTGTTCAAGCTAAGCAACCTCGCAAGTCTCACACGACTGCGGAGGTAAGAAATTTGGCACCTCTAGAACTCATACATTCAGATATTTGCGAGATGAATGGTGTGTTGACAAAAGGTGGAAAGAAATACTTCATGACATTGATTGATGACTCAACTAGATATTGTTATGTGTATCTTCTGAAATCGAAAGATGAGGCGTTAAGTTTCTTCAAAATCTATAAAGCTGAAACAGAAAATCAACTTGAACGAAAGATCAAGCGACTTAGGTCTGATCGTGGTGGAGAGTATTTCTCCAATGAGTTTGACTCATTTTGTGCGGAGCATGGTATAATCCATGAGAGGACGCCTCCCTACTCACCTCAGTCAAATGGGGTGGCCGAAAGAAAGAACCGCACTCTAACTGATTTGGTTAACGCCATGTTAGACACATCGGGTCTCTCCAAGGCATGGTGGGGGAGGCGATATTGACTGCATGTCATGTCCTAAACCGAGTTCCCACAAAGAATAAGGAGATAACTCCATTCGAGGAATGGGAGAAGAAAAGATTGAAACTCTCTTACCTACGGACTTGGGGATGTTTGGCCAAAGTCAATGTGCCAATTCCCAAGAAGCGCAAGCTTGGACCAAAAACTGTTGATTGTGTTTTTCTGGGCTATGCTTTTCATAGCATTGGCTATAGATTCTTGATAGTAAAGTCTGAGGTATCCGACATGCATGTTGGTACAATCATGGAGTCGAATGATGCGACTTTCTTTGAGGATATATTTCCCATGAAGGATATGCCTAGCTCATCGAATCAGGGGATGTCTAGTACATCTATCCAGGAATTCTCTACAATTCCTGAATCGACCATTCCGATAGAACACCTTGAGAATATGGATGAGGATAACAATGAAGCTCCTAAAAGGAGTAAGAGACAGAGGACTGCGAAGTCCTTTGGTAATGATTTCATTGTGTATCTCGTGGATGACACTCCCACTTCTATTTCAGAAGCCTATGCATCTCCAGATGCTGACTACTGGAAGGAAGCTGTCCGAAGTGAGATGGACTCCATTTTGGCTAATGGAACTTGGGAGATTACTGATCGTACTTATGGGTGCAAACCCGTAGGATGTAAATGGGTGTTTAAGAAGAAGCTTAGGCATGATGGTACAATTGAAAAGTACAAGGCACGGCTTGTGGCCAAAGGTTATACACAAAAGGAAGGTGAAGACTTCTTTGATACTTACTCACCTGTAGCCAGATTGACTACCATTAGAGTACTACTATCACTGGCTCCCTCATACGGTCTTCTCATTCATCAAATGGATGTTAAGACAGCTTTCCTAAATGGAGAGTTGGATGAGGAAATTTACATGGACCAGCCAGATGGATTTGTAGTAAATGGTCAAGAAGGAAAGGTGTGCAAATTGTTGAAGTCTCTATATGGTCTCAAGCAAGCACCTAAGCAGTGGCATGAGAAGTTCGAAAGAACTTTAACTGCTGAAGGCTTTGTTGTAAATGAAGCTGATAAATGTGTGTACTATCGCCATGGTGGGGGCGAAGGAGTCATTCTTTGCTTGTACGTCGATGACATACTGATTTTCGGAACCAATCTGAATATCATCAAGAAGACCAAGGATTTCCTATCTCGCTGCTTTGAGATGAAGGATCTTGGGGTAGCTGATGTAATCTTAAACATCAAGCTGTTGAAGGATGAAAATGGTGGGATTACACTGCTTCAATCTCACTATGTGGAAAAGATCTTGAGTCGTTTTGGGTATAGCGATTGCAAGTCTTGTCCAACGCCTTATGATCCTAGTGTCTTGCTTAGAAAGAATAAAGCGACTGCTAGAGATCAACTGAGATATTCTCAGATTATTGGCTCGCTTATGTATTTGGCTAGCGCTACGAGGCCTGACATCGCCTTTGCTGTGAGCAAACTTAGTCGATTTGTCTCAAATCCTGGCGATGATCACTGGCATGCTCTTGAAAGAGTGATGCACTATCTAAAAGGCACTGCGAGTTATGGCATTCACTATACTGGGTATCCGAGGGTACTAGAGGGCTATAGTGACTCAAACTGGATTTCTGATGTTGATGAGATTAAGGCCACTAGTGGATATGTATTTACACTTGGTGGTGGCGTTGTTTCTTGGAAGTCTTGCAAGCAGACCATCTTAACGAGGTCAACAATGGAAGCAGAACTCACGCATTAGACACACCACTGTTGAAGCAGAGTGGCTCCGTGAACTCTTGATGAACTTACCCGTGGTTGAGAAACCAATACCCGCTATCCCAATGAACTGTGATAATCAAACTGTGATCATCAAGGTTAACAGTTCTAAGGATAATATGAAGTCATCAAGGCATGTGAAGAGGAGATTAAAATCTGTCAGAAAAATGAGGAACTCCGGAGTTATTGCATTGGATTATATCCATACGTCTAGAAATCTGGCAGACCCCTTCACAAAGGGTCTATCACGTAACGTGATAGATAATGCATCAAAGGAGATGGGTATGAGACCCACCGTTTAAGTTGTCCACAGTGGTAACCCATTCTATGTGATCGGAGATCCCGTGAATTAGAACTGGGAGACAAGCTGTATGTCAACTGAGAGGAAAGTATCCTTACACCTTGTATGATACCACTCCGTAAAAGATGCAATACTTTCCTAATCTGCACGGTAGGCTGATTTATCTTAATGTGTTCTAAGTTGCTTATTTAAGCACAGATGTTGTCCTGCAGAACATCCGTTGAAGAACACACCTATATGAGTTTGGTTGTTAAAACGTCGCAACCTATGGGAGTTGGGTGCTTTCTAATAAACTCATGAAAGGCCATGGAGTATGACGCATAAGCTCCACCCGCGGGGAAGCCCTGCGACGGCCTAGTACCGGTCAAGGCTCTTTGTGAAGGTAGATTAGCAGAAAACTTGCAGTTCAAGGCTTAGTCCACTGTTCAAGTAGCAGTCTAGTGTAGCATAGAGTTGGTGAAAGTTCAACTTAACAGTCTTCGCTATAGTACCGGTATATCAATCAATGTTTTGGAACCAAAGGCAAATTCTATGTGCCTCTAGGATCTGGTGGGGGATTGTTGGAATTTTGGCCCATATTGGACCAACGCAATAAATATTCCAGAAATTCCTAATAAATCCTAGAGGCCCACATGGCCCATTCATGCATGGCAGGGGTGGGACAAAAGTTTAGTCCCACATTGCTAGTTGAAGAAGAGTTGGAGCAGCTTATAAGGGGAGCTCTTCATACCATTTGCAAGAGAGAAATAATAGGAGGAAATAGGAGCTGACCACACGCGCGCTCCTCCTCCGACGATGCCGCCGCTCGCTCGCTCGCTCGCCTCGTCACGACACGTCGCGCCGCGGTTTGCGGGAATGCCTCGAGCCGAGAGCCTCTCTCTCTTTCTTTTTGCCACTCATGAATGGGTATATGAACATACGCTAGAAACTGAAACGTTTTTTAGTGGGTTTTGAATACGTAGGCTGTTCAGCTTCGACTGCTGCCTGTTCGGTTCACCTCCCTGACCCTTGGTTTCATCTCCTCGCGTGACTTGTTCGGCTCCTCTCTCTGTGCCTATAAAAGAGGTCGCTCCTCTCCAGAGAAAAATTACGAGACACAACACCATATGCGCCTACCACTCGGTTCCAGAGCTTTGCGCCGCCGCTCAAGACTTCTCCATCCCGTCTACCGGCGTGCACCGCTGGACGGGACAGCAGGCCTCCGGAACCCCGTCTCTTGTGATCCTGTACGGGAGAGAGGCGATAAGGTTTTTGGGGAGCGCTCTAGCGCGACTGCTGGCTTCGACATCGACACGGAGGCCGACGACTACTTCCCCAACGAAGACTTCTTCCCCGACATCAGCAACCTCTTCAACGACATGGCTCTCAACGGCGACAACGTCAACGCTGGTTCCTCTTCTGCACCGTATGTCTTCTTCTCTTCATTTTGTCAGATCATGATGCTCTTCCTTATCTTAGCAACATATTCAGGCTCGTTATCAGGAAACACATTGCTCTTATCAATCAGTTTAGATTTGTTGATCCTTTACTCTATGGTGATTTGCATGACTAGTTTATTCTCAAACTTTTTAGTCATGTTTTATCCACTGCTTTCTTTGATTAAATTATGGGGAAAATTGTTAATATATCCAACAACGTGCTATTTGTTTATGTGAATATGCTGCTATTTGTTGAAAATTCAATTCGGCTCCCATGTGCATATGCTCACTCTACCAAAAAATTATGTTTGCGAGTGTCGATTTTTTTTTACAACTTTTTACATCTATATCTCCATAATATATGTGAGTCACCAAGTTTCATGAAAAAAATATTTTGTGATCTACATAAAAAAGAGAAAGTTTATCTTGTGAATAGCCTTGTTCTCAGCACTGATTTTTTTTCTTTTTTACACGTGTAAGATGACAAGTCGATTTTTCCTGAAACGACTTTGTGAGTGTGTAGCATGTGAAGATGTATGTGCGAAATTTTTGTTTCAATATTTTTAAATTTTTTAAAATATGTGTAAGATGCATTTCAAAATGAAGGGAGCATATGCTTCCATGTTTCAAAACACCACTCCCGCTATTTATAATATATTATGTTCATAAGTATATAACTATTGATGCTTATAATATGGTATGTTTTTATAAGCTATGGTTACATGTTGATATTTATTACTATTTTTTCTTAATTTAATGTGTTGTACAATATCAGAAACTCAATTCGGCTCCCGGGTGCGTATGATCCCTCTACCATAAAAACATATTTCCAATTGTTAAAAAATTTTGACAAAAAATTTTACATGTACATCTCCATAACATATGTTTATTCGTCAAGTTTCACGAAAAAATAATATTTTTTGTAGTCTAAGCGAAAAAGAGAAAATTTATCTTGTGACAAGTCTTTGTTTCAGCACCGAAATTTGTCTTTTTTACACACGCCACATGACATGTCGATTTTTCATGAAACGACTTTGTAAGCGCGTGAAGATGTACGTGCGAAATTTTTGTTTTTTTTTTGACATTTTAAAATGTGTCTAACATGTATTTCAAGATAAAGGGAGCATACGCTCCCATGTGCCAAAACATCACTCCCGTACAATATCAACAATACTTTTATCCGTGGGTATCCGTTTATCCTGTCGGGTAGTGAGTAAAAAATTAACTGTACTCGTTGATGAGTATGAGTGACGGGTAAAATTAAAAAGAACGAGTACTGTATGGGTGACTCCACCCGTGGTACTGACGGATGTCAAAAAAATACAAAGCAGGAAAATATGATTTCTTTTTCCAGTTCGTCGCAGGAATCGATTCTTTCTTGCATTTTATGAATGTTTACTTAGTACTCCGTACTACTAACAGGATTCCCACATGGGCGGCCCATGGTATACTAGCCTAGCAGGTCCAACCAATTTGTCTACGGTGTGTGGTGTCGTGTCCCGAACGACCGACCAAGCCAAACCAGGAGGAGACGACGACCGAAGAACAGGAGATCAAAGACCCGGCCTTTCTTTTGTTCCCCTGACCGGCCCTCGCCTCTCTCTTCCGGCCGCACGCGAGCGCCATGGCCGGCCGGGCGAAGCTCCTGTACATTGTGGTCGTCGACGACAATGGCTCCTCCTTCCGCTACACCCGATCCCTCCTCCACAGCACCCTCCAGCTCATGGGATGCAAGCCGAGGCACGCCTTCGAGGTCCTTTCCTCCCCCTCTATTATTCTCCAATCCCTCGCCGCTTTCCTCTTCGATTCGATCCCATCTTATTTCCATTTCGATTTTGCCAAACAAAAAGATTAGCCGGAGGGTGTTCGATGTGATCCGAGGCGACCCGGCGGAGATGAACATGCTGATGGCGATGTCCGGCGGCGGCGGCGGCGGCGTGCAGCGGTACGAGCTCCCGGACGCCGCCACCAGCCCGCGCCAGTTCCAGTTCGAGCTCTACAAGCGCCGCACCACCGTCCTCGTCCCCAGGGACCTCTTCATCCAGCTCGTCTGCCAGGCCCTCTCCCTGTACAAGTACCTATCGCCCAACCAGAGGAACGATCTCATGCTCGCCTGCAGGCAAGTGGTATCTCTTTCTCTTCTTATCCCAAGATCTCATCTGATGAATGATAATCCCTGTACAAGTACCTATCGCCCAACCAGAGGAACGATCTCATGCTCGCCTGCAGGCAAGTGGTATCATGCTTTATAAAAAGTAAACATGTCAATTTGATCTGGACACTTCCAGAAAACAATACACGCTTAACATGGTTTACAAGAAGTGCCCATTTACGACACATTCACAATACATACAGGCAATAGTCTGCCAAAACTGCAGGGGGTGGAAGATGTTGGATTATTAGGCAATTTCCGTATGAGATTAATTACCGAAAGCAACATTACAGATGCACAAGCATACTTAACCACGCACATCAGACTAAGCACATGCATCAGATCTGAACATGGAACAAGTAGCAGTGCAAGGTAGGAGAGGAAAAGCACGTACATCGCGACCGGAAAGTCGCACCAGCACCACCACCACCATGGGTATTGTTGATGTCGCCCATGGTGTAGTCGAATCTATCGATGAAGCAGCCGATCCGTCGAAGAAGAGCACGAACGGTAGCGAGCAGTCGCGCCGAGACGCTCCCAAAAACCTTATCGCCGTCTCCCGGTGCAGGATCTCAACGGACGGAGTTTCGGAGGCTGCTCTCCGGACGGCTGTGCACGTGATCGCGGGATGGGGAAGACTAGAGAGTAGCACAACAAAAGGAACTTCTTCTTGATAGAAATGAACTGTAGTGTGTGAGACTCCAGATCTGATCCGTCTCTTGGTATAGCCTGGGAGGAGAGCCGACCGCGTTGACACGCGTAGGAAGCCAGGGACACGCGGCGAGCATGCACATGCAGGCCGACACGTACCCAACACAGTTGGTGCACCAAGCAAAAATTTAGGCTTCCTTGAGTGTGTCTCGAACTCGAACTCGAGTCACGAAACGCGACGTGCGTGCGTGCGTGCGTGACGAGACGAGGCGAGGCGGGGCGGGCGGAGGAGGAGGAGTGCGCGAGGCTCCTTCTATTCTCACTCACTTGGAATGACTAGAACAGCAGCCCTTATATACCACTCCACTCTCTCCAACTAGCAATGTGGGACTAAACT
Organism: Lolium multiflorum; assembly: GCA_030979885.1. NCBI lineage: Eukaryota > Viridiplantae > Streptophyta > Magnoliopsida > Poales > Poaceae > Lolium > Lolium multiflorum. Next base: position 18,514,817 of record CM061748.1, read on the forward strand.
TTGTCCCCAAGGCTGTCCCAAGCTGCCAACGTGATGGGCCTTGAGATTTCAGGAATTGTAGACTACATGGGCTGCCTTACTGGGCTGCAGCCCATCTACATTCAACAATCCACCAGATCTCATATGCACATCAGATGACTCATTAGTTCCATTTCTGTTTAATATACTTCGTGGAGACTGTTAAGTTGAACTTCCACTTAGGCAAGGTGCTACGTTTGACTACAACCGAACAATGGACTATGCCTTGAATTGTCGGTCTTTGTGCAGCAAGTTTCGCTCAATGCCGGCACGGTACTAGGCTACCATAGCCTTCCCCTCGGAGCTTATAAGTCATACTCCTCGGCCCTTCATGAGCTTACTAGAGATTCACCCAAATCTCCCACACTATGACCAGTAGTGTCACTCATATAGGTGTGTTCTTCAAAAGATCGCCCTGTAGGACAGCGTCTTCGCTCATCAAGAGCCGCTTAGAACACATTAAGACATTGTCAACCTGCCTTACAGTAGCTATGAGAGAATTGCATCTGCAGCGGAGTGGGAGTATTAAATTTTCTCTCAACTCGGTTACTCCGGTTTGTTTTCCCAGGTCCTACTTCACGGGATTTCCGATTACATAGGTTGGGTTACCCCCTCGGCAACTCAAGTGGGTCTCAAACCCATCTCCATTGATGCAAGGTCTATCATATTTCTTGATAGTCCTTTTGTGAAAGGATCTGCCAGATTCTTAGCACTTTGGACATAATCCAATGCTATCACTCCGGAGTTCTTCAGTTTTCTGACAGACTTCAATCTCCTCTTGATATGTTTGGAACTTTTCATATTATCCTTAGAACTTTTCACTTTGACAATCACAGTTTGATTATCACAGTTCATGAGGATGGCCGGTATTGGTTTTTCAACCATAGGCAAGTCCATCAAGAGCTCACGAAGCCATTCCGCTTCGACAGTAGCTGTATCTAATGCTGTGAGTTCTGCTTCCATAGTTGACCTCGTTAAGATGGTCTGCTTGCAAGACTTCCAGGAAACAGCGCCACCACCAAGAGTGAAACATATCCACTTGTGGCTTTCATTTTAGCATCAGAAATCCAATTGGAATCACTATACCCTTCCAATCCTCTTGGATAACCGGTATAATGAATTCCATAACTCATGGTTCCCTTTAGATAGCGCATCACTCTCTCAAGAGCATGCCAATGATCATCTCCGGGTTGGCCACAAACCGGCTAAGTTTGCACACAGCAAACGAGATATCAGGCCTCGTAGCGCAAGCTAAATACATGAGTGAACCGATGATTTGAGAGTATCTCAATTGATCTCTAGTTGCCTTTTCATTCTTTCGAAGCAAGACACTAGGATCATAAGGTGTGAGAGAAGATTTGCAATCAGCATAGCCAAATCTGCTCAACACCTTCTCAACATAATGAGATTGCACAAGTGTAATCCCATTATTCCCATCTCTCAATAACTTGATGTTCAATATAACATCAGCTTCTCCAAGATCTTTCATCTCGAAACATTGAGATAAGAAGGTTTTTACCTCCTCAATCACTTTGAGACTTGTCCCAAGAATTAGTATGTCATCCACATACAAGCATAGGACAACTCCCTCACCCCCACCATGGCGGTAGTACACACATTTGTCGGCTTCATTGACAACAAAGCCCACAGATGTCAAAGTTCTTTCAAACTTCTCATGCCATTGTTTGGGTGCTTGTTTAAGGCCATACAAAGATTTCTTTAATTTACACACCTTTCTTTCTTGACCTTGTAGTACGAAACCATCAGGCTGTTCCATGTAAATTTCCTCGTCCAACTCTCCATTTAGGAAAGCCGTCTTAACGTCCATTTGATGAACGAGAAGACCGTGTGAGGCAGCCAACGATAGTAGTACACGAATGGTGGTCAATCTCGCCACAGGTGAGTAGGTATCGAAGAAATCTTCGCCTTCCTTTTGGGTATAGCCTTTGGCTACAAGCCGAGCTTTGTACTTCTCAATAGTACCATCAGCTCGAAGCTTCTTCTTAAATACCCATTTACATCCTACGGTTTGCACCCATAAGGACGTTCAGTCAACTCCCACGTTCCATTAGCTAAGATGGAATCCATCTCGCTTTGAACCGCTTCCTTCCAGTAGTCTGCATCAGGAGATGCGAGAGCTTCTGAAATGGTAGTGGGAGTATCATCCACAAGATACACAATGAAGTCATTACCAAAAGACTTTGCAGTCCTTTGTCTCTTACTCCTTGTGGGAGCTTCATTGTCATCTTCATCAGAATCTGAACTCTCATCATCAGATTCCTCATCAGACTCCATAGGAGTTTCATGTATTGGATCAGATTCCCAACTAGACATGCCATGCATATCTCTCATAGGAAATATATCCTCAAAGAATGTAGCATCTCTTGATTCAAAGATGGTGCCAACATTCATGTCGTCACTCCAGATTTCACCACAAGAAATCTATAAGCAATGCTATGGGAAGCATAGCCAAGAAAGACACAGTCCACGGTTTTTGGTCCAAGCTTTCGCTTTTTAGTGATTGGCAAATTCACTTTAGCCAAACAACCCCAAGTTCGTAGGTAGGAGAGTGTTGGTCTTTTCTTTTCCCATTCCTCATAAGGGGTAATCTCTTTATTCTTGGTTGGAACACGGTTTAGGACATGACATGAAGTCAATATAGCCTCCCCCCACCATTCCTTGGATAAACCCGAAACATCTAACATGGCGTTAACCAAATCTGTTAGAGTACGGTTTTTCCTTTCCGCAATCCCATTGGATTGTGGGGAATTGGGAGGCGTCCTCTCATGGATTATACCATGTTCCGCACAGAATAAATTGAACTCATTAGAAAAGTACTCTCCACCACGATCGGACCGAACCCTTTTTATCTTTCTTTCAAGTTGGTTCTCAACTTCAGCCTTATAGATTTTAAAGAAATCAAGAGCCTCATCTTTAGTTTTCAGGAGATACACATAACAGTACCTAGTGGAATCATCAATCAAAGTCATGAAATATTTCTTTCCACCTCTTGTCAACTCACCATTCATCTCACATAGATCTGAATGTATAAGCTCTAGTGGTGCCAAGTTTCTTTCCTTCGCAGGCTTGTGAGGCTTGCGAGGCTGCTTTGCTTGCACACAAGCATGGCACTTAGAGCCTTTGACAAAGGTGAATTTCGGAATTAAACTCATATCAGCAAGCCGCGTCATACAACCAAAATTAACATGACAAAGTCGTGAATGCCAAACATTAGTTTCATTAACACTAGTGCTTACATGGTTCACAACATTATCACAGAAGTCTTCTAGAGAGAAGCGCAACATTCCCTCACATTCATATCCCTTTCCAACAAAAGTTCCATACTTTAGACAGTACAACTTTATTGGACTCAAACACCAACTTAAACCCATCTTTCATAAGACGGGAGCCACTAACGAGATTCTTCTTGATAGAAGGGACATGCGCACGTTCTTCAGTTGCACGATCTTTCCCGAAGTAAACTTCAGATCTGCCAACACCACGAACAGTAGCATGTAACCCATTCCCCATCATTACGAGGAACCTCGTGCCGATAAGAGGTAAACATGGAGATGCACACACATGAACATTGGCTGTATCAACCCACCATTCGTGGGCTGAAACAGAAAGAACAGTAGGTAAATATTACCATACCCTGTAGTTCCTTCCTCGTGTTACCAATGACCATGTTGAGTTGAGTTCTGTCCAGCTTGACATTTCTTTCCTTTGCGTTGTGGACGAGCCCAATGGCCCGTCTCGCCACACACCCAGCAAGGATCTTTCTTCTCCGTTTTCCCCTTTTTCTTGAAGTTGGTAGTCTGGGAGACTCCCTTGTTCTTTCCCTTGGACTTGTGGGCATTTTTCTGCACCATATTGGCGGCAGAACGTCCCTCGGTTCCTCCAGTGTGTTTGTCTTTTGCCCTCGCCTTCTCCTCAACATCCGGAGAGCCCATGATATTCTCAACAGAGAACTCATGCCTCTGATGTTTCAGAGAAGTGGCAAAGTTCCTCCATGAAGGGGAAGCTTAGCGACAATGCATCCCGCGACAAACTTGTCCGGTAGCACACACTTGAGGAGCTCAAGTTCCTTTGCCATGATCTGTATCTCATGAGCCTGTTCTACTACAGATCGGTTCTCAACCATTCTGTAGTCATTGAACTGCTCCATAGCATTCACCTCCGGCATCGGCAACACCAAACTTAGCGTCCAGTGCATCCCACAGTTCCTTCCCATTTCGTATGTGCAGATAAGCATCAACCAACTTGTCTCCAAGCACACTTAGGACGGCACCCACAAAGATTACGGTGGCATCCCCGAACGCTTTATCCTCTTCAGGAGTAAGCGGACCTCTGGGAGTACCTTCCGCAACTCGGTGCACGCCCATAGCAGTGAGCCACAAGAGGGTCTTATTCTGCCATCTCTTGAAATGAGATCCCGTAAACGGGCTCGGTTTAAGCGCAGCAACAAAACCAGACGGTGAAAATTGCCTAAGCAAATAAGGTTTTTGGATTGTTGGATTATTAGGCAATTTCCGTATGAGATTAATTACCGAAAGCAACATTACAGATGCACAAGCATACTTAACCACACACATCAGACTAAGCACATGCATCAGATCTGAACATGGAACAAGTAGCAGTGCAAGGTAGGAGAGGAAAAGCACGTACATCGCGACCGGGAAGGTCGCACCAGCAGCAGCACCACCACCACCATGGGTATTGTTGATGTCGCCCATGGTGTAGTCGAATCTATCGATGAAGCAGCCGATCCGTCGAAGAAGAGCACGAACAGTAGCGAGCAGTCGCGCCGAGACGCTCCCAAAAACCTTATCGCCCGTCTCCCGGTGCAGGATCTCAACGGACGGAGGAGGCCTGCTCTCCCGGACGGCTGTGCACGCAGTCGCCGGGATGGGGAAGACTAGAGAGTAGCACAGCAAAAGGAACTTCTTCTTGAGAGAAATGAACTGTAGTGTGTGAGACTCCAGATCTGATCCGTCTCTTGGTATAGCCTGGGAGGAGAGACCGCGTTGACACGCGTAGGAAGCCAGGGACACGCGGCGAGCATGCACATGCAGGCCACGTACCCAACACAGTTGGTGCACCAAGCAAAAATTTAGGCTTCCTTGAGTGTGTCTCGAACTCGAACTCGAGTCACGAAACGCGACGTGCGTGCGTGACGAGACGGGACGAGGCGAGGCGGGGCGGGCGGAGGAGGAGGAGTGCGCGAGGGCTCCTTCTATTCTCACTCACTTGGAATGACTAGAACAGCAGCCCTTATATACCACTCCAACTCTCTCCCAACTAGCAATGTGAGACTAAACTTTGTCCCCAAGGCTGTCCCAAGCTGCCAACGTGATGGGCCTTGAGATTTCAGGAATTGTAGACTACATGGGCTGCCTTACTGGGCTGCAGCCCATCTACATTCAACAGAAGACTGTACATTATGACTAATTGCCACAGCTAAGCTCCCTCATTCTTTTTTGTTACAGTTAGCACATTCCTATCCTATTCACACAAATGAACACGGCATCTGTATTTATCACACATATTAACATGAGGTAAACAAATGGTTGTTGCAGTCTGTCCAAGCGAAACTCAATAACTGAATTTTCCTTGTTCACAATGCAACTTTTCTAAATTATACTTCTACCATTTCAAACATTCTACTGCATCTGGATTTTCACATATGCATCTCCGGGGAACAGCCTTCAAAGGTGTTGATTTCATTTTTCCTCTCTGCTCCGTTGATATTCATTTATCTCTGTGTAGGATTAAAGAAAGAAAGGAGTCCGTCACGGTTCTCCTCTGCGGCACTAGTGGTTGTGGCAAGTCCACTCTTTCTACTTTGCTGGTACACATCCACCCTTTTATTTTGGATTCTTACCATAAATAATGCTGAAATCTTTCCTAGAGCAGCTTATGTGTTTAGATATTGTCAGAGCTAAACAATAAAATTTAGGCACTCTGTCATTGCTACCAGGAGAACCTTGTATCATTTAGGTGGGAAGCTATAGTAGTTAGGCTATCATGGCTTATGTTTCTTCTTACTTACCTAGTGTGTATTAGACATTTGACCTGCAAACAGTGTTACTTAACTATTTCTTCAGAATCACACCACGCCCAACTCACCCAATTTATTATTTTTTTACTTTCAAGATTATAAGAATTTCTAATTCCAATGTATCAACAGGGGAGCAGATTAGGGATCACGACTGTAGTTTCCACGGACTCCATACGTCACATGATGCGGAGCTTTGTTGACGAGAAAGAAAACCCCCTTCTTTGGGCATCAACTTACCATGCAGGTGAATGCCTTGACCCAATAGCAGTTTCTGAAGCAAAAGCTAGGCGGAAAGCGAAAAAACGCTCAGGCGTGTCAAGCAGCCCGGGTATGGATTACGAGAGGAGTGGGGTTCAAAGTGACAAGTTTGACGGAAAACCAATTGGGAGGAAACAAATGGCTATTGAAGGTTATAAAGCACAAAGTGAGATGGTGATTGATAGTTTGGATCGGCTAATTACTGCCTGGGAAGATCGGAAAGAATCAGTTGTCGTTGAGGGTGTTCACCTGAGCCTTAATTTTGTGGTATGCTCTTCTAAAAATATATTTTTCCCAGTACATTTACCGTATATTCTTGCCCTTGAGGTGTTTTCATTTATTACGAATACATTCAGTATTCAGCTAAGTGGAATTATAAATTCAATGATCCACCTGTCCCGATTACCCCCGTTATATTTTGTAATGATGTTGTCAAATCATTTCCATATTTCAGATGGGGTTAATGAAGAAACATCCATCAATAATTCCTTTCATGATCTACATATCCAGTGAGGGCAAACACACGGAGAGGTTTGCTGTACGTGCAAAATACATGACACTTGACCCAACAAAAAATAAGTATGTCAAATACATCAACAATATTAGAACCATCCAAGAGTACCTCTGCAGTCGGGCTGACAAGTACTTAGTTCCCAAGGTAAACAACACTAATGTTGACCGGAGTGTGGCTTCTATCCATGCCACCGTCTTTAGCTCCCTCCGCAGGCGAGCTGCTGGAGATCAGTTGTATGACTCTGGTACAAATACTGTAGCTGCTGTAAATGACGAGTACAAAAACCAATGTGTTGCTAACTCGATGAGTTCCAAGGGGATGTTCAAATTAATCCAACGCCTAGGGTCCTCAAGAAAGCTCATGGCCATAATCAATGTGGATGGGTCTGTTTCAAAGGCTTGGCCTGTTGAGTCCAGTGGTGGAGACGGGAAAAGCAGTGCGGAAGATGGCAACCAGAAATCTCTAGGAAATCCAATATATGGACCTCTGAATATCGGAAGAGCAGAGTCGGTCAATCTCCAGTTTGGCTCCTTTGGTATAAGTGCCTGGCCTACAGACACTGGCTGTACGAGTCAAGCTGGAAATGTCGACGACTCATGGATCGATGGTAATGAAGGCAGTAGCAGCCATGTCGTGTCTTCGTCTGGTTCCCCTAAGAAGTTGGATGGACACTGTAAAGAGGTAAGCAATTTTACTTTGTTCCTGAACTTCTCTGATTAATTGTTCTGTCAGTGGAGAGAGATAACGCAAACTCATTTGTTAGATTGAAACACGAAACCGGTGCCCTAATTGGTGCTTCATTTTTATTTGTTGAGGCTAGATTAAAGAGTCATCAGCTGCATCTGGCAGTGATGACGACGACGAAGACGAAGCTGAAGTTCCACCTAACTCAGGGAGTGATGAGGACCTAAGTGAAGAAGATAACGAGGAAAACCATGATGAGGTGAGACATGGCAGTCTATTTGTTACCTTAATTTTAACTTAGTGTGGCTTGCTGTAATGAGTTGCAAAATGCTTAGATATGAGCAGCATATGTCCAACACTCAAAATAGTGAATTGTTTTGATCGGGTGATTTGAGTTCATTGCACATTTGGATTTCCTTTCCGAGGTTGACTCCCTAAAGAGTAAATGTGATCAAACTAATGGATATAATTTAAGATCTGTAGTTTCGCTCTGTAGGCTATGTAGTAGTTTCCTAAACCCTGCTTAACAAACCAAAGCGTTTTTCTTTATTATAAAAAAATGATTGACCAAGTGGAATCAATTATTTAACATAATCTGCCGGTGTTTGCTTCGCAGATGGAAGGGTCTGTCGATGAGGATTGCAACAGGTCCGATGAGGAATATGATGACCTGGCGATGCGGGACAGCATGGAGATCGGTTACTTGAGCGATGATGGCATGGTGCGCACCTGCTTAAGCAATAGGTTTCCAGATGGCAACCAACAACAAAGCCACCGCCGCACACCAAGGAAGCAGCTGGAGACCCTGCGAAGCCTGTCGAAGATTAACATTTCCGTTCCTGACACAGCACGCTCTTCTTCCTCTGTCGCCGTCCCTCCAGGCACAGCCGGCAGGAGGAACGCGACGGCCAGAAGGGTGAGGCGGACCCTGAGCGACTCATTCCACTCGCGGCCGAGGAGCTGCCCGTCTCTTGCCGAACCAGTGACAAAGCCGGAGGGCTCGGCTGTTCCAGTGGCTCCTGATAGGTAGGTAGGTGTATATATTTGTTCATCTGTTGATGTAATAATGAATAACCAGGAAAGGGCAGGGAAGGGGTGCTACATGGATGTGGGTGTTTGCTGGAGAGCTGAATAATGGAACGTCTTTGGTTTGTGCAGTTTCTAACTGACCATCTTTTATCTTTTTTTTTCTTTTCTTTTGGGGGTCTGGAATTGAGAGAGTTCTTTTCGTGTGTTTACTTTTGGATCCTGCAATACCAATATATAATTCTGGATAAGATATAGGTCATGGTGGTAATCATGTTGTCGTGAACGAAATGACACCAACATTTAGTTAACAATGAAGAAACTGAAAAAAACTAGCACATATGTATGGATAATGCCGCTGTGGAGATGAAAATCATACGTAGTCTTCCACTTAGAAGCATAAATATGCATCGTCTGAAATGAAGCACTCTATGAATGAGCTCCTGGTGCGCTCCGCTCTTTTTTGTGTGTGCCCGCTCTTGTATCAATCTTGTAATGCAAACCGGCAATCAGACAGTCCAGCGGAAACCGAGTTAGTTGAAAACCGGTGAAACTATGTTTCTGAAAATCATGAAGAAGATTAAAGTATGTTGGGGAGGTGATGATGTACATGTACTAACGTGTACTTCGATTTTCTTTGCCTTCAACTCCAAAATTTAATAATTTGTTTACCGAGGTATAAAAAAATCAAAATCAGCGACGGATAGCGGCGAATATCTATTTGTACATATCTTATTTTATTGCAACCTCCCAAATTTATACGAGTTTGAGATCCAAATTTTACGTGTTTGTAAAACATAACCTTCTAGCATATACTACTAATACATTTTTTTTTCAAGACATCCATCCAAACACGGTTTCATGGGATTTTTTATTTTAGCTTTATTTTAACATGACAATTTCTCCCCGACATTCCTCCCCAGCGTACTGCTCGGTTGCAGCCATTCTCCGAGACGGAGCCGCTCTGAAAACACTAAATTCCTTGTCCTTTTAAAAAAAAAACAATCTCCCCAGGCAACCGCCATCTCCATCCTTCCATCATCCCACCTCTTCCTCAATCTTCACCACAGCACCAGCAACACCATCCCCACACAAGTTCCAAGATAGATTTATTGCACCACCAAATGACAATCTAGCATTTCCTATGTGTTTATTGATGGGTGTTTGATCAGATTTGGATCACAGGTTCACTGAGAAGTAGTGGATCATCTATCTAGCAATGCCAAATTAATTCCTAGAACTAGATTTAAATCTTTTAAATGCAGTGATGTATGCTGAGTTAGTGAGGTATTACCCAACATATTTTACTTTTTCTTTTTTTGACAAAAACCCAACATATTTTACTCAGCAATACTGATATGGATTAGAACAACAACTGAACCTTTTGTTTCTCATGCTTCTAATGATGAAGAGTTGAAAAATATCTCAATCTTGACTGAACTTTGTCATTGCCTTGTTGAGACATGAAGAGATACTATCTACAATCTGGCTTTCATCCTAATCAATCTACTTGTCACTCTTTTAATTTTTATTGTGAGTGTTCAACGTGCATTGTACACATAGCATGAAATTGCTAAGGTGGACAACTTTGAGCATGATTTAGCAGAATTCTAAAACATAAGGATTGAAATGCTTATCAGTAATGCTCAAAGTTCCCTATTTTCATGCTATGTGTACTACTAAAAATCCTTATGGTTCTCTCCGACGATCGTGATCTGTGAGGCAGAAACTTACAATGGGAACTGTCGATCGCGTGAAATACCAAATCATACGCTTTTTCTCTTTCAGAGTTGGAGCATTGTGAGAACCAACCTGAGGTTGGATGGTTAGGAGGATGGTTGTATCCCAGCCCACTAGAGTTCAAACCCCAGGTTTAACATCTGTGTGTCTCATGAAGACGGAATATTCATTCAGTTGGAGGCGATGTTCCCGTCGACAACGAGACGCCTATGGTGACTTCGTCAATTTCAAGATCTAATCCACCGGCTCAGTCTTCCGAAGGTGCTCATAGGGTAGGATGTGCGCGTGTGCGTTCATAAGGATGTTGTACTTTGTTCTTAAAAAAAAAGTTGGAGCATTCTGCACTTTATATCAATAACTTGCGCATCACGTGAACGGCCGGCTTCAAATCTCCCCCTTCTTATCTGGCAACTCAATGAACAGCGACGTACGCGACTACTTGACACTAGTGCTGTATATACATATAAAGTACACTGTATCTACCACGTACGGACGGTTGGAACTTGATTGCAGAGCTAGCCCTGGATGATAAAGACATGTATGTATGATCAGTGCATGTATGTGATGGTTGGGTCATATAGAATGATATAGACATTCCAAGATGACGTGACAACAACGCCACGCCAACATCACGTCCTACCAATTTCTTTTCTTGCTACCTGTCTTAGGAACACACGCATGCAGCTCAGCATGTGTTCCATGATATACATTACCTATATATCTAACTAGAAATATATCATGTGCATGAAATACTAATTTCCAGCAGGAATGTCTTAAAAATTGTATTGTGTGAATTAAAGTTTTTTTTTGACAAAAGAAGTATATTAATATTGTGAAGATACCAATTATATACAAACTCTGCAACAATGCAATGTTCTAATGGCAATACAAATGCACACAACCAAAAAAAGAAAGAAGTATTACATAAAAGAAAAGTCCCGCTACAATGACATCATTATAAAAGCGAGCCAAACACCACCAAGACATCACCAGAAATTCATCTTCTCCAAAAGCGACGCCTCTAAAAAGGAAACAATGCACAAGCATTGTCATCGCACTGATCATAGATCATATGTTTTCACCTAGAACAAAGTCTGACATTATAAAACAATGCCTTCAACAAGGACATTGCCAAATACAACCAATTAAGGCTAGACCTTGGATTTTCACCCTGCAAGTTTAGACTCTAAATTTCTCTTGTGATATTGCCCCCACTTGCCGATGCTGCTACTTCAAGTCATAGCCAAGCCAAAACCTCGTCGCCACCTGGACTTGCACCACCATTTGTAGTCCTCAGATCTCTAAGAATATGCAATACTCTCAATTGTCCAGGGTAGCTAGCCAGGAGGTTAACTTCATCGGAAAATAAATATGTCAAGTACATCAACAATATTAGAACCATCCAAGAGTACCTCTGCAGTTGGGCTAACAAGTACTTAGTTCGCAAGGTAAACAACACTAATGTTAACCAATTAAGGCCAGATCTCACCCGCAAAAAAAAGGCCATACCTTGGATTTCACCCTGCAAGTTTAGACTCTAAATTTCTCTTGTGCTATTGCCCCCACTTGCCGATGCTGCTACTTCAAGTCACGGATCACCAAGCCAAAACCTCGTTGCCACCCAAACTCGAACCACCATTTCTAGTCCTCAGATCTCTAAGAATGTGCAATACTCTCAATTGTCCAGGGTAGCGAGGAGGTTAATTTCATCGACATGAATGGTTGTGTATTCAACCTAAAAGGTTTTGGAATTACCTTGTTTGATGTTGTATGCAAATTAGTATTAAAATCATAGATAATATGAAATCTACGGGCTCAAACACTGATGATGTGAATGGAGAGATACCATGCACATGGCTGCATAACAGTTTTTCCTTTGCGGTTACATACAGAATCATGTATCCCTTAATAAAAGCTTACATGATTTGTCGTCAGTGCAAACAATTACCAAAAAAACTTGGTTGGCTGAAACGATTAGGGATAGCACTAACTGGTGCTCCACCTGCACATGATTTAATTATAGAATTACATGGCAAGATGGCAGAAAGAAGATGATGACATTGGCAAACAAAAAGGATGATGTGAATATCTTGCATGTCAAAATGAACTATAGTTTTTGAATGTTATTGGAATGATGACAAATAGATGACTAAAACAGTGGATGATGTGGGGACATGTTAAAAATACTAAATTTAATTATAGTCACTGAGATTTTTCTTTATAAAAAATATAGATACTGGGAAGCCCTAATAAAAATAAAGTAATATTAATATAATCGCGAGAACTAGAGGGGGCCAGTCAGTACTATTTAATGCATGTTAAGCTAATCTAAATTGTCACACGTGCGGGTGACCGTGACAGTCCTTTATATATACACACTTAATTTGCAGATTCACCGAACGGTGGCCGCCGCCAGTTTGGTAAACGCACGCATTACCATCGATGATATGTATATGTATGTTCCTTTCCAGTAATACTTATTAACAATAGTAGCTAGTATTACCTAGCTAGATAGCTTTCTACCATGTTTATATTGTATGCATGCACGGGCTGCTTTCACGTGCGTATATATGCATGTTGACTTACTACGGCTAACTAGCTAGGGGTGTGCATTCTTTTATCTTTGACTTACTACGGCTTAATTGACTTCTACTTAAGAAAAGCTACATAAGGATAAGATAGATGTAGTATTGTAGTTAGTTCAAATTTTTGCAAATAAAAACAAGTATTTACTTTAAATCTTCACAATGCATGATAAATTGAAATACTGACCCATTTACTACAAAACAATAAATGTAATAATGTTTTTCCGAAAAAGAAGGGGCGATGGATAATAAAGTAATTTTTTTAAGTTGTTATGGAAGAAGGTAGTAGTATTCTCGTAAGGTGATCGTGAGGCGATAAACATAATGTATTATTATTTTCTCGAATAAGAGAGGCAACGGACTATGAAGCGCGGATACTTTGCTTTTCTGCCGTACCGGTATCGGATACTGCTCGGATACGGGATACTGCCCGGATACTTCCCGATACGTATCCCGTACGTATCTGCTAATTTTTGAATTAAAGAAAAATAAGAAAATTACGGACACATGAGGGATACCCAAGGGATACTTGAGCGATACTCGAGGGGTACATAAGCCAGCCCACCGTCCACTCATCTTCTACCGCTGACCCTTCCACTCCACCCCATCCCCATCGAACGATTGATTTGGATCCCTGAATTCATTCCTTCTTCATTCAGATAAGCAATGACTAGTGCTAGTACATCCCATCAAACAGATCTTCAGTTGGGAGTTCGAGCTAGAGCATGTGCAACAGTAACAACTACAGGAAATGCATCCCAACTACTAGCTATTGATTCATGTGATTTCTAGAGATGAATTTTACTTCTTTAATTATTAAAATATATATGTTGGATGTGGAGGAAAACATCCACATCCATGTTAATCCTATGAGGAATATTTAATTTATTTATGTTTTTAAATATTTTTATATATATGAACGTATCCCCGTATCTGTATTTTTAAAAAATTGTCGTATCACGGTATCCCCGTATCGCGTATCAGATACGTATCTAAGTATCCGTGCTTCATAGGCAACGGATAGTGGAGTGTAGGGTGGTCGCGATGTGATAAACAAAAGAAGGTATCCAATAAAAGCACGGTTGAAAGATTATTGTTGAAATATTACGCACCGTAATGCTGGATAAGTACCATAAAATTACACCATCGAATAAATACTGACAAAAAATTACCGAACAAAATTGTGTCGGAAAATTATAGTCGAATGATTACTGCATGAAAATTACTGTAGCTGCTCGTGCACTGTTCACAGTGCACCGGTCGATGAGGACACGCTAAAACCCATGGCTTTAATATAGGTATATTCCTGAGTTGAAAGAGAGAAAAATAGCAAACGAAAAAAAAGTCTTCTCTTGGCTAGAAATGGTATCGTAATAAGGAACCCATCCAGTTCTCTCAATTATATAACATGACATCTTTTAGCTACATATTTTCCAGTTTAAGTTATAAACCACTCCATAATCTTAGAGGACGTAAATATCAATTGCTAGAGATGACATAATCCATTGTACACTTATGCAATGACATGCATGCCATGAGAAAGACTGTTTCTCAACACTGTACATGGCCTAGCTAAGCTGGCCCAGAAAATCAATGTGAATTTATTAAGCTGAAGCAAGGTGAAATGAACAACGCACACATAAGTTGGTCGTGGTTGAGAATTGAGATAGCTCTTAGTTAGCTGAGTAATACTAGTCAATAAGAATGTTGAGAAGGCAGTGTGCACGATGGCCAAATTAAATCAGCAGGTGATCTGTTCCTGATGCGTTGCACGCGAACATGCGCACCCAGCGAGCGATGAACCTTGCTGAAGGACGGCCGGTACATACATATGGTCGTCTCCATATTTTTTGACTTTCAACTGTCGGAACGAAATAAAGAAAAGAACAAAGTCGATTTAAAAAGTGGGAATTATTTTGGCGAATGTGCGGCGGAGACGACACATTGGTCGGTTCAGGGATAATCTAGCTAGCTATCCCTCAGTGCCCTGATAAATCAATTAACTAATCGCCTGCATAACTGAAGTAGCAGTAATTACTTTGCAAGTAGACCAGATTCTGTTTCGCTGGTGAACTTAAAGCAACCAATTCCATTAAATTAGGGATAGTGATGGATGGATGCAGAAGGTTGAACTGCGATTAGTAGAAAGGTGCTTAGTTACATGAGGGGCCAACCAAATTTAATAAAGTGAGGGACGTAAAGGGAACATGTAGCATCATCTATGATGTAAAACATGGATCGAGGTTGGGTTGACAAGGTCGTCGCTAGCTCTTGCACTACATTGCATCTGCATGGTCGTGAGGTCAAACATTTTGCATGGTCAGCACAACCTGCAGATGGATGGACAGATGGAGACAGGTCTCTCTTGGCCACACCCACCCTAATCTCACTGTCAACGTCTATGTACCATGTCTCCATCCCGGCCTTGTTTTTGCATTATCATTTGATTTTCATCCCTACATACGAATGCACGCGTCGTGTATACGTACGATCAGTCGATCGAGCTACACACGCATACACATGGTTCTATTTTACAAAACCGAAATGGAGCAAGATTCTCAGCAGTTGAGGTGCTTAGTGATTAATGAATCGTCGATTAACCGAGCACAATTTAGCATGCGTGCAATTTTGGCAAAATATTGCTATGTGTTTGTTATAGTTTCAAGGTCATAGCGGAGTAAGTTCAGAGTGAGATTTGATGCAATTAAGGCTTAGAAATACACAATTGCGACGTAAGTCAATTGAAATGAGATATGTGTAACACTATGAAAAAGGAGCTGCCATGCCAATGAAGAAAGTGACAATCATAGGGAATGTAGGCCCTGCTCGGCTGCTCGTCCCCCTTGTGTTTGAAAAGGTCTCCCTTGGCCACAGCCACCTTAATCTCACTATATACATCTATGTACCATGTTTTTGCATTATCATTTGATTTTTCTGGTCTACATACGTATGCTCGCGTTGTATATATGTACGACAAATCAAGTCGATCGCTCTACACGCATACACATGGTTCTATTTTACAAATCAAAATGAAGTAATTAAGATTCTCAACAGTTGAGGTGCTTAGTGATAAGTGAATCATCGATCGACCGAGCACAATTTAGAATGCGTTCAATTTTAGCAAAATATTGCTATGTTTTTGTAGTATCAAGGGTTATAGCGGAGTAAAGTTGTCAGAGTAAGATTTGATGGATGTCGAGCAAGGGCTTAGAAACACACAATTGCGATGTAAGCCAATTCAAATAAGATATGTGTTTGAACGGGTATATTTTTATTTTTATGGATACATGTATGTTCTCCGACATTATGTGTAGATTAAACTTCTTAGGATACCCCGTGTTTTATTTTTCGAGAGAACGATTTTTATTATTATGAAACAAAACATATCAAGCCGAACCGTTGTGTCCTTAACCATTTGTATATATCACGATGTTGCTCCATGGCTCCGGTGCAAAAACTGAAGAAGATCAAACTTACTTCAGAGCATTCTAATCATACATATGGGTAGAATTATTCTTCTCAGGTAACTTGCGAATTAGCATCCAATCTAATATTTACGACGCCTTAGGCATAAATTTACTATCTACCATTATATAGTTCAGAAAATCTATGAATTTTAATTAATATGAACAGTTTGACCACTTAACATGTATTCTACCTGCCGCCTTAGGGATGAAGAGGGGCACATCATATTCTCTCCCTGCCACATGTTGATGTAAAGTGACTGTGAGAAGCATCAGAGCCAATTTCCGCTCATCACTGAGAGTCCCAGACTGATTGAACTCAGCTGGCATCGGCCGTGACGGAGTCCTCCCAAGACGACCGCTCTCCCTACAGACGTCTTCTCTGTTAGAGATTAGACATTTTCTTAGTCAAAAAGCTGAGCTCAGCAAAAACCTTTCTGTACATAAGCTTTTGTTCGTTCCTCACGCACGAGCGCAGCCGCCGCCTAAACCCTAGCCGTCTCCAGTTCATCCTCCTCCATAGATCGGTCCCCCCTCCTCCGGTCGACTTCGCCGGCGTCGGGAGGAGCAGGGAATCCGATCTATGCAAGGGGTTTCCAATAAAAGTATTGTTTTTATTAGATTATGTTAGGATTTTGGTAGCCGCCTTCTTGTTGGTTTCCCCTCAATGGAGATGGCATCGTCTGCAATAAGTGATCTTCGGCCTTTCGTTCGGCGACGAGATCTTCTTCCCGACGTCAATGGTGGTGTTGAACGATTATAATTTTCTAGGTATGGGCCTTCAGATCTTGCTTCGCCAGATCGATTTTGGATCTTTTGTCGTTGCTGCCGCGAGGAGGATTATCCTCGTTGTTTTTGTCCCGGCTGCTACGTCCTCGACAATGGTGATTCGTACTCTCAGCTCTCCATCGACGACGACAAAGCTAGTCGGTTGTTATTCCCTGACATACTGGTGTTGGTACTCTTGCCGATATTGAATGACTGTTTTAATGGTTGCGTGCGTGCACGTAGCCTTGGCATTGCGGCTCAAAAAATTATGGGAGAACTTTCGTCGGTATTTACAGGTCTATGGTTCGTTATTGATCTTTGACTGCCTTCAGAAGAGTACAAGATTGTGTTCTGGAAGAAGAAAGAATTTAAAGACCTCGAAGATATGCTACTATCTTTTAGACTTTATTTTGTAATCGTTGGAGTCAATTCATGTATCTCTACCATGTAATATTTGTTACTATGAATATATATGGTATTGATTGTAAAAAAAAAGCTAAGCTCAGCAAAAAAGCTACACCGTATTTAGTGCCAAATTTTCTCCAAAAATAAAATCTTGCCAAATATGTACTAGTACCTCTGTCTATTTTTAAATGTTTAAAATTTGTCTAAACTCAAATGTATCTAGACACTCCTTAGTGCATAGATACATTCGAAATTAGACGAACCTTCCAACATCTATTAATGAACGGAGTAATACATTTGAATATAGTAGTATTATTAATTTGTAAATTATATGCACGTAAGCATGTATGCATGCATACATACACCTGAGCCCCGAGGTGAGGTAGGCGGACGTATGCGTTTACGCTACCTAGCTTGAGGAAGGATGGATGGATTCGACTGGCCGAATAGTCGGATTCGGCACGTGCCGGGCCCACCCCAATATTGACATATCCCTTTCCCACCCTTTTTAAACCCTCTTCCCCGCCTCCACATTCTCCATCCAGAGTTCCAGACTCAGCTCATTAGGTTTCCAGAACTTCACTTGATCAGTTGATCACACTCACCTCCAGCAGCTTCACTAGCTACTTCGGTTAGCCACCCGACTGACATACCATGGAGGGCGGAGAAGGTTCCCGCGGCGGCGATCAGACCAAGTACCGCGGCGTGCGTCGCCGGCCTTGGGGCAAGTTTGCGGCGGAGATCCGCGACTCGAGCCGCCACGGCGTCCGCGTCTGGCTCGGCACCTTCGACACCGCCGAGGAGGCCGCCACGGCCTACGACCGCTCCGCCTACTCCATGCGCGGCAGCAACGCCGTCCTCAACTTCCCCGACCAGGCGCACGTCTACGAGGCCGAGGTCAGGCGCGGCGGTTCTTCAGGAGGTGGCGGTGCCGGTGCAGGTTCGTCTTCGTCGACGGCGAGGCAGGGACAAAGCAGGCAGGTGATCGAGTTCGAGTACTTGGACGACGACGTGCTGCAGGGGATGCTCCACGACCACGACAAATCCAGCAAGAACAAGTAGAGATCCTTCCGACCGAGTATCCAACTTATTACATGCATCGCGAATGCAATCGCGCGTAAGTATGCATTCCATGCTAGGTATACGTGTGCCGTATATATGTGTGTACGAGAAGGGTATTGTATGCTTGCTCCGTAGGCGCGCGCTCATCTAATGATCGACCGAGTCGACCATGGATTTCGTGGCGCATTCTGAGGATTTCATCGATCGATCTGTGCCCCAGTATGTATGATCGATTTGCACTCAATAATCCAATATATAGCTTGTTGATTGGATTCCAAGCTCAATCCAAATGGCTTACATTATCGTGGCATAATCTGGAGATGAACTTTATAATCGATCGAACCGACTTTCTCCGCGCGATTCATTGTTAGTTTGGACGTTCAGTCACTAGACGAGCTGGCACTCTAGCTAGCTATTCACATACACATACTGAAATGACCGTTGTTAGGATGGAGCCTGCCTGGAAGCTTCATATTCACGAGAAATGCTGTGCACATACGTACGGCTGCTAGGCTAGCAGAGAGATCGAATCAATATTTGGATCGCCGCCGCCGGCCGGCCCCGGCCGGTCGATCTCGTGGCGCGCAATGCAAGCTACAACACTCGAGACTGCACTCACGGCTGCGATGCAAGAAGCTTCTCGGAATCTGCCTGCATTCGCTCCATCACCACCAATTAACCATACAGCTCTGGTAGATCGATTGGGTAGTTGTGCGCCCAAGTGCAGGGGCTTTCGCTCTCAAAAGGAGCTTCTTATTTGGAGCGTGATTGTTTTTGAGTTAGAACTAACTTCGTTCTTAGTCAGATGGTATCATCTTGCAACTGATGATTAGCACGAATCACGAAGTAAATCTAATGATTTGGATAATTTTTGTTAGTTGCATTCTTACTTGCAACTGAAAAAACTCAGTTGCAACTAAAAAAAAATCTAGTTGCAACCCAACTTATAACTCATATGCATGAATTACGATGCAATTAAAATATGTAGGACTTAATTGAGCACGAACTTAGTTCTCACCTAACTAAGAACTAGCAAATCTCTTTTATTTGTGATTAGGCATTACAACCGGCCCATAAGCTCTATTAATTTCACCCTGTAATTAAGCACCAACAAAGTGCACGTGCTGATTGCCAACAAGGGGCGATTCATAAGATGCCCCATTGTGAGAAATTGCACTCATTTTTTTTCAAAAATATGGCAGCACAAATATCGGTCTGAGTTAATTGTCATGTTATTTAGGCTCATTTTTGAATTATAGATATTGACGAAAAATACTTCCTCCATCTCATAAAAATTGTCTCAGATTTATCAAAATCTAGATGTATCTAGACACTATTTATTATGTAGATACATTCAGACTTTTTTTGACAAATCTAAGACGATTTTCATGAAACAGTGGGAATATATAGTTTTGGAGGACCAATCGAGCCTAGCTTGGTTGCCACGATGGCATTCCCATGGCCTAGCCTGCCCATGTCTTAGGCTTGCTTCGTGGTGTGTACTCATATTCAGGTGCACTCACAAAATCCCCCGATTTATAACATGCTAAAAATACAAAACAAACGAAAATTAATGCATAATACTAGACATATATTATTCTTTAAATTTTATGTTTTCTAGAATCAATGCAATTTGATACTGAGAACAAAGTTTGCACGATTATACTTTGATAGTCGGTTCATTGTTTAACCTACATGGCATGAAATGCATATTTAACCATGAGAAAACCAATAAAAACAATACCAGAGACGTTGGGAAAAATGTTGATAGATACCTCGAAGACTCCAGAACATGTTATTTGTCACCTAGATTAATAATAGGCAAACATGCACTCTAAAGATCATATCCCTACTTACTTATACATAAACCGAAGATAGATGACCATACATTGTACAAACATTTATGAACATATTTATCACTAGACCTTCGAACTCTTCATGAAGATATTTAATAATATTTGAATGGACTATAAGATACACATACACATTGCCATTCATCTATGTGAAAAAAATATGGATATGCATAGAAATTTATGCTTTTTTATTATTTCCATACATCCAGAGATGCTCGAGTCAATGGAAGATTTGTCTCGAATACAATGAATCAAAGTGAAGCTATTTACGCGTTTGTGTTGCAAAATAATGGAATTATATATTGCAATGATGGACAAAACTGTATTATCTTTATGATATGTATGCAATTATGTTAAGTGTAACAGGAAACTATACTAGTAGCTAAGTATGTGTTTGCATAATTGCAGAGCACTTCCTTGGCACTTCCTTGGCATGTCGCAAAAGATTCCATCACCCATGATATTTATTTGTACGTTGCAAAATCAAGACATAGAGATAATCATAACAGAAATCAGGCACAAAGTTGTACGAGGAGATCAAAGTCCATCGAGGCATGGAAATATTTTACCTTGTAGTTGTGGTGTTCTTGCTCCACACCCTTTATCAATTTCGTGATACTTGTAGGTGCTATGCTATCGGTGAGGGATTAAGAGACCTGAAGAAGAACATGTCGAGTACATTCATGTCCAGACTGTTTGGAGGTTGTTGCATCAACCTAATGTGTAGCTCAGTTTGTGATATGACGTATAAGAAAACTTCATCAGTAGGAAGCATATGAGTGATTACAAGGCTTCCAGTCATGAAAATATTTTATAACTAAGTTTCATATATTAATGAGAAATGTTGTGCATCTATGTATGGCTTGTAGGCTAGCTGAGAGATCGAATCAATATTTGGATCACCGCCGCCGGCCCCGGCCAAACTGGTGCCGCTCAATGAAAGCTACAATACCCGAGAATGAATTCAGTGCTGTGATGCAAGAAGCTTCTCAAAATCTTCATGTGCATTACCTCGATCACCACCAATTAACAAGCACCCATGTATAACTCGATCTTGTAAATCGATTAATAATTGTGCCCCACCCAAGTGTTCATTATGGCAGCCTGGCAGGGTCTTTTGCAGAAGCCTCAAAGAGGGTATCATGTTTGTGATTAGGCATTTCAACCGGCACGGTTCCATCCTCTAATTAAGCACCAGCAAACTTCACCTACTGATTGCCAAAAAGCTAGCTTGCACTCTTTTTTCTCAAGAAAATGGCAGCACAAATATCGATCTGAATTAATTGTCATGTTATTTAGGATCATTTTTGAATTACAGATGTTGTTAATTAGAGTAATCTTGAGTATAGCTCAACTTCAATCAGGAAAGTTCCAAGTTGTGTTGGTCGTGTAGCCAAGTCATAGTAAGTTCACTAGTAGTTTCCAAGTTGGTATGTTTGTGAATCTGCTAGTAGAGTTCAAGTAGTACTAGATTGGAGGTCATGTAGGTTGAGTAGAAGTTGGCCAGGTTTGCAAATCGTATTAAGTACCAGTCCGGTTTTGTATCAGATGCTAGTTACAAATCAGACGTGAGGTCTACGTGTACGAGTAGGTTTCGTTGTTCTCTAGTCGGCTGCCAGTGCATATATATGCACACATCTTATCAGAAGATTGTACTAAGGAAACAGAAAAGAAATGAAGATATGAAATTTAGAGGGTGCGATACGCATCGCTGACGATGAATTTTGTGTTCCCGTGTGTTCGTCTATGTTGATGTGATTGATCCTTGGGCGAATCCGAGCAGATGTTGACCATGATATCTTCATGTAGTTTCGTAGGACCAATCGGGCCTAGCTTGTTTGATAAATTGGTGTTGCGATGGCCCAGCCCACTGATATGTCTCAAACGTATCTATAATTTTTTATGTTCCATGCTACTTTTATGATGATACTCACATGTTTTATACATACTTTATATCGTTTTGATGCATTTTCCGGAACTAACATATTAACGAGATGCCACAGTGCCAGTTCCTGTTTTCTGTTGTTTTTGGTTCCAGAAAGGCTGTTCGGGCAATATTCTCGGAATTCGACGAAACGAAAGCCAAACATCTTATTTCACCGAGACGGACCAGAACACCGAAGGGGAGACGGAGTGGAGGCCCTGGGCCCCAGACCACAGGGCCGCGGGTGGACCTGGCGCGCCGGCCTATGGGGAGGCGCCCTGGTGCCCCTCCGACGCCGCCTCTTCGCCTATAAAGTCCCTCGCGACCTAAAAACCCGATACCAATTGACAAAACTCCAGAAAGACTCCAGGGACGCCGCCGCCATCGCGAAACTCCGTTTCGGGGGACAGAAGTCTCTGTTCGACGCCGCCGGAACGGGGAATTGCCCCGGAGTCATCTCCATCGACACCACCGCCATCTTCATCGCCATCGTTGTCTCCTATGATGAGGAGGAGTAGTTCTCCCCGAGGCTAAGGGCTGTACCGGTAGCTATGTGGTTCATCTCTCTCTCCCATGTGATCTTTATGTGATCATGAGCTTTGTATCACTATTAATCTATGTGCTACTCTAGTGATGTTATTAAAGTAGTCTATTCCTCCTTCATGATGTAATGTGGACAGTGTGTGCATCATGTAGTTCTTGGCGTAGGTTATGATTGTAATCTCTTGTAGATTATGGAGTTAACTATTACTATGATAGTATTGATGTGATCTATTCCCCTTTCATAGCATAAAGGTGACGGTGTGTATGCTATGTTAGTACTCGGTCTAAATTGCAATGATCTATTATGCTCTAAAGGTTACTTAAATATGAACTCCGAATGTCGTGGAGCTTGTTTACTCCGGCTTGAGGGTACTCTCGTAGCCCTACATAATGAATGGTGTTTGTCATCCAACAATAGAGTCTTTGAAAGTAGCATAAGAGAAAAGAACTTATTTATTTATGTGATCATTGTTGAGAGTGTCCACTAGTGAAAGTATGATCCCTAGGCCTTGTTTCTAAGCATTGAAACACCGTTTCCAACAAGTTCTGCTACATGTTTACTTGCTGCCATATTTATTTCAGATTTATATTACCACTCATATTCATCCATATTACTTGTATTTCACTATCTCTTCGCCGAACTAGTGCACTTATACATCTGACAAGTGTATTAGGTGTGTTGGGGACACAAGAGACTTCTTGTATCGTAATTGCGGGGTTGCTTGAGAGGGATATCTCTGACCTCTACCTCCCTGAGTTCGATAAACCTTGGGTGATTCACTTAAGGGAAACTTGCTGCTGTTCTACAAACCTCTGCTCTTGGAGGCCCAACAACGTCTAGGAATAGAAGCGTGCGTAGACATCAAGCTATTTTGCGCGCTTGGGGAGGTAAGTAAAAGGTATTCACATCCTCCGACTACTAAGCTATTTCCTAGCACTGTTGCTAGTGTGTGAGTGCTCGAAGCTATTTCCTTTAGATCCTGCAATTGCATCTTTTTGTTTCTTGTTTTTATTTTTCACTAGTTAGGCATAATGGAAAACAACAGTGAGCTTTTTAATCTATTTCCTGAAATAAGACATGAATTATGTGATGCGAAAATTAAAAAACCTGTGGAACCTTATTTGCATGCTAGTAGCAATGTTATTAGTATGAACGCAATTACTGCTAATGCTATGGAGAAGTCTAACCTTGGGGAAGCTAGTTTTGTGATCTTTTTAGCTTCCCATCTTTAGGGGAGAAAATTTGCTCTGATAATGCTTTATCTCCCATATGTGATAACTCTAATGATGCTTGTGACATTTTAAATCCACCTACTGAAAGTATTCCTTTCAAGATACCCATGAAAATTATTGAACGTGTTGTGGATAACCGCTATGAAGGGGATGGAACTGTTCATCCTGGAGATCATTTACTCTTTTTGCATGAATTATGCGGGTTATTCAAGTGTGCAGGTATCTCTATGGATGAAGTGAAGAAGAGATTATTCTATATGTCGTTGTCTGGTAAAGCGGCGCATTGGTATAAACTGCTGAAGGATGGGCATTCTCTTGATTGGAAGGATATTGTGCCTCTATTTTATTCTAAATTCTATCCTCAAATTGAAATTCAAGACCGAAACCGCATATATAATTTCTGACCTCATGATGGAGAGAGTATTGCCCAAGCATGGGAGAGATTGAAGTCTTTAATGCTCAAATGCCCCATTCATGAGCTTCCTGGTAATATCATCATTGATAATTTCTATGCAAGACTTTCTTTTCAAGATAAAACCTTGCTGGATACTGCTTGTTCTAGATCATTCACGCGCAATAAAGAAGAGTTTAAATGGGACCTTCTTAATCGGATCCAGGAGAACGCTGAAGATTGGGAGAACGACAAAGGTAAAGAATCAGGTATAAACTATGAATATGAATGCATTAAGTCTTTCATTGAAACTGCTGATTTTCAAGAGCTTAGTGCTAAATATGGTCTTGATCCTCAAATTATGGTCGATTGCTATAAAGCCTTTGCTTCTCATATTAATGTTCCTAAAGAAAATTGGTACATGTATCATGAATCTTTTAAAGGAGAGTGGATTTGGTGAGCAGGGGGATACGTGAGCACCCGATTATCACCGTTGGATTTGGTCCACCACCGTTGGATTATGGTGCTCACTAACGGCCCCGCTGGTGGAGATGCTCACGGCGTGTATCTACTTTTTCTGGCTGATGTCGACTTTCTTGTGAACCACGGGGGTCGAGCTGGTAGTTTGGCGCTGTGATTTTTGTTTTGTCGCTAGTCTACAGAAGCAGCAACCACGGTGGATTATCCATGTGAACTGACGCTCATGAGTTTTTACCACTAATTAACCAAGCGCTCTGCTTTGCGCTCATTAATGACCCGTGGGGTTATAGTATTAAGCGAATAGTTAGCCCAAATTTCCGGCCATTAACACCACCAGCTGCATCGCTCTTCCAATGCCACGGCAGTACCTCGCCGGTCCTAATCGAGTCAACGCCTCACCGGCCGCTCGTTCCGATGGCCGTATCCGTGCCTCTCTCTCCCAGGACCGGCATGTGACGCCGCCCTCTGTGCCCCTCTCTCGGCTCGACGAACTGCAGGTTGCAGACGAGGGAAATCTTGAAGACGTCCCGAACGCAGGTGCGGCGGACGAGATCGGTCGGAACTCTGAGCAGCCGTGGGGAGCGCGCTGCTAGCCGTAGATTTCAGCCGCCTGTTCTCTCCCAGCCGCCTCCGTCTCGGCTGTCCACCGCCGCCCCGGCCGCCGGCAGTCCTCTCCTGGCCGTCCGCCGCCCCATCCCGCCGGTTCCAAAACCACGCGCCGTTCCCCATCTTGTCTGTCGTGACCCTCGTTCCCCACCTCGCGCTGCGGCCTGATGCTCCACGCGAGGGCGCCGGATCTGGGGCAACCAGAGGCGCTTGGCAACCTCCTCCTCCGACGGTTGGCCGGAGCTCGCTGGGTTGGATTTGGGGGCGCGATGGTCAATCGGGCCGTCCGGCCGACAGACGACGTACGCCGCGCACGTGAAGGACGGACGACAACCGCGTTCGCCCGATCCCGGCCAGCCAATCCATGGACGCAGGTGGTCTCCTGCGGGAGGGCCAGCGGCAGGGAACCGGGGATGCTCCTATCGAGACGGCGCACACGGCGGCGGAGCTCGCGCTGCCTACCCGGCCACCACCGACGGGAACTGCTGTGGGTGTGAGTTGAGCAGGGTGGGGACTGGAGAGGAGGAGGGGAGCTCTGCTGGTGGTGGGACTGGAAGGGACTGGACAGCGATCAAGGATGGAGGGGAAAGGGGATTACCATCGATTTGGCAGGACGTACGGGATGTAAAGTGCTAACGTCGTTAGAAACGTGTCGAGTAGAAAAGGGGTGCTCACGTATCCCCCTGATCACCAGGCTTCATTTGCTTTTAAAGACACTTGCATGGAAAATAAAATTGTTGTTAATGATTGCAATAAACATGCCCAAACTTCTGAAAATACTATTTCTTATAAGCATGTTAATTTTTGTGGAATGCATAGACCTTGTGGAATTAATCAAATCGAAGATGAATATTGTATCCATCATAGGAATGAAAAAACTAGAAAGTGGTTTAGGGCTCTAGATGATCTTGGTGAAAAAGTTTGTGCCCTCTATCCTTTTATTTGTGAACTTTGCCATAGAGTGGGTGACATAGGCATCCCCAATGGGCCTGCCAAAGATGGTACCCGGGGTTTACTAAAGGCCCAGGACTCGAAGAATAAGAAGACTTGGAAGCCCATTTAGTGTTAAGGAAAGATAGTTTGTATTAGGAAAGATAGAGATTTGTAATCTTACGGGTTGGGTACGAAACCCTCCCGGACTCTGTAACTTGTGTATTACGAAACCCTCGGCTCCACCCTCTATATAAGGGGGAGTCGAGGGAGGATCGAATCTCTGTCAACATAACCCTAGTTTTCACAATCGTCGAATACTCGGCTGAAACCTTCGAGATCTACTTGCCCTCTACTTCTAGCAAAACCCTAGTCTACAATCGTAGGCATTGACAAATTATTCCTTTGTCAATTGGCGCCGTCTGTGGGAATTAGGGGTTGCAAGGAGCTGATCTCGATGGCACGTCCAGAATCGTCGACTTCGTCGGTGGCGAGCAATGCGATGGATCGAGGTAACCAGGGAAAAACTAATCTAGTCGATTTTATTCCTCACCCGCCCTCCCGTGTGGATGCATGTGCCTATCTGGAGGAGCCCATCGTCATGCCATTCGGAGAATTCCGATTTGGCGTCAACAAGGAAGGATCCTACCGTCTAGAAGTTCCGATCTCGTCGGAATTTTCAGCGATCGATTCGACTTTTCATCGGCGACGAGGAGTTTCGTCACCAGCGTCGACACCAAGGCGAACGGAAAGCTCGTCAAGATCTTCAGCGACACATCTTTCGAGTCTTGCGGACTCCTTTATAAGCAGCGATTCCAACATCGACGGCTTCAACTTCATCGACAAATGCCTCCATCGGAAAGGTCTTCACCAATCTATATGATGGTGTCACCAATCCTGACAAAAATCAATACGCAAAATACCATCAGATCTATGCGATAGAAGAGGCAGGCCGATCAGAACCGAAACATCAGAGGCTTTCGATGATTTGGGAAATCCATACATCGATCCCGCTGATCTCAGAAAGGCTTAGGCACTAAATATCTGGGTCTTCAACTCGCGCAAAAGTCCAACTCCCGCAAGCAGCGTGGGATAGGGCCGCAGAGCCATGGATGGTTCAGAACCAATGACCACCACTGCTCTGTTCAAGAACTACAAGCATATCAATATAGACTTGCTCGAGTAAGTAGAGAGTTGGAAAAACAGACAGCATCCTTGAATAGGAGAAAAGAGGCAGCTCGTGTCTAGGCGTCGAGCAGAGCTCAGTCGACAATCAGAAACTTCGGCGGATAGCCATAGAGAGGCTCGAAGGAGATCGAGATCTCGGCTGCAAAATATACCCGAAGAAGAGAGAGGAAACCTAATTCAAAATCTCGACATGTCCTTCATGACGATCGATGAAAGGAAATATCATCCCAAAAACACCAGAAGCAGGTTACATGGCAACACAAGCTTACATCCTCGCGTCCAGACCACCTCCTGGGGATCCGAGAGAACCATTGTTCAATATGGCAATGGCTGGAGTAGGCGTTATGGGAACAGCGTTCGCAGCAACGCCTCCCGAGGAAATCCTAGGCAAAATAGTCCACGACCCACTACAGCGGTTCAAGATCCACCGAGAACAAGTGGGGCAAGAGACACAGCAGTTCAAGTAAGGGTGGATAGAGCGCGACAAGAAAGAAGAGAGCGCGTATTCACCAGAAGTTGCCGACGAAGATATGTGCGGACTCCGTGCTTTACGAGAAGAGTTCGAAAGACTCGAGTTCCAA
Source organism: Lolium multiflorum (assembly GCA_030979885.1). Taxonomy (NCBI): domain Eukaryota; kingdom Viridiplantae; phylum Streptophyta; class Magnoliopsida; order Poales; family Poaceae; genus Lolium; species Lolium multiflorum. The sequence continues at coordinate 18,543,131 of CM061748.1, forward strand.
AAGGGTTCAAGTTACCCGAGAATTTCAAGAAGTTCGACGGCTGCGGATCCGAGGATTGGCTCGTAGATTACCTCGAGATGGTGAAGTGGTAGGAACCAGAGCAACAGCTATGCAAAGTATCCAAGTTCACTTGAGTGGTGCCGCAAGATCTTGGATAAAGAAACTCCCCCAGGCTCCATCGACAGCTGGGATAATTTCGAGGATATCTTCGTGAGAAATTTTCGATCCACGCAAGAAACTGCGTCATTGGAAGAGCTGAGGCTGTCGACAGAAACATGACGAGTCGATGAGAAAATATATACAGCGGTGGAACATTATAAAAAACTCGGCAGAAGATATATCTGACGAGAGAGCAATAGATGCGTTCGTGGCAGGAATTCGGCGAGGAGACTTTGTCGAGGACTTAGGGAGAACTAACCCTAAGACCATATCAGCACTCATGGAGATAGCCAATAAGTGGGCAAATGGAGAAGACGCAATATACAACAAGCGACACAGGTCGCCGAAGAGGATCGTGGTCGAAATTATCAAAATAGAAGGCGATTTTCTCGCCAGTTCTACAACAACGATGCTCCTGGCCATATATCGGCTGGCTTTCGGGGAAATCCTGGAGGGAATAGTCGAGATGACTATCAAAGGAGTAATGAGCAACAAGGCGACAATAGAGGCGATTCTCGCGGCAACAGGCAAAATAGTGGACCAAGGTTTCAAAGACCTTACGTGTCACCCGAAGAAATGATGAACGGTCCGTGTCAAATGCATTTTACCTCGACAACAACGGAAAAAGGCAGTCAGGACATCTCGGAAAGACTGCAAATTTTCGGCAATGTTGCGAGCCGCAAGAATTGCAAATGCCCAAGCCATGAACAGAAACCCCCGGGGGCCAAGGAGCGAGATCCACCTTCCACCTCCTCCCGCAATCACGGACGAAAATCGGCACCAGCTCAGAATAGCGGCAGCACCACACCCACCTCCATATGTTGATCCTAACTCCAATGGTGCGGTCTCGATGATTCAGAAAGCTAGGCCATCAAAGGGCGCAGAAGGTAATCTCACGACAAGTGTTCATGGCAGAGAAGATGCCTCCACCAACAGTCGAGTACTTAAATTGGTCGGGCAAGACATTGGCTTCACAATCGCGGACCATCCGCAGCAAGTTCCTCGACCAGGACAATCAGCACTCATCTTACCAGCAGTCGCTGGTTTTGACGTGTCGAGAGTTTTCATAGATGGCGGCAGCAGCTTAAACCTTATGTATGCAGATACATTGAGGAAGATGAACATATCCCTGGCAAACTTGAAACCAGCGACACACGTTTCCATGGGATTACACCAGAGAAGCCAAGTTACCCATTGGGCAAGATCAACCTCGACGTTCAGTTTGGAACCCGAGAAAACTACAGGATAGAGAATTTGGAGTTCGAAGTGGTGGATTTCCCATCGCAGTATCACGCTTTGTTGGGACGACCAGCATACGCCAGGTTTATGGCGGTACCACATTATACGTATCTATTGTGGAGGTTGCCCGGACCCAAGGGACCCATTACAATCAAGGGAAGCTTCGCGTTATCCGATAAATGCGACAAGGATTTTCATCGACTGTCAGAAACTTTCGGGATGCAAGCAGAATATACGGCGCCAAGGTTCACTGATTATGATGTGCTGCCAGAAGTAGGGAGGTCTTCGAAGGAGCCAACTTTCAACACAAACAAGGATTCAAAAGAGGTACAGATCCACCCAACAGACCCAAAGAAAACGACATCCATCGCAACAAACATGGATATCGCATAGGAAAGCGCGCTCGTCGAGTTCCTCCGTGAGCACTGGAAAATCTTCGCATGGTGTCCCTGACATGCCAGGAGTACCCAGGGAACTTGCCGAGCACCACCTCAACTTGGATCCTCTCGCAAGACCAATCAAGCAACCTTTGCGGCGTTTTTCGGAACCTAGCCGCAAAGCCATGTTATCGGAAATAGATCGACTCAAAGATGCTGGTTTCATCAAAGAAATATCTATAGAAGCCACATGGGTAGCTAACCCAGTGATGGTGCCGAAGAAACACACAATAGTCTTTCGCATGTGCGTCGACTTCACGTGTCTCAATAAACATTGTCCTAAGGATCACTTTCCCCTCCCAAGGATCGATCAAATCATCGACTCCACGGCAGGATGCGAACGTCTTTCCTTCTTGGATGCGTACTCTGGTTATAACCAGATCAAATTAAAAAAGAAGATGAAGCCAAGACAGCGTTCATAACACCTTACGGCGTGTTTTGTTACAAAACAATGCCCTTTGGTTTGAAAAACGGGAGCAACATATCAGCGGATGATGCAGAAATGCCTAGAAACACAGAGTGGAAAAAATGTGCAAGTCTACATTGACGATGTCGTGATAACATCAAAGAAAGGATCAACGCTGATCGAAGATTTAAAGGAAACCTTCGACAACCTCGACAAGTTCTGCCTCAAGCTGAACCCGACAAAGTGCTCTTTTGGAGTTCCTGTAGGAGAACTTCTCGGGTTCTTAGTATCAGCGAGGGGATTGAAGCTAATCCCGAAAAAATCCAGGCCATCGTTACTATGAGAAAGCCAATAAAGTTGAAAGAAATACAACAGCAACGGGGCGAGTCGCAGCTTTAAGCAGATTCGTCGCCAGGCTAGGAGAAAAGGCGCCGTTCTACGCATTGATCAAACAAGGGGAAAAATTTCAATGGAACGAGGAAGCAGATAGGGCCTTCGAGAACCTCAAGCGGACAATTTCAACACCACCAATCTTGGTGGCGCCTAAAGACAAAGAACCTCTCCTCTTATACATTGCAGTCACACCTCAAGTGGTTACCACGGTGATACGTCTCCAACGTATCGATAATTTCTGATGTTCCATGCTTGTTTTATGACAATACTTACATGTTTTGCTTGCACTTTATGATGTTTTTATGCGTTTTCCGGAACTAACCTATTAACAAGATGCCACAGTGCAGTTTTGTTTTCTGTTTTTGGTTCGAGAAAGGCTGTTCGGGCAATATTCTCGGAATTGGACGAAATCAACGCCAAAGATCTTATTTTCCCGGGAGGCTCGAACACCGAAGGGGAGACGGAGGAGGCCAGGACCCCCACATAGGGCCGCGCGGGAGCCTGGCGCGCCGGCCTATGAGGAGGGCGCCCTGGTGCCCTCGACGCCGCCTCTTCGCCTATTTAACCCCTTTCGACCTAAAAACACCGTACCACTTGACGAAACTCCAGAAAGACTCCGGGCGCCGCCGCCATGAAACTCCAATTCGGGGGAAGTCTGTCCCGGCACCCTCGGGACGGGAAGTGCCCCGGAAGCCATCTCCATCAACGCCATCGCCTCCATCATGCTCCGTGAGTAGTTCCCCATGGACTACGGGTTCTAGCTGTAGCTAGTTGGTATTCTCTCCCCCATGTACTTCAATACAATGATCTCATGAGCTGCCTTACATGATTGAGATTCATCTGATGTAATCGGTGTTGTGTTTGTTGGGATCCGATGGATGATACATTATGATTAGTCTATCTATAAAGTTTGTGAAGTTATTGTTGCTGCAATCTTGTTATGCTTAATGCTTGTCACTAGGGCCCGAGTGGCATGATCTTAGATTTGAGCTCTATAATTATTGCTTAGATTGTATCTACAAGTTGTATGCACATGTCACTGTCCGGAACCAAAGGCCCCGAAGTGACAGAAATCGGGACAACCGGAGGGGATGGCGGTGATGTGAGGGACACATGTTTTCACGGAGTGTTAATGCTTTGCTCCGGTGCTCTATTAAAAGGAGTACCTTAATATCCAGTAGTTTCCCTTGAGGCCCGGCTGCCACCGGCTGGTAGGACAATAGATGTTGTGCAAGTTTCTCATTGCGAGCACGTACGACTAAATATGGAAAACATGCCTACATGATTAATGAATTGATGTTCTTTCTTAATGCCTTATCAATCCTATCAATTGCCCAACTATAATTTGTTCACCCGACACTTGTTATTGGAGAGTTACCACTAGTGTAGATAGCTGGGAACCCCGGTCCATCTTTCATCATCATATACTCGTTCTACATGTCAACTATTTTCTGGTGCCATTGCTCTCATATTGCTATTACTGCTGCTGTGTTACTATTACTACTGCTCTCATATTACTGCTACTTTCACATCACCCCTGTTACTAGTGCTTTTCCAGGTGCAGCTGAATTGACAACTCGGTTGTTAAGGCTTATAAGTATTCTTTACCTCCCCTTGTGTCGAATCAATAAATTTGGGTTTTACTTCCCTCGAAGATTGCGATCCCCTATACTTGTGGGTCATCAAGACTATTTTACGGCGCCGTTGCCGGGGAGGCATAGCTCTACTCATAAGTTCACCTGGGGAGTACACTCTACCTCTCTCTCTGCTTTTATCTTATTTTGTCTTGCTAGTTTATTTCTGTCTAGTTTATTTGTGCTTAGTTTATTTCTGTCTAGTTTTACTTTGCTTAGTTTACTTTTGTCTAGTTTATTTTTGTCTTGTTTTATTTTCCCTATATACCCGAAAATCCATAAAAATTTGAAAAACCTAAAAATTAAAAACTGCTGTTATGGGAGAACCAACAACCTACTTGGAGCTTATAGAATGTTATAATAATTATAGAGAATCAAGAAACGGTAAAATAATGAGTGCTATGATAGAAAAATTGAATACAATTGCTAGAATCTTGCTTAGACGCCATGATATAAACTGTTGCTCTCAACATGATACTAAACATCTTAAATTTCAATGTGGCTTTAGTGAGGAATTTTTAATTAAGAACTATTATCGGAATTGCTATATTCATTATGGGTTCGAAGAGGTAGAACAATTTGTCTTATTTATGGGAGCCTCAGAGATAGAATCCTTCATGGTTGAGAATTATGAAACTTGTGCTATTTGTAAGGACCTTAAAGATTATGTCTCTACTATCCTTAATTCTTGCATAGAATGCTACAGTAGGAATCCTTATATCCTTGATTATAAAGAGAGACACATTAATGCACAAGAATGCACTCACAATTTGCAGGAACCGGTGGAAGAAGAAATTGATGAACCTGAAAGCTCATTGGATGAAAAAGAGGAGGAAATTGATGAACCTGAAAGCTCATTGGATGAAAAAGAAGAAGAGAGCGACGAACAAAAGGAGGAAGAATGGATTAGCTACCCATGTCAACCTTCTAATGAGAGTAACTCTTTATCTCTTACACTATTTGATTGTCCTCCATGCTTACGGAAAGAGGTTGAATGTTATGTTCCTGTGGATTCTCTTGAAATAGTACCTATGAGTAATACTTGTGAGAATGATTATGCTACTGTTATTTATGATAATCCATGCTACTTTGATAAATCTTATGATAATGCTTTGTTTGTGCCTGATGTCGAAATGCATGGTACTAAAGAATTTTGCTTGGCAAATGTCTATGATAAAGCTCTAGATGATGGTCCTATGTTACTTGATAATATTAATTGTACTACTAATGAAAATGGGATTGGAGAGTTCTTGACTTATTCTATGAGTCCCATATCTATTGAGATTGATCACCTACCTTGTTATATTATTAATAAAAGTAAGTTTGAAAGTTTTAATTCCACTATTCTTGAACTTGATAAAAATTATGTGTTTGGAAATCATGAAAAGTATGCTGCATGTGATAGTTATATTGTTGAGTTTGTTCATGAAGCTACTGAAAATTATTATGAGAGAGGAAAATATGGTTGTAGAAATTTTCATGGTACTAATACACCTCTCTATATGCTGAAATTGCTGAAGTTACACTTGTTCTATCTACTTATGCTTGTCACTTTGTTCTTCATGAACTTATTCGTGTACAAGATTCCTTTCCATAGGAAGCATGTGAGACTTAAATGTGTTTTGAATTTGCTTTTTGATGCTCTCTTTTGCTTCAAATACTATTTCTTGCGAGTGCATCATTTAAAACTGCTGAGCCCATCTTGATGGCTATAAAGAAAGAACTTCTTGGGAGATAACCCATGTGTTATTTTGCTACAGTAATTTGTTTTATATTTGTGTCTTGGAAGTTGTTTACTACTGTAGCAACCTCTCCTTATCTTAGTTTTGTGTTTTGTTGTGCCAAGTGGAGCCTCTAATCGAAGGTTGATACTAGATTTGGATTCCTGCGCAGAAACAGATTTCTATCTGTCACGAATCTGGGCAAATTTCTCTGTAGGAAACTCAGAAAAATCTGCCAATTTACGTGCGTGATCCTCAGATATGTACGCAACTTTCATTAGTTTTGAGTTTTCTGATTTGAGCAACGGAAGTACCCCGTAAAAATTCGTCTTTACTGGCTGTTCTGTTTTGGCAGATTCTGTCTCTGTTTTTTGCATTGTCTCTTGTGGACTTTATGTGAGGCTTTCTAGACATAGAGAGCTGTAGCTAATGTTTTATTGAGTTCTTGCAATGTGTCACTACAGGACCAAGGTGGATTCAAGTTTTTTGAGTACTAACCCCTCTAATGAAGTTTATGAGAAGTTTGGTGTGAAGGAAGTTTTCAAGGGTCAAGAGAGGAGGATGATATATGATCAAGAAGAGTGAAAAGTCTAAGCTTGGGGATGCCCCCGTGGTTCATCCCTGCATATTTCAAGAAGACTCAAGCGTCTAAGCTTGGGGATGCCCAAGGCATCCCCTTCTTCATCAACTTATCAGGTTTCTTCTATTGAAACTATATTTTTATTCGGTCACATCATATGTGCTTTACTTGGAGCGTCTGTGTGTTTTTATTTTTGTTTGTGTTTGAATAAAGATGGATCCTAGCAATCCTTGTTTGGGAGAGAGACACGCTCCGCTTTTTCATATGAACACTTGTTCTTCGTTTTACTTTTAATGTTCAATGAATAAAAGTTGGAAGCTACAATATTTATCTTTATTTGGTTGGGAAAAGAAAATGCCTCATATGTCTTGGATAATTTGATACTTGGCAATTGTTTTGAGCTCTCAAGTAGATCATAAGTTTTTGCATGTAGTTTAAACCTATTAGTGGAGAACTACCGTAAAGCTTGTTAAAATTGGTTTGCATAATTGATCTCTCTTAAGGTCTAGATATTTTCTGGTAAAAGTGTTTGAGCAACAAGGAAGACGTGTAGAGTATTATAATGCTTGCGATATGTTCTTATGTAAGTTTTCTTTACCGGTTCATACTTGTGTTTGCTTCAAACAACCTTGCTAGCCTAAACCTTGTACCGAGAGGGAATACTTCTCGTGCATCCAAAAACCTTGAGCCAAAACCTATGCCATTTGTGTCCACCATACCTACCTACTGTGGTATTTCCTGCCATTCCAAAGTAAATTGCTTGAGTGCTACCTTTAAATAATTCAAAATGCTTCTCAATTTGTGTTAATGTTTCATAGCTCATGAGGAAGTATGTGGTGTTTAGCTTTCAACCTTGTCATTTACTTTTGACGGACTCTCATATGGACTAGTGGCACATCCGCTTATCCAATAATTTTGCAAAAAAGAGCTGGCAATGGGATTCCCAGTCCCAAATTAATTAACTTAAATAGACACTCCTCCATGGTTTGTGATTGGATGGACGGAAGGATTCGGTTAGCCATGGCTTGTGTAAGCAAAGGTTGGGGGGAGTGTCATCATCATAATAAAACTTAAATAAAAAGGCACTCCTTCATGGTATGAGATTGTTGGCAGGCACCCGAGGATTCGGTTAGCCATGGTTTGTGAAAGAAAGGTTGGAAGGAGTGCCACCCAAAAATAAATAAAATGGGAGCCGCTCTTGGGAGTCCGGTTGATGAGGTAGTTAGTGTGCCCACTACCATTCGTTGACAACAACAAACACCTCTCAAAACTTTTACTTTTATGCTCTCTTTATGTTTTCAAAACCAAAGCTCTAGCACAAATATAGCAATCGATGCTTTCCTCTTTGAAGGGCCATTCTTTTACTTTATGTTGAGTCAGTTTACCTATTCCTTCCATCTTAGAAGCAAACACTTGTGTCAACTGTGCATTGATTCTTACATACTTGCTTATTTGCATTCATCATATTACTTTGTGTTGACAATTATCCATGAGATATGCATGTTACAAGTTGAAAGCAACCGCTGAAACTTATATCTTCCCTTGTGTTGCTTCGATGCCTTTACTTTGAACTTATTGCTTTATGAGTTAACTCTTGTGCAAAACTTTTGATACTTGTCTTGAAAGTACTCTCCATGAAAAGTTTTGCTATATGTTATCTACTTGTTAGCAACTATAGATCATTGCCTTGAGTCACTTCATTCATTTCATATGCTTTGTAATAGTATGATCAAGGTTATGTAAGTAGCATGTCACTTCAGAAATTATCTTTGTTATCGTTTTACCTGCTCGGGACGAGGAGAACTAAGCTTGGGGATGCGATACGTCTCCAACGTATCGATAATTTGATGTTCCATGCTTGTTTTATGACAATACTTACATGTTTTGCTTGCACTTTATGATGTTTTTATGCGTTTTCCGGAACTAACCTATTAACAAGATGCCACAGTGCCAGTTCTGTTTTTTGCGTTTTTGGTTCCAAGGCTGTGACAATATTCTCGGAATTGGACGAAATCAACGCCAAAGATCTTATTTTTCCCGGAGGCTCCAGAACACCGAAGGGGAGACGGAGAGAGGCCAGGGCCCCCACACCATAGGGCCGCGCGGGCAGGCCCCTGGCGCGCCGGCCTATGAGGAGGGCGCCCTGGTGCCCCTCCGACGCCGCCTCTTCGCCTATTTAACCCCTTCGACCTAAAAACACCGTACCACTTGCCGAAACTCGAGAAAGACTCCGGGCGCCGCCGCCATCGCGAAACTCCAATTGGGACAGAAGTCTCTGTCCCGGCACCTGCCGGGACGGGAAGTGCCCCGGAAGCCATCTCCATCAACGCCATCGCCTCCATCATGCTCCGTGAGTAGTTCCCCCATGGACTACGGGTTCTAGCTGTAGCTAGTTGGTATTCTCTCCCCATGTACTTCAATACAATGATCTCATGAGCTGCCTTACATGATTGAGATTCATCTGATGTAATCGGTGTTGTGTTTGTTGGGATCCGATGGATGATACATTATGATTAGTCTATCTATAAAGTTTGTGAAGTTATTGTTGCTGCAATCTTGTTATGCTTAATGCTTGTCACTAGGGCCCGAGTGGCATGATCTTAGATTTGAGCTCTATAATTATTGCTTAGATTGTATCTACAAGTTGTATGCACATGTCACTGTCCGGAACCAAAGGCCCCGTGTGACAGAAATCAACCGGAGGGGATGGCGGTGATGTGAGGGACACATGTTTTCACGGAGTGTTAATGCTTTGCTCCGGTGCTCTATTAAAAGGAGTACCTTAATATCCAGTAGTTTCCCTTGAGGCCCGGCTGCCACCGGCTGGTAGGACAATAGATGTTGTGCAAGTTTCTCATTGCGAGCACGTACGACTAAATATGGAAAACATGCCTACATGATTAATGAATTGATGTTCTTTCTTAATGCCTTATCAATCCTATCAATTGCCCAACTGTAATTTGTTCACCCGACACTTGTTATTGGAGAGTTACCACTAGTGTAGATAGCTGGGAACCCCGGTCCATCTTTCATCATCATATACTCGTTCTACATGTCAACTATTTTCTGGTGCCATTGCTCTCATATTGCTATTACTGCTGCTGTGTTACTATTACTACTGCTCTCATATTACTGCTACTTTCACATCACCCCTGTTACTAGTGCTTTTCCAGGTGCAGCTGAATTGACAACTCAGTTGTTAAGGCTTATAAGTATTCTTTACCTCCCCTTGTGTCGAATCAATAAATTTGGGTTTTACTTCCCTCGAAACTGTTGCGATCCCCTATACTTGTGGGTCATCACACGGTTCTAGTAGTCGAGAGAGAAGAAGAAGGAAAGCTTCATGGAGTTCAGAGGCCAGTATATTTCATCAGCGAAGTACTGTCGCCTTCAAAACAGCGGTACCCGCAATACAGCGGCGTACGGAGTATTCACGACAGCAAGAAAATTGCGACACTATTTTTCGCACCCGATAATAGTGGTCAATGAAGCTCCTTTGTCAAACATATTGAACAACCCAGAAGCTACGGGTCGTGTCTCCCTTTGGGGAATAGAACTTTCCCCTCGGGACATCACGTATGAAAAGAAAGGCAATAAATCACAGGTTTTACCAGATTTCATCGCAGAATGGATGGAGTTACAAAACACGGGGCCTCCAGATTTGTCGAGAACTTGGACCATGAACTTCGACGGGTCCAAAAGGTTGGAAGGTGCTGGAGCAGGTGTGATATTGGTATCACCCGAAGGCGACAAGTTGAAATATGTCCTACGGATGACGTTCCCAAACGCGTCTAACAACGAAGCAGAATATGAAGCTCTCATACACGGGATGAAGATGGCGAAAGCTTGCGGTGCAACCAGAATGAAAATCTTCGGCGACTCACAATTGGTGGCACAGCAAGTTATGAACCAATGTGATGCAGTCAACGAAAGTATGATAGCATACAAGGAGGTGTACAACGAGCTGGAAAAATTGTTTGATGGATGCGAGGTAAACCACATTAGCAGGCTGAGTAACGATGAAGCCGATGTTCTTGCAAACATCGGGTCACAATGCCTCGCGATCCCTCCAGGCGTATTTTGGGAAGAAATAAGCGAAATATCAACAAAGCCAGTGAAAATAAAGAAGAAGGAGAAAGAAGGGAAATTCTCGAGTACCACCAAAGACTTAGTGGAAGAAGAAGAGGAACAGGAGCTGGTAATGATGGTGCAAATTCCATGGATGCAGGCTTACATATCATATATCCTAAGGAAAACAATACCCGATGATCCAGTTGAAGCAAGGCGAATCGGAGATCAAAAGCTTTCTTTGTGGTAAAGGGGAGTTGTACAAACGAAGTATTTCAGGCGTGCTACAGAGATGTGTCACACCCGAAGAAGGAAGAATCATCTGAAAGATGTGCACGAAGGAATATGCGGGCTGCACGCGAGCAGCCGAGCTATTGCGGCCAAAGTCTTGAGCAGGATTTTAGTGGCTAACAGCAATCGAGGACGGAAATAGTGCGAACTTGCGACGCGTGCAAAGATTCGCGGCAAACCTCACTGCCAAGCAGAACTTATGCCAATCATTGTCTTGGCCCTTTGCTCAATGGGGTCTCGACATGGTGAGAAAACTACACAAAGCTTCGCCGGGAGGATATGAGTATATGCTTGTGCTGTCGACAAATTCACAAAGTGGATAGAAGCAAAGCCGATAAATTCACCGGACGGCGCGTCAGCGATCAAGTTCGTGAAAAGCATCGTCGTTCGATTTGGAGTCCCTCACAGCATTGTCACAGACAACGGCATCAATTTTACGTCCAAGGAGTTCAAGGCATATTGGGCAGAAGTGGGCATCAATTGAGTTTTGCGTCTGTTGCACATCCAGACCAACGGTCAAGTCGAGAAGGCCAATGGCATCATCTGCAACGGTATCAGAAGCGCTGTTAGGACCATTGGAAAAAGCTCGGCATACTTGGCCGGAGGAGTTGCCAAGCGTGTTGTGGAGTATTCGAACAACACCAAATACGGCGACACGGAGACGCCGTTCTTTCTCGTCCATGGAGCCGAAGCAGTCCTGCCGATAGAAATAGAGCATGATTCTCCAAGAGTTACAGAATATGATGAAGAAACTTCGAGAAAAGCTTTGGAGGATGATGTTGATGCACTTGATGAAGCTCGAGACGAAGTCTGTCACGAGTCGCCAAATACCAACAGGACTGAAAAACTACCACAGTCGACGATTGCGGCCAAGATCCTTCAAGTTGGCGATTTGGTTTTGCGACTCAATCAAAAAAGCCATGAAAAACTCGAGTCACCATGGCTTGGACCCTACATCAACAGAATGAAGGAGGAGCATACAGAATCAAGGACAAGAAGACGGATTGCCGAGCCAAATCCTTGGAACGTGGCGCAGCTCAGGCGTTTTACGCTTAGATGCCGAAATATAGTCTCCTCTGTAAACATACAATGTACTGAAACCCGCGAGTTTTGGACGCACTCTTTTCCTTTTTCGGGCACCGAGTGGGGCCGGAAAAGGTTTTTAATGAGGCGGGCTCGCGGTGCTGCAATATAATAAAGATAGTGGAATTATATATCTTTTTCTCGACAGGCTCGGGGGCTTCTTCCTAGACGCTACAATATATATATACACAGTATCGACAAATACAACTCGCAAAAAATATCTCGCCTTGGTATAAAATACCTCGCCAAGATAAAAATATCTACAAAATAGCGGTCAATATAAAGCTCGGAGACTCATACCCGCAAAAATAGTACAAAGTATAATTTATTTTGCCTTGGGACAACCTCGCATCATAAAAACAAAAATACTGCAATCAAAACGCCCGGGGGCTTGGCAGTAAAAATAAAAAATAAGTGACTTTACAATACAGATCGTATACACAAGAAACAATCTTCGGAACAAGTTTATCTTCAAGGATTTCCCAATATATTGTCTATGGTTAAGCGCTCATTATTTACAGCACGAGTGCTATGCTCAGCGTAGCTGCCCTTCACGAAGAATTCGGAATCCATCCGAAGAAGTTCATCCATCATGTCTTCGGCAACAGGAGTAACAATATCATCATATTTGCCGAAGCTTCTCTTCCTCTTCGACATCTTGGCCATGCACTTTGGAACAATTTGCCCCACGTCTAACTTCGGGTAGCAGATCTTTATCATAATCATAGCAAATCTTGCGCCAGCAGCCAATTGGGCCCGCACAAAGCCGTGGATCCGAGGAGCATCCCGAAACTTATCCATTAAAGCAGGAAGAGTCTCTGGCATCTTGTTCCGAGGAAACATAGTGCCATAGACCAGTGATAGAGTCCTTGTACAGAAGTCAAGATAATCGCGAACCTGGAGTGCGCGATCCTGAAACTGACAATGCGAGTTCGTTCGGGTGTGCCCCAAAAACTTGAACCATGATCTTTGGCAAGACGAAGAAGCACATTGGATCGAGCTTCGACACGCTCATCTTCAGTAGTAGCATCCAAAAAAGAACCTATTTTTTACAAGAACCAGTGAGCAAAGAGAAGACAAGTAAAAAGGAAAAGAAAAAGCACGACAATGATAATGAAGCATACCTGCCATGTCCAAGCTCGCATCTGTCAGCAGTTGAAGCATAAAGTTTTCGCGGGTTGTAGCTGCAGCAGCTTCAGCAAGCGGCGTCCTTTTCAGTTATGGCATCTTGAGCTTGTTGGAGCGCAATTTTTTCCGAAGATTTCCTAGATTGTTCCATAAGCATAAGTGATTGCTTCTTCATGGATTGGAGTTGTCCTCGAAGTTCTTCCAACTCTTCTGCCGAATCCTTACTCGCAGAATCGTCAACAAAATTAACAGTGACAGGGGTTTTCTTCGGAAGGAACGAAGGGAAAACTTCGGAAGGACCAGGAGTTGACGTATAGTTGTCAAAAATTAACTGAAAAATAAATGTCAACATCAATCATTGAGACAAAGATAGATTTCCATTCATTCTCATAATATATACATGTCTGTTACAAAAGAAGGACCTCTAGAAGACCTAATCATCGCCAGGAGCACTATGGCGGCAGTACCAAAAGAAGGAGGTAAACTAAGAAGAAAAACAAAGCAAAGGAGCATTCAACTAGACCTCCGGCCTTGATGAGCTAGGAGTTGAAGATGGCTTGATCCCGAGATAAGATAGGATTTTCTTCGTGTTCAGCTTTGCCGCCTTGATCAATGATCGCCATGTTGCTTGTTCTATCTGCTCTGTGTCGCCCACTTTCGCCCAGTCGATGGTTTGTTGACTATCAGCAACCAAGGCAACAGTGCTTTCGACGACAACCTTCATATTTTCATGACGCATCTTCAGGCCAAGATCTTCAAGTGGATTAAAACACTTGGCAAGAGCAAGGAAAGTCGCGGGTTCCTCTTTCTTCGGGAAGAAGTAGGGGAAGAGCCGAGACAGCCCTGTCCTAGCTTCATCAATGCCATCACGTGCTTCTATCCCATGAAATTCAAGGAACGAAACGGCGTCAAGAAGAGGATCATTGTCGAGATCTTCAAGCTCAAATTCCTGAGAAGTCTTATCTGTCAAAATAAAAAAATTTCCGATCAACAAATGAGTGCAGAAAAGAAGAATCTAAAGGATATGAAGTGGTTCAGATACTTACTGACAAAGCGACGATTTTGCGTCCTTAGACGCTTAAGGATCGCTTCTTCACGAGCAGATTGTGGTTATGTGCTCGCTTAACGAAGTCTCGGCATCGTGAAGACGTTTCCTAAGATCTTCGACACCAGCGTCGGCCTTGGCTTTGTCAGCTTCTCGCCTAGCTTGAACGACATCTGACTCGGCCTTCTTACGAGCCTCTTCACTTTGCTCTAATTTTGAGCAAGTGTATTGGCACGCTCGTTGACTTCTGCCAGTTTTTCTGCCGAGAAAGTTGACATTAGTTAAAAACGTTGACAACAAAGGAGTAAGAAAGAAGAAAAAGAAGTAGCCAGGCCTTACCTTCAGCCTTACTAGCATATTCACGGTACCCAATGAATTGGGCACCAATGCGAAGAAGCTCTTTGATCGTAGGCTGTCAAGGAAGGACAAAGAAAAGAAAACGTCGGTATGGGAAAAATGATGCCAAGTAGAAGCAAACGGAGGAAATATAGACAGTAACAAGCAAATTAAGAACTTACATCATCCAAGAGAGGGTTAGAGGAGCTACTCAATTGGAGAGTAGGCTCCGGGATTGTTTCAATCCTTGCCCTTTTTGGAGAAGGGACAAGGGGGCTTGAAGGAGGAGTAGCAGTGCCGACGTTTTGTTGAGGAGCGAAGTTTCTTCTCCTTCAACTGGCGTCTCCGAGGCGACTAGTGTATGTGACGTACTCGTTCGAGCAGCCACATCAGGAGCTGGTACTTCTTCTTCATCATCACTACGATTAAATGTCGACAACATAAAAAGCAAGATAGACAAAAATCTTCAAGTGCATATAAAAAGAGAGAGGACTTACGAACTGATGAGGGTCTCGAGATATGGATCATAAGCTGCCTTCGGCATGAAGGAAACTTCTTCGGGTTTGGAGGTGCCGGAATCCTCGGCATCATTCCTTTTCCTTTTGTTCTTCGGAGAAAGCGAGGAGGAGGATTGTGCCGATGCAAGGAGAGGCACCCTCCTTTTCATCGGATCCCGCAGATTTTGAGACTCTTGGTTCATTCACAAAGAGGGGCATCTTGGTTATCGTCGGAGATAACAGTTCTTCGACTTCTCCACCTTCGGGAAGGGGAGGAAGCGAAACAAGATTTGGATGGTCCTATATAAAAATAAGGGAAGATGTCAAAAAAGGAGTAACAATAAAAATAGCAAGGCAATAACAAATTAAGCGACAATGTTTACCTTAGGAAGCGCATTGGTGGCGCTGTATGGTTTTACACGACAAGAGGAAGGGATAGGATCTTTTTTGTTGAGAGACGAGATTTTTTGGACAAGCCTCTCCAAGTCCTTGATTTCCAAATTTGTCGACAAACGATCTGTGTCTTCATCGCCAGCATAATTCCAGAGAGGGTTTTTGCGAGCCTGAAGGCTGCACTCGGTTCTAAGGAAATACGCTGTAATTTGAATACCAGACAATTCTTTGCACGAGTATTCTGCAACTCATGGATGCGAGTCATCAAGGCCTCTGTCGAAGCTCTTTCCTCTTCGGTAGCCTCTGCATCCCAAGAACGGCGGCGAAGAATTTTCTCGGCACCATCGAAAGGAGGGATATTGTCTTCAGCACATCCATGGTTCTCTTCCCGAATATACAACCACTTCTTGCGCCACCCTTGAACGGAGTCGGGAGTTTGACGTCGAAGTAATTGACTGTGGAGCGAATGGAAATAACAACGCCGCCTATATTATAGGCGACATTGGGAGAGCCATTACGGCGACAAAGAAAATGCGCTTCCATAATGCCCAGTTAGGCTGGACACCAAGGAAGGCCTCGCAAAGGGTGATGAAGATGGAGATATGGAGGATTGAGTTGGGCGTGAGATGGTGAAGTTGGAGACCGTAAACAAAAAGCAATCCTCGAAGAAAAGGGTGAATGGGGGCGGAAAGACCGCGGATGAGATGATCGACAAACTTACCCGATACCCCATTGGAGGGGTTGGGTAGCTTTCTTCACCGGGAAGCACACCGCCTTGGGTTTCTTGCTAATCCCCAGCTTCTTCAGGAGATTGATGTCTTGGTTGGTGATCTTGGACCTTTCCCATTCTGCGGTCCCCAGATCTGCGGCGGCCATTGATGATTCAGGCGTGCTGTGCTTGATCAAACGACGCGGTGGCATCAACAATGGCGTAGGTGTGCAGCTTGGAGAAGATGAGCGCAAGAAGTTCTGGGGCGCAGGAGAAGATTTTGCAGAGGGGAGAACGGCGTGAGCAGAAGTGCTCGAGGAAAGAAGAAGATCTTATATAGGGGTGCGGCGAAACGTTGGACCGTTGGATGGAAAAGAGATGTGGTAGATGACAGCCACGAGAATACAAGGGTAAAAAAGTATTTTCACATGGACGAGGTTACGGAACGTGTGCCAGGAAAAGTGGAGAACATGTGTCCCCCACTAGCACGACGTGTCAATCAGATAAGGAATTTGGACCCACAAGGCAGTGAGAGAAGCGGTTCTCGCATGTTTCCAAAAAAAAAATCGTGGCTACCATCAGCAACGACGTCATCAAGGTAAAATAAAAGCTCGACTATGAAGCTTGGAGAGATTATCGACAACGCAAGATTATTTCGGGAGCCTTTGATCAAATACAAGTTTTTGCCCAAACGCTCGGGGGCTACTTTGGAAAAATAGAAAATTTCGCGTATGACAAGATAGAAATGGTGAGAGCCTATGACCAAATGCAAGCATTTGTTCATAGCCTCGGGGGCTACTCCCATCAGGAGCGCTGGTCGCGCACCCGATAGATGCAAAAATATCGAGAAATATTATAAATATAGCGGCAGAGGATACTAATCTGTGGAGCCTATACCCAAGCACAAGTTCTTGGCTGTAGCCTCGGGGGCTACTCCCATCGGGAACGCTGGTCGCGTACCCGATGAATCTTGATTAAAATAAAGAAACCGAAGCGAATATATTTCGAGTTACAAAGATAACTCTACATATACTCCCATCGGAAGGCAAAATAAGTCATCAAATATGACTCGATAAATGTGCTATTCCAACAGCCGAAAAGCACTCGACAATATATTCTCGGAGCGCTAAAAGTCGCGACAAAATCTCTGAATGCCGCAAAACTTTGTGAAGGTAAGACCCGAGATCCGTTCGGTGGCGTGGCACCGTCTCTGACGGCGGATTGCTACTTTTTCCGTATCAACGAGATGCGAAGAAAAATCCTAACGGACGCGTTAGGTGCCGATAAAATATGACCGGGACTCGACGAATGGTAAGACCTTAAGCGGCACCTGTCGAAGTTTACACCGGTATCCCGAGATCACGTCCGGGGACGTGATCTTGAAGTAGGTTTTTGCGGATTGCCACTAGAGCGTTAACTAGTACCTGATCCGTCGGATGAAGCCCCAACTACCGTTATCCTGTACAAAATAGTGTTTGCATGTCGAAAGATTATGTAATGAGTAAAGTTGGAGATTTTCCCTGATTCTTCGATTCAAGAAAAATCTCGGGGGCTACTGATATAGGCATCCCCAATGGGCCTGCCAAAGATGGTACCCGGGGTTTACTAAAGGCCCAGGACTCGAAGAATAAGAAGACTTGGAAGCCCATTTAGTGTTAAGGAAAGATAGTTTGTATTAGGAAAGATAGAGATTTGTAATCTTACGGGTTGGGTACGAAACCCTCCCGGACTCGTAACTTGTGTATTACGAAACCCTCGGCTCCACCCTCTATATAAGGGAGTCGGATGAACAAGGATCGAATCTGTCAACATAACCTAGTTTTCACAATCGTCAGTACTTTTCGCCTGAAACCTTCGAGATCTACTTGCCCTCTACTTCTAGCAAAACCCTAGTCTACAATCTGTAGGCATTGACAAATTAATCCTTTGTCAATGGATCATTTTAATTTTCAATGTTCCTCCAATGATAATTCGAACCCCATGAGTGCTGCAAATTTGTATTGTGATGATGAAATCCTTCCTAATCAGCATGATGAACTTACTTTATTTTTGGGGTGTGAAGAGTTATCAAGAAAAATCTCTTTATTACATATGAGTGATCTTGATATTGATGATGTCTGCATGGGTGTCTTTCTTATTGCATTAATAATTGCCATACAAATGCTTACATACAGAATATTTTAGAAGATGACACTTTGCCAAAATATGATAGGACCGCTGTGTGTTTTGAACTTATTAATGAAAAGGAGGAATCCTCTCAAGTTTCTTCTATTGTTTCTGGAAATAAATCAGGTTATGTGGAGAAGCCTCCCATCAAGCCTCTCCCTCCTAAAGAAGAGGAAGAGGAGAAGAAGAAGAAGAAGAAGAAGAAGAAGAAGAAGAAGAAGAAGAAGAAGAAGAAGAAGAAGAAGAAGAAGAAGAAGAAGAAGAAGAAGAAGAAGAAGAAGGGAACGAAGAAGAAGAAGAGGGGAATAAAAGAAAGAGGTAATGGCATATCCCCGCATGTATGAGATAATGATAGGTAAGTATGTTGCTCCTAATGATTATTATGATAATGAATCTGAGTACAATGATCTTCCTATGCCCTTTACCAATATTAGTGATTATGATTTAGAAGAGCACACTACTTTTGATATTGAAAATCTCTGGGAAACTAATTCTGAAAATGACGATGATAATAATTGCCATAGTATTAATACTATCCATGTGTCTTCCCATGACGATATAGAAAGCTCTAAGCTTGGGGAAGCTTGTTTTGATAAACATGATATTTTCAGTCCACATACTATTGAGGAGAAAATTAATTATGATTACAATATGTCTCCTATATATGATGATTATGGTGATGAGAATAATAATGATAGCTATTTTATTGAATTTGCTCCCACTACAATTAATAGTAAAGACTATGCTTATGTGGAGAGTAATAATTTTATGCATGTAGCTCATGATAAGAATGTTTCATGTGAAAGTTATATTGTTGAGTTTGTTCATGACGCTACTGAAAGTTATTATGAGAGAGGGAAACATGGTTATATGCATCTTAATAATATTAAGTTTCCCCTCTTTATCTTCCTATGCTTGTCACTTTGTTCTTCATGAATTTATTTGTGAACAAGATTCCTTTTCATAGGAAGTGGGTTAGGCTTAAATTTGTTTCATACTTGCTTTTTGATGCCCTCTTTGCTCCAACTCTCATCCTTATGTGCGCATCATTAAAACTACTGAGCCCATCTTAATGGCTATAAAGAAAGCACTTCTTGAGAGATAACCCATGTTTTTATTTTGCTACTGTTTTGTTGTGTCTTGGAAGTTGTTTAATACTGTAGCAACCTCTCCTTATCTTTATTTTATTGCATTGTTGTGCCAAGTGAAGTCTTTGATAGTAATGTTGATACTAGATTTGGATTACTGCGCAGAAACAGATTTCTTACTGTCACGAAATTTAGCAGCCCCGTCTGTAGGTAACTCAGAAAATTCTGCCAATTTACGTGCGTGATCCTCAGATATGTACGCAACTTTCATTCAATTTGAGCTTTTTCATCTGAGCAAGTTAAGTGCCCGAGAAAAATTCGTCTTTACGGACTGTTCTGTTTTGACAGATTCTGTCTTTTATTTCGCATTGTCTGTTTTGCTATGTTTGATGGATTTCTTTGTTCCATTAACTTTCAGTAGCTTTGTGCAATGTCCAGAAGTGTTAAGAATGATTATGTCACCTCCGAATATATGAATTTTCAATTATGCACTAACCCTCTAATGAGTTTGTTTCGAGTTTGGTGTGGAGGAAGTTTTCAAGGGTCAAGAGAGAAGAGTGATATAATGTGATCAAGAAGAGTGAAGAGCCTAAGCTTGGGGATGCCCCCGTGGTTCATCCCTGCCTATTTCAAGAAGACTCAAGCATCTAAGCTTGGGGATGCCCAAGGCATCCCCTTCTTCATCGACAACTTATCAGGTCACCTCTAGTGAAACTATATTTTTTTAGTCACATTTATGTGCTTTTGGAGTCTGTTTGTTTAATTTTGTTCTTGTTTGAATAAACTCGGATCCTAGCATTCTTTGTGTGGGAGAAAGACACGCTCCGCTGTTGCATATGAACACATGTGTTCTTAGTGCTACTTTTAATGTTCATGGCGAAAGTTGAAACTGCTTCGTTCATTGTTATATGGTTGGAAACGGAAAATGCTTCATGTGGTAATTGGTATAATATCTTGAATAATTTGATACTTGGCAATTGTTGTGCTCATATAGATCATGTACTTTGCACCTATTAATGAAGAACTACATAGAGCTTGTTAAAATTTGGTTTGCATGATTGGTCTCTCTAAGTCTAGATATTTTCTGGTTAAGGTGTTTGAACAACAAGGAAGACAGTGTAGAGTCTTATAATGCGTGCAATATGTTATTATGTAAGTTTTGCTGTACCGGTTTATACTTGAGTTTGCTTCAAACAACCTTGCTGGCCTAAGCCTTGTATTGAGAGGGATTACTTCTCGTGCATCCAAATCCTTGAGCCAAAAACTATGCCATTCGTGTCCACCATACCTACCTACTACATGGTATTTCTGCCATTCCAAAGTACATTACTTGAGTGCTACCTTTAAAATTCTATTCTTTGTCTTTGCAATATATAGCTCATGGGAAAATAGCCTTAAAAACTATTGTGGTATTGAATATGTAGCTATGTATCTTATTTCTTATAAGTTGCTTGTTGAGCGGTAACCATGTTTTGGGGACGCCATCAACTTTTACACCTTTGTTGAATATCATGTGAGTTGCTATGCATGTTCGTCTTGTGAAGTAAGGGCGATTTTCATGATAAAATGGTTTGAGTATGCATATTGTTAGAGAAGAACATTGGGCCGCTAACTAAAGCCATGAATCATGGTGGAAGTTTGTTTGGACACAAATCCTCAATCTCTTATGAGAATATTATGTTGTTGAATGCTTAAGCATTAAAGAGGAGTCCATTATCTGTTGTCTATGTTGTCCCGGTATGGATGTCTAAGTTGAGAATAATCAAAAGCGAGAAATCCAATGCGAACTTTCTCCTTAGACCTTTGTACAGGCGGCATAGAGGTACCCCTTTGTGACACTTGGTTGAAACATATGTTATGCAAAGATAATCTGTGTTAATCCAAGCTAATTAGGACAAGGTGCGGGCACTATTAGTATTATATGCATGAGGCTTGCAACTTATAGGATGTCTTATACATAACACATATGAATTATTACTACCGTTGACAAAATTGTTTCTATGTTTTCAAAATGAAAAGATCTAGCACAAAAATAGTAATCCATGCTTCCCTCTGCGAAGGGCCATTCTTCTACTTTATGTTGAGTCAGTTTATCTACTTCTTTCTATCTTAGAAGCAAAAACTTGTGTCAACTGTGTGCATTAATTCTTACATGTTTACCTATTGCACTTGTTATATTGCTTTATGTTGACAATTATCCATGAGATATACATGTTCAAGTTTAAAGCACTGAAACTTATATCTTCCTTTGTGTTGCTTCAAAGCTTTCTACTAAGAATTTATTGCTTTATGAATTAACTCTTATGCAAGTCTTATTGATGCTTGTCTTGAAAGTACTATTCATGAAAAGTCTTTGTTATATGGTTCAGTTGTTTAACCATTGTCTTTACCATTGCTTCGAATCGCTGCATTCATCTCATATGCTTTACAATATGTTTGATCATGATTATGATAGCATGTCACTTCAGAAATTATCCTTGTTATCGTTTACCTACTCGAGGGCGAGTAGGAACTAAGCTTGGGGATGCTTGATACGTCTCAAACGTATCTATAATTTCTTATGTTCCATGCTACTTTTATGATGATACTCACATGTTTTATACATACTTTATATCGTTTTGATGCATTTTACGGAACTAACCTATTAACGAGATGCCACAGTGCTAGTTCCTGTTTTCTGTTGTTTTTGGTTCAGAAAGGCTGTTTAGGAAATATTCTCGGAATTCGACGAAACGAAAGCCAAATATCTTATTTCCGAGACGGAGAACAGAAGGGAGACGGAGTGGAGGCCCCAGACCCCGGGGCCGCGCGGATGGACCCGGCCGCGCCGGCCTATGGGAGGGCGCCTGGTGCCCCTCCGCCGCCGCCTCTTCGCCTATAAAGTCCCTCGCGACCTAAAAACCCGATACTAATTGACGAAACTCCAGAAAGACTCCAGGGACGCCGCCGCCATCGCGAAACTCCATTTCGGGGGACAGAAGTCTCTGTTCCGGCACGCCGCCGGGACGGGGAATTGCCCCCGGAGTCATCTCCATCGACACCACCGCCATCTTCATCGCCATCGCTGTCTCCTATGATGAGGAGGGAGTAGTTCTCCCCCGAGGCTAAGTGTTGTACCAGTAGCTATGTGGTTCATCTCTCTCTCCCATGTGATCTTTATGTGATCATGAGCTTTGTATCACTATTAATCTATGTGCTACTCTAGTGATGTTATTAAAGTAGTCTATTCCTCCTTGATACATCACAAACGTATCTATAATTTTTGATGTTCCATGCTTGTTTTACACCAATTACTATATGTTTTTTGTTTTAACTTTGTTGTGCATGAAATAGGCACAAGTGCACAAGTTCTTGGTTTTAACTTTGTTGTGCATGAAATAGGCAAATATGGAAGAAAATAGCTCATTATGGTAAAATCTGGAATTTCCCGGAATCTGTCCCTGCTGAACACTTTTCAAAGATCGCTTCGAAACTCCACCAAAACGACGTCCAATGGAAAAGTCGTAAACTACAAAAATGTAGAGAATTTCAAACCGAACAATTTAGACATCTTATTCGTCCAGAACGGACAACGGATGCATCCGGCAGAGCAGAATTACTGCGGAGGTTCGTGCAGTCTCGGGACTCCGAAAGTTGGTGACGTATTTGACACAAACTCTTTTCATACCTGGATATTTCGGCCCAGCCACGAGTTGTGAGGCTCATGAAGGACAGAGGGGAGTCCTAGGAAGGTTTTAGAGGTGCCCAAGAGCCCTTAGATCAAAGGGGCATCCATCCCATGGCCTAGATTGCATCTCCAACACTATATATTGATGGGAAACCCTATTTTTGGAGGCCCCCAAGCATTGTCACGAAAATCCTCCTCCTTGGCAGCAGCCAAGGAGGGGGAAACACTCATCTACACCAGCACCAACTCAAGGAAGAAGAAGGCTAAGGGGCGGCGCTCCCCCATGATGCCGGCGGCGGGGAAGGAGTCCTCCGCACCGCCGCCGGTGCCGCCCACGCCTCCGCCTCCCGGCGCTCCTCGCTAAGCCCTCCAACGTCTTCACCGCCATCTCCATCACCAACTCTTCATTGTATTCAGTGGTCCATCCTCTCACAAACCTCTGTACCGCCCTATATAAACATGTTGTTTGATGCTATAAGTTATAATCCTACGATCTATGTCATGTTGCCATAGTTTATTTGTTCTTTGATTGATTGGTTGTTTCTCTTTGGTTCATTAGAGTTGTATGTTGATATGTTACCGTCCTTGGTGCCCATTATATTTGTGCGCGCATGGATCAAGCACCATAGGGTTGGTAGTACTTGTATACTAGAAGGGGAAGTTCTGCCGGAGTGACAGAAACCTAAGGACGCGAACCGGATAGTTGCATGTATGGGAGTAAGAGGACCATTTACTTAAGGCTATGGTTGGGGAAACCTTAATGCTTGCTAGTATTTACGGATGTTTGCTAGCAAGCCAATCATATAGTACTTGTAATCCCGGAGGGAGAGCATGTATATTTAGCCTCTCCTACATAGAAAGCTGCATCGAAGACATTGAACCCAAGATCTTCACTAATTGATCTTGGACAAAGCCACCACTATTACCACCGCCTTTCCACACTCATGGTACTATTAGTTTAGTTTGTTTTATTGCTGCAGCACTAACATTTATTCCGTGTATTTTATTGTTATGCAAAGTCACCTCTCATACCCGTTATCGCTCTAGTTTTATTTTCTAGATATTGCAAACGCTTAGTGTGCGTAGAGTTGTATCAGTGGTTGATAGAACTTGAGAGAATGTTTATCCTACCTTTAGCTCCTCGTTGGGTTCGACACTCTTACTTATCGAAAAGGCTACACACGATCCCCTATACTTGTGGGACATCACTCCTTCATGATGTAATGTGGACAGCGTGTGCATCATGTAGTTCTTGGCGTAGGTTATGATTGTAATCTCTTGTAGATTATGGAGTTAACTATTACTATGATAGTATTGATGTGATCTATTCCCCTTTCATAGCATAAAGGTGACGGTGTGTATGCTATGTTAGTACTCGGTCTAAATTGCAATGATCTATTATGCTCTAAAGGTTACTTAAATATGAACTCCGAATGTTGTGGAGCTTGTTTACTCCGGCTTGAGGGTTGATACGTCTCCAACGTATCGATAATTTCTTATGTTCCATGCTACATTATTGATGATATCTACATGTTTTATACACATTATATGTCGTATTTACATTTTGGAACTAACCTATTAACAAGATGCCGAAGAGCCAGTTGCTGTTTTCTGCTGTTTTTGGTTTCAGAAATCCTAGTAAGGAAATATTCTCGGAATTGGACGAAATCAACGCCAGGGGTCCTATTTTTGCAAGCTTCCCGAGACCGAAGGGGAAAGGAAGTGGGGCCACGAGGCGCCGCCACACTAGGGCGGCGCGGCCTGGCCTTGGCGCGCGGCCTGGTGTGTGGGGCCCTCGTGTGGCCCCGCGTTGCCCTTCCGCGCCTACTTAAAGTCTTCGTCGCGAAACCCCCGAGGGGCACGATACGGAAAACCTTCCGGAGACGCCGCCGCCGCGAATCCCATCTCGGGGGATTCGGAGATCGCCTCCGGCCCGCCGGGAGGGGAATCATCTCCGGAGGACTCTTCATCGCCATGATCGCCTCGGAGTGATGAGTGAGTAGTTCACCCACTGGACTATGGGTCCATAGCGGTAGCTAGATGGTCGTCTTCTCCTTGTGCTTCATTGTTGGATCTTGTGAGCTGCCTAACATGATCAAGATCATCTATCGTAATACTATATGTTGTGTTTGTCGGGATCCGATGGATAGAGAATACTATGTTATGGTGATTATCAATCTATTACCTATGTGTTGTTTATGATCTTGCATGCTCTCCGTTATTAGTAGAGGCTCTGGCCAAGTTTTTGCTCTTAACTCCAAGAGGGAGTATTTATGCTCGATAGTGGGTTCATGCCTCCATTGATATCTGGGACAGTGACAGAAAGTTCTAAGGTTGTGGATGTGTTGTTGCCACTAGGGATAAAACATTGATGCTATGTCTAAGGATGTAGTTGTTGATTACATTACGCACCATACTTAATGCAATGGTCTGTTGCTTGCAACTTAATACTGGAAGGGGTTCGGATGATAACCTGAAGGTGGACTTCTTAGGCATAGATGCATGCTGGATGGCGGTCTATGTACTTTGTCGTAATGCCCAATTAAATCTCACTATATTTATCATATCATGTATATGCATTGTTATGCCCTTCTCTATTTGTCAATTGCCCGACGTAATTTGTTCACCCAACATGCTTTAATCTTATGGGAGAGACACCTCTAGTGAACTGTGGACCCGGTCCTATTCTTTACATCGCATACAACTGCAATACTTGTTTTACTATTTTCTTCGCAAACAATCATCTTCCACACAATCGGTTAATCCTTTGTTCAGCAAGCCGTGAGATTGACAACCTCATTGTTTCGTTGGGGCAAAGTACTTTGGTTGTGTTGTGCAGGTTCCACGTTGCGGAATCCCCAGTGTTGCGCCGCATCACATTTCGCCACCATCAACCTTCAACGTGCTTCTTGACTCCTCTGGTCGATTAAACCTTGGTTTCTTCTGAGGGAAACTTGCCATTGTGCGCATCATACCTTCCTCTTGGGGTTCCCAGCGGACGTGTAAATCTACGCGCATCAAGCAAATTTCTGGCGCCGTTGCGGGGAGATCAAGACACGCTGCAAGGGAGTCTCCACTTCCCAATCTCTTAACTTTGTTTTTGTCTTGCTTTATTTTATTTACTACTTTGTTTGCCACCTAAACAAAACACACAAAAAATTAGTTGCTAGTTTTACTTTATTTCTGTCTTGTTCTCTATATCAAAAACACAAAAAATTAGTTACTTGCATTTACTTTATCTAGTTTGTTTTATTTACCGTTGCTAAAATGAATACCCCTGAAAATACTAAGTTGTGTGACTTCACAAACACAAATAATAATGATTTCCTATGCACACCTATTGCTCCACCTGCTACAGCAGAATTCTTTGAAATTAAACCTGCTTTACTGAACCTGGTTATGAGAGATCAATTTTCTGGTGTTAGTTCTGATGATGCTGCTGCCCATCTCAATAATTTTGTTGAACTTTGTGAAATGCAAAAATATAAGGATGTAGATGGTGATATTATTAAATTGAAATTGTTTCCTTTCTCATTAAGGAAAGAGCTAAAGATTGGTTGCTATCCTTGCCTAAGAATAGTATTGATTCATGGACTAAATGTAAGGATGCTTTTATTGGTAGATATTATCCTCCCGCTAAAATTATATCTTTGAGAAGTAGCATAATGAATTTTAAGCAATTAGATACTGAACATGTTGCTCAAGCATGGGAGAGAATGAAAACTTTGGTAAAGAATTGCCCCCATGGACTGACTACTTGGATGATCATCCAAACCTTCTATGCAGGACTAAATTTTTCTTCGCGGAATTTATTGGATTCAGCTGCTGGAGGTACCTTTATGTCCATCACTTTGGGGCGGCTACAAAGCTTCTTGATGATATGATGATAAATTACTCTGAATGGCACACGGAAAGAGCTCCACAAGGTAAGAAGGTAAATTATGTTGAAGAAACATCTTCCTTGAGTGATAAGATTGATGTGATTATGTCTATGCTGGTGAATGGTAGATCTAATGTTGATCCAAATAATGTTCCTCTAGCTTCATTGGTTGCTCAAGAAGAAAATGTTGATGTGAATTTCATTAAAAATAATAATTTCAACAACAATGCTTATAGGAACAATTCTGGTAATAACTATAGGCCATATCCTTCTGCTAATGGTAATGATTATGGTAATTCTTATGGTAGATATGAGGAAAAGATGCTAGAAATTGAAAGATCCACTAAAAACTTTATGCAATCACAATATGAGCAAAATCAATTGTTTACTAAAACTATGAATGAACAATCTACCTTGTTGAAAAATATAGGAAATCAACTTGAAAACTTGAATAGGGAGATTTCTGGTCTGCAAACTAAAATTTCAAATGCTGAAACCCGAATCTCATACATGTCCGCATCACAATCCTCTTTAATTAATAAAATGGCTGCTAAACCTGAGGATATTGATAATAAGATTACTACTACAGCAAATGCCATCCAAGTTAGAATTAATGAGAATATAAGATTAATGGTTGAATTGCGTGCTAGGTGGGATAGGGAAGAAAATGAAAAACTAGCTAAAGAGAATAATATAGCTAAAGTTTGGACTATTACCACCATTAGTAATGATAATGATTCACATGTTGTGCACCTCCTACTATCAATGGTAAAATAATTGGTGTTGGCAATGTTTCTACTCTAGTGCAAAGCGTACAAAACTGCCTGAAATTGCTAAAACTGCTGAAATCACTTGTGATAAAACTGCTGAAATTTTTTCCAACCTTGGGGACAATGATCCCATTGCTGTAGCTCATAATGATTTAGATTTTGATGATTGCCACATCTCTGAAGTTATAAAGTTCTTACAAAAACTTGCTAAAAGTCCTAATGCTAGTGCTGTAAATTTGGCCTTTACAAAACATATTACGAATGCTCTCATAAAAGCTAGAGAAGAGAAACTAAAACTTGAAACTTCTATTCCTAGAAAGTTATAAGATGGTTGGGAGCCCATCATTAAAATGAAATTCAATGACTTTGAATGTAATGCTTTATGTGATCTTGGTGCAAGTATTTCTGTTATGCCTAAAAAACTTTATGATATGCTTGACTTGCCACCATTGAAGAATTGTTATTTGGATGTTAATCTTGATAATGTTAAAAAAACCTTTGGGGAGGATTGATAATGTGCGCATTACGGTTAACAATAACCTTGTCCCCGTTGATTTTGTTGTCTTGGACATCGAATGCAATGCATCTTGTCCTATTGTGTTGGGAAGACCTTTTCTTCGAACCGTTGGTGCTGTTATTGATATGAGGGAAGGTAATATTAGATATCAATTTCCTCTCAAGAAAGGTATGGAACACTTCCCTAGAAAGAGAATGAAGTTACATTTTGATTCTATTATTAGAACAAGTTATGATGTTGATGCTTCTACTCTTGATGTTACTTGATTTGCACTTTCTGCGCCTAGCTGAAAGGCGTTAAAGAAAAGCGCTTATGGGAGACAACCCATGTTTTTACTACAGTACTTTGTTTTATATTTGAGTCTTGGAAGTTGTTTACTACTGTAGCAACCTCTTATCATGTTTTTGTGCCAAGTAAAGTTTCTATGTTAAAGTTGATGTTATATTTGGGATCACTGCGAAACAGCATTGTTGTCTGTCACGAATTCTGGCATAAGTCTCGTAAAAATTCAAAAAAATCTGCACAATTACGTGATCCTCAGATATGTACGCAACTTTCATTAGTTTTGAGTTTTCCATTTGAGCAAGTCTAGTGCCCCTTTCGGGTTCGTCTTTACGACTGTTCTGTTTTTGTGATTCTGCCTTTTATTTCGCATTTGCCGTATTTGCTATGTTGGATGAATTTCTTTGATCTATTAATGTCTAGTAGCTTTATGCAATGTCCAGAAGTGTTAAGAATGATTGTGTCACCTCTGAATATGTGAATTTTAATTGTGCACTAACCCTCTAATGAGTTTGCTTGAAGTTTGGTGTGAAGGAAGTTTTCAAGGGTCAAGAGAGGAGTATGATATACTATGATCAAGAGGAGTGAAAGCTCTAAGCTTGGGGATGCCCCGTGGTTCATCCCTGCATATTTTAAGAAGACTCAAGCGTCTAAGCTTGGGGATGCCCAAGGCATCCCTTCTTCATCGACAACATCATCAGGTTCCTCCCCTGAAACTATATTTTTATTCGAGTCACATCTTGTGTTCTTTACTTGGAGCGTCGGTTTGTTTTGTTTTTGTTTTGTTTGAATAAAATGGATCCTAGCATTCTTTGTATGGGAGAGAGACACGCTCCGCTGTTGCATATGGACAAATATGTCCTTAGGCTTTACTCATAATGTTCAAGGCGAAGGTTGAAACTTCTTCGGTAAATTGTTATATGGTTGGAATCGGGAAAGGCTACATGTAGTAATTCTAAAATGTCTTGGATAATGTGATACTTGGCAATTGTTGTGCTCATGTTTAAGCTCTTGCATCATATACTTTGCACCCATTAATGAAGAAATACATAGAGCTTGCTAAAATTTGGTTTGCATATTTGGTCTCTCTAAGGTCTAGATAATTTCTAGTATTGAGTTTTGAACAACAAGGAAGACGATGTAGAGTCTTATAATGTTTACAATATGTCTTTTATGTGAGTTTTGCTGCACCGGTTTATCCTTGAGTTTGCTTCAAATAACCTTGCTAGCCTAAACCTTGTATCGAGAGGGAATACTTCTCATGCATCCAAAATCCTTGAGCCAACCACTATGCCATTTGTGTCCAACATACCTACCTACTACATGGTATTTCTCCGCCATTCCAAAGTAAATTGCTTGAGTGCTACCTTTAAAATTCAATCATTCGCCTTTGCAATATATAGCTCATGGGACAAAATAGCCTTAAACTATTGTGGTATTGAATATGTACTTATGCACTTTATCTCTTATTAAGTTGCTTGTTGTGCGATAACCATGCTTGGGGACGCCATCAACTATCCTTTGTTGAATATCATGTGAGTTGCTATGCATGTCCGTCTTGTCTGAAGTAAGAGATCTACCACCTTAATGGTTGGAGCATGCATATTGTTAGAGAAGAACATTGGGCCGCTAACTAAAGCCATGAATCATGGTGGAAGTTTCAGTTTTGGACATATATCCTCAATCTCATATGAGAATAATAATTGTTGCCACATGCTTATGCATTAGAGGAGTCCATTATCTTTTGTCCATGTTGTCCCGGTATGGATGTCTAAGTTGAGAATAATCAAAAGCGAGAAATCCAAAATGTGAGCTTTCTCCTTAGACCTTTGTACAGGCGGCATGGAGGTACCCCTTTGACACTTGGTTGAAACATGTGTATTGTGATGATCCGGTAGTCCAAGCTGATTAGGACAAGGTGCGGGCACTATTAGTATACTATGCATGAGGCTTGCAACTTGTAAGATATAATTTACATAACTCATATGCTTTATTACTACCGTTGACAAAATTGTTTCATGTTTTCAAAATAAAAGCTCTAGCACAAATATAGCAATCGATGCTTTCCTCTTTGAAGGACCTTTCTTTTACTTTTATTGTTGAGTCGGTTTACCTATCTCTCTCCACCTCAAGAAGCAAACACTTGTGTGTGCATTGATTCCTACATACTTGCATATTGCACTTGTTATATTACTTTACATTGACACTATCCATGAGATATACATGTTATAAGTTGAAAGCAACCGTTGAAACTTAATCTTCCTTTGTGTTGCTTCAATACCTTTACTTTGATTTATTGCTTTATGAGTTAACTCTTATGCAAGACTTATTAATGCTTGTCTTGAAGTACTATTCATGAAAAGTCTTTGCTTTATGATTCATTTGTTTACTCATGTCATTACCATTGTTTTGATCGCTACATTCATTACATATGTTTACAATAGTACGAGGCGCCGCCACACTAGGGCGGCGCGGCCCCTTGGCGCGGCCCTGGTGTGTGGGGCCCTCGTGTGGCCCCCGCGTTGCCCTTCCGCCTACTTAAAGTCTTCGTCGCGAAACCCTGCGTGCAGGAGCCACGATACGAAAACCTTCCGAGAGCGCCCGCCGCGCGATCCCATCTCGGGATTCGGGAGATCGCCTCAGGCACCCTGGGGAATCATCTCTGGAGGACTCTTCATCGCCATGATCGCCTCCAGTGATGAGTGAGTAGTTCACCCCTGGACTATGGGTCCATAGCGGTAGCTAGATGGTCGTCTTCTCCTTATGTGCTTCATTGTTGGATCTTGTGAGCTGCCTAACATGATCAAGATCATCATCGCAATACTATATGTTGTGTTTGTCGGGATCCGATGGATAGAGAATACTATGTTATGGTGATTATCAATCTATTACCTATGTGTTGTTTATGATCTTGCATGCTCTCCGTTATTAGTAGAGGCTGGCCAAGTTTTTGCTCTTAACTCCAAGAGGGAGTATTTATGCTCGATAGTGGGTTCATGCCTCCATTGATATCTGGGACAGTGACAGAAAGTTCTAAGGTTGTGGATGTGTTGTTGCCACTAGGGATAAAACATTGATGCTATGTCTAAGGATGTAGTTGTTGATTACATTACGCACCATACTTAATGCAATTGTACGTTGCTTGCAACTTAATACTGGAAGGGTTCGGATGATAACCTGAAGGTGGACTTTTTAGGCATAGATGCAGTTGGATGGCGGTCTATGTACTTTGTCGTAATGCCCAATTAAATCTCACTATATTTATCATATCATGTATATGCATTGTTATGCCCTTCTCTATTTGTCAATTGCCGTGTAATTTGTCCACCCAACATGCTTTAATCTTATGGAGAGACACCTCTAGTAGCGTGGACCGGTCCTATTCTTTACATCGCATACAATCTCTGCAATACTTGTTTCTTGTTTTCTTCGCAAACAATCATCTTACACAATACGGTTAATCCTTTGTTACTGCAAGCGGTGAGATTGACAACCTCACTTTTTCGTTGGGGCAAAGTACTTTGGTTGTGTTGTGCAGGTTCACGTTGGCGCCGGAATCCCTGGTGTTGCGCGCGTCACATTTCGCCACCATCAACCTTCAACGTGCTTCTTGACTCCTATTGGTCCGATTAAACCTTGGTTTCTTACTGAGGGAAACTTGCCATGCGCATCATACCTTCCTCTTGGGGTTCCCAACGGACGTGTACATCTACGCGCATCAAGGGTGCTCTCGTAGCCCTATACAATGAATGGTGTTTGTTATCCAACAATAGAGTCTTTGAAAGTAGCATAAGAGAAAATAACTTATTTATTTATGTGATCATTGTTGAGAGTGTCCACTAGTGAAAGTATGATCCCTAGGCCTTGTTTCTAAGCATTGAAACACCGTTTCCAACAAGTTCTGCTACATGTTTACTTGCTGCCATATTTATTCAGATTGCTATTACCACTCATATTCATCCATATTACTTGTATTTCACTATCTCTTCGCCGAACTAGTGCACCTATACATCGACAAGTGTATTAGGTGTGTTGGGGACCAAGAGACTTCTTGTATCGTAATTGAGGGTTGCTTGAGAGGGATATCTCTGACCTCTACCTCACAGTTCGATAAACCTTGGGTGATTCACTTAAGGGAAACTTGTTGCTGTTCTACAAACCTCTGCTCTTGGAGGCCCAACACTGTCTACAGGAATAGAAGCGTGCGTAGACATCACCCACACACATTCGAGGCTTGCATGCTTCCATTGTGTGTACTTATATTTCTGTCCAACTTGAAAAAGTTAATGATCAATCATCGCTTCTTGGTGGAATCAAAATGGCACCATCGGCTCCGTCGGTAAAGCACTTGTTATTCATGAATGATAACCTACTGTTTTTAAAAGGTAGTAGAGAGTGAGTGGAATAGTTGTCTAAACCGTTGGAGACCTACCATTTAGCTTCTGGCTAGAGGATAAACAAGGATAAATCTGTTAAGCTTCATGCACTAGCCACTTGAACCAAAAGTCCGAACTGATGGAAAGGGCTAGGCAATCCACATATACACTTCACAACACCCCCACTCGCGTGTGACGGGAGAAGAGAAAGTCAACACGTGAAAGAAGAAGAAGAGCACACCGAAACACAGCGGTGGCTAAAGAGGGGGGCAACAACAATTTTAGGCTTAATTGCGAAAACCATGTGAAAGCCGGGATTTGAACTCGAGACCCAGGGCTCTGATACCATGTTAAGCTTCATGCACTAGCCCCTTGAATCAAAAGTCCGAACTGATGGAAAGGGCTAGGCAATCCACATATACATTTCACAACAAAATCATCGACCTTCTTCACTACAGGTTGCTAGCAAACCCTTCATGATGTAGTCGAGAATGCACTTGAAGTGAACATGATGCTTTGAATAACCGATACCTTGGTGTATGCCTACCGATGTAGGAAACTCAAGGTACGTGACTTTCAGATATTGCGAGATATGAAGTGTGGAGCAAAGTAAAGGGGTGGATGAAAAAAACTTCAGCAGGTGGTAAAGAGGTACTAATTAAAGCTATAGCCCAAGAAATACTAGTCTAGTCGATGACATGTTTCAGATTGCCGCGAGGTCTATGTAAACATATAAATGGCTTAATGCGCCAATTTTGGTGGGGCAGCAAACATGTGAGAGGAAACCTAGCTGGGTATCATGGGAGGTTATGACAAGGTCGAAGTATCTAGGCGGCCTTAGGTTTATGGACATTGAGATCTTTAATTTGTGCTTATTGGCTCGGTAGTTTTGGAGGATTTTGTACAGCCAAACTCCTTAAGTGCTCTTATTCTAAAGGTTGTATATTTTCCAAACTCATAAATCCTAGAGACTGAGCTTGGATCCCATCCTTCGCATATGTAGAGATTTATTATCGATGGATGAGAGGTGTTTGTATAGGGACTGATCCGCATTAGGGAATGGCAGAACAACAAACGATTTGGTCACCAAAGATGACATCCCACCCCCATCGCCTCAATATGTTCGACTACAACAGTAGAGAAATTTCTGAGAATTGGAGATAAATTCGATGCTCATTGAAAGACTGAACAGGTGAACAAAATTCTGATCTCCTACAGTAGTAGTTCAAAACGGTAAGAACATTCGTTATATTGTACATCACAATATACTTCAAAAAGGTGAAAATTCATAATGAAGGTATCGATTTTATTTTGCAGCTTTAATTATGTTTAACCCAATGAAGATATCGGCCCGTCTTCAGAGTATTTTTCTTCACTGTAAAATCGGACATTCGAACCCTGTCAAACCCATTATCTACATGGATGAAGAAACGCAAGTTCCATGTGAATGAGCTATGTATGCAAGTGAATTATCCATATATGCGTAAGGATAATATAAGTGCGAATTAAGCAGTGGAGCGTGCATTCGTAATGTTTGCCGCAGCATGAACTAACATAATGTAAAGTACTAACAAGGCAGATCAGGAACTGTAGTGTTGTCTGTCGATGATTCAGTTTCAGCAGCGTATCCAGTCCAGTCCCCACCGTACATCTTGTCAAGAACTGATCCTAGCAAGCATCTGATGTGGGATATGAATTTTGCAATAACATCTTGCATTTTATTGGGACAAATTACAACAGCAAAAGAAAGAACGAAATTATAGCTGCTTGATTAGGATCTGGAACAACTTATGCTCTCCATTTGTTTATGTTTGTTTTTCTGATTGCCTTTTGACATATCAAGAGACTCTGAAACGCTCAACTTGGAATGCTTGCCTGCATTCGTAATGTTTGCCGCAGCAGGAGCTAACATAATGTAAAGTACTAACAAGGCACATCAGGAACTGTAGTGTTGTCTGTCGATGATTC
Organism: Lolium multiflorum; assembly: GCA_030979885.1. Lineage (NCBI taxonomy): Eukaryota > Viridiplantae > Streptophyta > Magnoliopsida > Poales > Poaceae > Lolium > Lolium multiflorum. The sequence continues at coordinate 18,577,964 of CM061748.1, forward strand.
AGTTTCAGCAGAGTATCCAGTCTAGTCCCCACCGTACATCTTGTCAAGAACTGATCCTAGCAAGCATGTGATGTGGGATATGAATTTTGCGATAACATCTTGCAGTTTTATTGGGCCAAATTACAACAGCAAAAGAAAGAACGAAATTATAGCTGCTTGATTAGGATCTGGAACAACTTATGATCTCCGTAAACATCTGTTGCAGTTTCATCATCATTTGCTCTGAAACTTACATGTGTGCTTCAGAATCTCTTGATATGCCAAAAGGCAATCAGAAAAATAAGCAAAAAAAATGGAGATGCGGGGTATCGATCCCCGTGCCTCTCGCATGCTAAGCGAGCGCTCTACCATCTGAGCTACATCCCCAAGCGATGGTTAAAATAACAAATGATTGTATGTATAGAACGGAAGGGAGCACATCCAGATGATGGCCGTGTTATTCCTGTCGACATATGGCACGTTCAGTCTAGTTTCTGGCAGTGAATCCTGCTGGTTCATTTGTTGCTTACGGATGAAGCGATGCATGACGTGTCCAACAATAATGTGCTGAAAAGCTTCCTTTGCAGTAACAAGAAAAAACTTCATAATGCCAATCAGGTGGAGTGCTTCCACCCAACAGGATCGAAAGCTTGCATTGATTGCAAGCATAGAGGCACTACGTACTCGATCAGTGCCTGCTGTCTGATAGCTAACGGCTGAGAAGTGACAAGGAGGTCGACGGACAAAATTAAATCAGCGACGGAGGAGAGCATCGCAATGTCACATGCCCTTGAGTACACGGCGGGAGATAGATAGTGACTAGACTGGCCGGTACTCTACATCACTATTACTGTATTACTCTGCATACAATTTGGATCGGAGGTTAGCTCCAAACCGAAGGACATTGGTCCGTCCATTTTTTTCCATCTCGCGGCGAAAAAACATCATGGTAACCATTCAAAAAAGAAAACATCACCTTCAACATGGGATTACCGGCGATTTTGTCATCTCTTGCATCAACACGAATGGGGTTTGTGGATATTTGGACGAGGGTTAGAAGGTTAATCTTATTGAGGGCACGCCAGATGATATGGTTTGGAAATTCATCGCCTTGGGATCATATTCCACGCCTCAGCCTACAAGGCCAAGTTTGAGGGGATCGGATGACTTTCGCATCAATGTTATCGTTGGTTTGACTGAGCTACCCAAAACACAAGCTTTTCTACGTAACTACGACGGCGGGGCGTGGCGCGGGCATATATTCGCGTGAGTTATTAGCATGAAGCTTCAGCCTCTGAGATGGGGTTATATTGTACATCACAATATACTTCAAAAAGGTGAAAATTCATAATGAAGGTATCGATTTTATTTTGCAGCTTTAATTATGTTTAACCCAATGAAGATATCGGCCCGTCTTCAGAGTATTTTTCTTCACTGTAAAATCGGACATTCGAACCCTGTCAAACCCATTATCTACATGGATGAAGAAACGCAAGTTCCATGTGAATGAGCTATGTATGCAAGTGAATTATCCATATATGCGTAAGGATAATATAAGTGCTAATTAAGCAGTGGAGCGTGCATTCGTAATGTTTGCCGCAGCATGAACTAACATAATGTGAAGTACTAACAAGGCAGATCAGGAATCAGTGTTGTCTGTCGATGATTCAGTTTCAGCAGCTATCCAGTCCAGTCCCCACCGTACATCTTGTCAAGAACTGATCCTAGCAAGCATCTGATGTGGGATATGAATTTTGCAATAACATCTGTTTATTGGGACAAATTACAAAGCAAAAGAAAGAACGAGATATACTCTTGATTAGGAGAACAACTTATGCTCTCCATTTGTTTATGTTCGTTTTTCTGATTGCCTTTTGACATATCAAGAGACTCTGAAACGCTCAACTTGGAATGCTTGCCTGCATTCGTAATGTTTGCCGCAGCAGGAGCTAACATAATGCAGTACTAATGAGGCACATCAGGAACTGAGGGTCTGTCGATGATTCAGTTTCAGCAGAGTACAGTCCAGTCCCCACCACATCCAAGAACGGATCCTAGCAAGCATGTGATGTGGGATATGAATTTTATGGATAACATCTTGCAGTTTTATTGGGACAAATTACAACAGCAAAAGAAAGAACGAAATTATAGCTGCTTGATTGATCTGAACAACTTAGATCTCCGTAAACATCTGTTGCAGTTTCATCATCATTTGCTCTGAAACTTACATGTGTGCTTCAGAATCTCTTGATATGCCAAAAGGCAATCAGAAAAATAAGCAAAAAAAATGGAGATGCGGGGTATCGATCCCCGTGCCTCTCGCATGCTAAGCGAGCGCTCTACCATCTGAGCTACATCCCCAAGGGATGATTAAATTAACAAATGATTGTATGTATAGAACGGAAGGGAGCACATCCAGATGATGGCCGTGTTATTCCTGTCGACATATGGCACGTTCAGTCTAGTTTCTGGCAGTGAATCCTGCTGGTTCATTTGTTGCTTACGGATGAAGCGATGCTTGACGTGTCTAACAATAATGTGCTGAAAAGCTTCCTTTGCAGTAACAAGAAAAAACTTCATAATGCCAATCAGGTGGAGTGCTTCCACCCAACAGGATCGAAAGCTTGCATTGATTGCAAGCATAGAGGCACTACGTACTCGATCAGTGCTCGCTGTCTGATAGCTAACGGCTGAGAAGTTACAAGGAGGTCGACGGACAAAATTAAATCAGCGACGGAGGAGAGCATCGCAATGTCACATGCCCTTGAGTACACGGCGGGAGATAGATAGTGACTAGACTGGCCGGTACTCTACATCACTATTACTGTATTACTCTGCATACAATTTGGATCGGAGGTTAATTAGCTCCAAACCGAAGGACATTGGTCCGTCCATTTTTTTCCATCTCGCGGCGAAAAAACATCATGGTAACCATTCAGAAAAGAAAACTGTTAGGATGATCTCCGCGTGATCTATCCCAACGGATCGATAACGAGTCATTTGACCTCGTCCGCGCCCTGATCTGTTACGACACTTATGAAAGATGAGGATGGCCAAATTGTTGTCTTTGCCGAGTATGCTTATATATATCTTGGCTTGGACTATCCACAATGGTTACAAAGCTTTGGTCAATTTTCACTCGGTAAAGAAAAAGGTGGGAGTCTTTCGCCAACATTCAAAGGAGTAGAAGAAAACATTTGGCCTCTCTCATCATAGCCACTTCTTGGGGGATTTGGAACGAGCGAGACATGAGGGTCTTCGCAACAACATTATTGTAGTAATCCTTTTATTCCGTGGTTTTGCTCCCATGTAATGTTTACCTAAACTCCTTTCTTAATCAATGAATGGGGCAAGGCTTTTGCCCCCGATTAAAGGAAAAAAAAAAGTTAAGCATGTATTCATCCCACAGTGATGGACAGGTCTTCGATTTGATTGGTGGTTGATGGCATCAAGTTCATGTGTAGGCTTTTCACATCGGCTTCTTTTATCCATGTGAAGCGTTCTTTTAATGAGGCAGCACACCTCTTAGCTAAATCTTGTGAGGGTTCTAGTTCTAGTGTTGTTTTCAATTGTGTCCCGGATTTTACTCGGCGAACTATTTGGTTTTGATTTGTTGTGATCAATAAAGGGCTGTTCTCTATCAAAAAAAAACTGACAGATTAATCGACCCGTTTTCTGCTATGCATGCATACACACATTTCCTACGTGCCACGATGCCAGTGGAAGTTGACCAAAAAGGGGAAAAAGATGCAAGTGCCATTCTCTGAAGTAGTGAAGTCTGAACCCGGCCGGCCACATGCACACATGTACATGTCAGCCGTAGCCGATACATCCACGATCCCAGTCCGGCCCAGGTCGACCGAAGTCGTATAGAATCATTTCCCACCCAGAAATCGAGCGAGACCCGATCACAGTCCCACTGTCTCACACTCACTCCACCGATCACTCACCCAACACACTAACACTAGCTGCTCATCAGCTAGCTCATGGCGTCGCCGAAGAAAGCCAAGCTGCGGGCGAGGCCGAGGCGGCCGCTGCTGCTGCGTCGAGCCATGCTGCATTCGTCGCTCTGCTTCCTCGTGGGCCTCCTCGCCGGCCTCGCCCAAGTCTCCCGCTGGACAACCGTCGCCTCAACCGCCGCCACCGCGCACGTCTTCCGCGCGCTCCACGCCGTGGACGGCGCCATCAACCAGACGGTGCTTCTGCTCCAGCAGCAGCAGCGGCAGCAACCGACCCGACGACGTCGTCCCCTCGCCGGCGCCGCTGCGGCAGCCGCAGCTGCTTCTGGTGGTGACGGCGACGGAGCGGTCGGACCCTGAGCGGCGCGCGGCCGGGCTGACGCGCGCGGCGCACGCGCTGCGGCTGGTGCCCCCGCCGGTGCTGTGGCTGGTGGTGGAGCCGGCGCGGGAGGCGCGGGAGACGGCGCGTCTGCTGCGCGGGGCCGGCGTGGCGTACCGGCACCTGGCGTACGGCGAGAACTTCACGGCCGGCGAGGCGGAGGCGGGGAAGGAGCGGCACCACCAGCGGAACGTGGCGCTGGGGCACGTGGAGGAGCACCGGCTGGAGGGGGTGGTGCTCTTCGCCGGCCTCGGGGACGTCTACGACCTCCGCTTCTTCGACCAGCTCCGGCAGATCAGGTGCGTGCGTCGTTCGTTCGTCCTGCACTTTCGGTTGGTTAGTCAGCTCGTTCGATCGATCGGGTCGTGCATGCACAGCCATTGCTAAAGCTATTATCGATCAATAATACCATAGCACTTGTAGTAAGTTAGCAGCAGGATGCCATGCCTGGTGTTGGTTCAGAAATTAGAGCTCGTTGCGAGTGTTTGGGCAGTGTCGGTGGAGTTTGAGTAAGCAACAACAGTAGATTCATGAAAAAGTAAGTGATTAATGCGCATGCAAGAGACTGGACGGTGGGCCATTGCGACGATAGTAATCTGCAGCTGGCTAGGAATAGCTAGTTGGCATGATGGATGTCACAGCACTAGGGTACCATGTTGTCGTGCGACTGCAATCCATGTGCGTTCCACGGTCGCCTATGCTTCACTGCTCTTCGTGTCGGCAGGAATGCCCAGTCCTGGAAACATGGACGGGCCAATGATTGGCGCCGCTACTAGCTTTATTTTGAACAAGCACATTCATTCATTCATTAGCCGTCGGCGCCGCTGGCTGTGACTGTATGTGACACGTACTGACGCTGTGCGATCGATGGGTACATGTGTCTGTGTGTGCAGGACGCTCGGCGTGTGGCCGGCTGCGACGGTGTCGGAGCGCGAGCGGAAGGCGACGGTGGAAGGGCCGGTGTGCGGCGGCGCGCCTTGGATGGTCACCGGATGGTTCTCGACGGGCGCGCCGGCGGCGGTGAGGGCGAGGCCGCCGGCGGTGGACGTGCGAGGGTTCGCGTTCGGCAGCGCCGTGCTCTGGGACCCCAAGAGGTGGGATCGCTTCCCCGTCGACGAGCCCGACGCCTCGCAGGTAACTTAATTAATCAGCTTCCCTGTTTTCGTCAGCAATTCCGCGCTTGACGACGGTCTCGCGGCCGGTAGTGGTCTCGTCAAGTCAAAGCAGCCGCGAAAACGTGCAGCTTTTCGTCCACATTATACTCGCTCTCGTGCTGTCATTTTGTTGCTGTGCACTGCGCCGCAGAACAAACGGCCGGGACGAGAAATCAAACTAAAGCCGTAATTAACGCACACGACGACACACTAGCGAAGTACTCCCTCTGTTCTCAAATAAATGGACATCTAGCTTTAAATTTTGTCTATAAAAAATATATTTTTATTTTTCTAATGTATTTTAAAGTAGCAAAAATTACTTCTCTCGCATGGCATGGAAATCAAACCCAATAATACTGAGCACATGTTTATCTTGTTTTCTACATGCACTTAGCTCATTGAAGATGAAAGAATTAAAGATGAGAGAGATATTTATTTGCATCTTTCTAATATATTTTTTACTCTACTTTATAATTATCTTGAAAACTCCGCATATACAATTATTTGTGGACGGATGGAGTGGTGTTGCTCAAAAAAAAAAACTAGCGAAGTAGTAGTTGTGTACATGGGGGACCTGTGCTCAGTTGTCTCGATTTTATCTCATCTACGCAAACATATTTCGATTCATGATTAGCTTTACATGAAAACGGTGCATATAGATGCTCGTATGGCTGCTGAGTTAGGGTGAAAATGGTACGGATTATTTCCGACTGATACGCCGACTAGAGGTTTATGGAAGGCAAAAATGGAATCATTCTAATAGTTGCCAGATACGATCACAGATGCGACTAGTGATAAACGATCAAGGATGTGACTAGTAATACCATATTTTGTGATTATATCCGTTCAATATCTCGCAACTAATACCTCAAACATTGTCAAGCGCTGCCATGCTTGTGAATCACACTCCTAGGATCCGCTCACGATGTTCAAGGCCAAAATTAAGTTGACACGGTGGTATCTTAGAAAATCACAATACATAGAGTCGATTTGGTACATATTCGTAACTAATAGACTCCAATTACGTATTTCGTACATATTCCTAACTGATAGGCTTCGATTGCGTACTCGTGTCTCCACACTATCCGACTATAGGCTACGATTTCGATAGAAAAAGTTACGGTTTCGAATATGATTCTACTACTATTTGATCGTTTCCGTTTCGTTTTCACCCCTAGTGCGACTAGATCGGAGGAAATACAAGATTCGTCTTGATTAGTTCTTTTCGGCATGATGCCAAGCAATACTTGTCCAACATGATCTGGGCCTTTTTTGCACACTCTGTATCCGCCTTGAATGGCACGAGGTTCACATCTGCAAACAAGAGGTGACTCACCGCCAGAACATTTTTTGCACATGATGTGTCCGCCTTGAATAGCAACAGGGTGTCATTTGCAAACAAGAGTTGACTCACCGCAATGGCCTTTTTTGCACATTTTGTGTCCGCCTTGAATAGCAACAAGCTATCATTTGCAAACAACAGGTGACTCGCCGCTCGGACCTTTATTGCACACTCCGTGTCAGTGTCCGCTTGAATAGCAACATGATGTCATTAACAAACAAGAGGTTACTCTCCGTCCAGGCCAATGGTGCCACCTTTAGGCCATGGAGCTCCGATGATAAATTGTGATGTTTTAAATGGCATGAGAGGTCCTCTATTTCTAAGAGAAAAAGATGTTGTGAGATTGGGTCGATCTCCCTGTCGCACCCCACCGAGAAGGTACAAACTGTCTCAACTTCCCTCCACTGAAAAGAACCTCGAAAGACACTGTTGTCACCTAACGCATCGCCATCTTCACCCACACGCGGTGAAAACCTAACTTGATCATTATAGCCTTGAGGTAGCCCCACTCAAGTCTGTCATAGTCATTCCTCATGTCAAGTTTTAGCACACAAAACCGATCCTGTTTTGCACGATTCCACTTCATAAAGTGGAGGCACTCATAAGCGATTATAATGTTGTCCATGATCAACCTGCCAGTGACAAACACCACATGTCCTCCGAGATAATATCACGAAGGCACTCCACAGCCTGTTCGCCATCACCTTCGATGTAGTTTTATACATTACATTGCAAAGGTTAATCAATATGAATTGGCCTAGTTCATCTGGGATAGCCACTTTGGGAATCGACACAAGGAAGTCTGATAGATGTCTTCCATCCTGCCCCAAGTCGATCAGTCCCATTCATTCTTGCTCGAAACAAGTGGGTTATTCATTCCGGTGCCACCTTTGTTCAATCGAACACATCTTCTCTATTTCCCAAAACCCATTCGTTCACCGACCCGTGGACCAGAGGTTTCTTGCTTGGAATTGAGCTTTCTAACTTTCTTTACTACAATCTTTTTGCGAGAGCATCCCCGGGTTCGTTCCTAAGACTACACTCACAGCTTTCTATGGTCATGTTCCGGCATAGGAGATCTAGTGGTAGGATAGGGGACATAGCTCTTTAGGGCTGAAGTAAACCACATATGCGCGTGGCTCATCATAAGAACTTAGCCTGATGTCCTACCCAAAGACTTAAAAAGGTAGTCACAGGGCAACTTTTCAGAGTTGTAACTTCCAAACCTATAACTTGGTTTGCTTACCTTATTCTAATTTTATATTATTGCAAAGGTTAATCAATATGAATTGGCCCAGCTCACCTGGGATAGCCACTTTTGGAATCAACACAAGGAAGTTTGTTACATGCCTTCCATTCTCCCCCACCCCCTCCCCCCTCACGCACTGCATTTGTCACCTCCTCGCCAGCGGGTTTGGAAACTATCTGGCCTCGGGCCTTTGTTGGAAACCATCTGCTCTATTGCAATGTAATACAATGTGGGACACCAATCAATTTGGATAACGTGAGTCAAGCTTACCTATTCCCAACCAAGCTCCCACGTGTCTGATTACCCAAACACACCAAATTGGTGTGAGCAACCAAAGACGACCTAGTAGATTATTTTTTCCTTGGGGTACTTACACTATCTTTTTGTAGAAAATAGGATATTCTCGTCCTCGGTACTTACACTATTATAATACTACAAAATCATTACATTCATCTTGATCTTTAGTCATGGTCTCTGGTTGACATTGTTATGTGATTGTTCCTTTTTCAGGATTCAGTGAAGTTTGTGCAACGTTTGGCTGTTGAGGAGTACAACAAGTCGAGGGGAATGCCTAATCACGATTGCTCGGAGATCATGGTGTGGCATGGTGATCAGCTCGTCGCTACCTAGCTTACTCTATAGCTCTCAAGTAATCATATTATATCGGTAGTTGGGAAAATTAGAACTACCAGATCACATATTCATGCAATTTGGTTGCAAGATAGCTAAGCAAGTTTTGCAATATAATGGTAGTAGATATAAATTACGAGGTCGAGGAAATTACTAGCTCATCAAATTGTTTGGTCCACGGCGATCAAAGATGTACTATTTACTTTTGCTACTATACACAAAAAATTAGCATACTATAGTGATAATTTGCTCATCCCTTGGTATCATGCACAATTAAGCATGTGGTTGTTCTGTATAAACTACAATGACATGTATAGCTGACCATAGCTGACCAGGTAGAGTAAGAAAACTAAACTAAACTTTTGTCGTGGACCGAGAACCTGAAAAAAAACCGTTGTCACCATACACATCAACATCTAGCGCACGCAAGGCAGGTCAAAATAAATGGTGTTGGCCTATTTATACTAAACATTCTTAATTATTACATCTCATTAGAACTAAATTAACCAATTTCGTAGTTCACATAACCTTTATTGTACAATTGTAGGTACATTTTTATATCTAATTAGAACAAGAGCATAATTGTCTTAGTACAATTAGAAAGTAAACTTATTATTCAACAAACCAAATGTCTATTATCATAAATCCACTTATGCTAAATAAGAACTCTATTAGTTATGGCTTGTGTTGTTTCTTTACTTCCATTTGGCACATTTTTCTAAACTGGATTCATTTTAGACCGGCACGATCATAACATTATGCTAAACATACTATAGAACAATTTGTACCACTTGCATGTATCATAGCGTGTTTGTATGCATATTTTATAGTATCTATAAATATGTCGGCCGACAGTACTCTAATGCAAGAAGTCTAATACATATATAGAGGTTATTTTCTTCACTTAGTTTTCACTACTAACTCTAGAGTGTACAGAGTTTCTGGTGTCAACAAGTGTTCTTATTCTAGTGCGCATGAGTCAACTTAATATTGTTACCATCATAGTTCTACATAGAAATCATTGTAGTCCTGAGTCTTTACAAATAGCCCAAAAGGCTAGATATTCAGAGTCCAGCAACGAAAAAGCAAAGGCAAACTACATGTACCGTCCATGTGCCAAATCGTCAGGCAACCGAGTGGGATTGCTCCTTAGTTCCAATAGCCCGTAGGCCACAACTGAAGGTCTTCACTCTTCAGTTCGCACCCAAAAAAAAAAAACACTGTCCACTTCTCCACCAACACTTAGCTCAGCGGACGGCGGATCTCCGCCACAGAGAAGGGGTCATGGAAAGAAAAATCGGCCCCATCTTTAAACCTCCAAATCTCACCTCCTGCAGGGCCGATGCTCCCAAGGATGATGTTGATGCACGAATCACTTGCCATGTTTTTACAGCACTTCTTCACTTTGGAGTGCACCTCCTTTGTTGAAAATGGGGCAAAGCTTGGATTGGCCATCACGACCACCGCGGTGCTCAGCGCCCGTGCGCTCTGGAAGATGTACTCGAGGAAGCCAACCTCGCCTGGCTCCCCTCTGAACTCACGGATACTCATCGTGTTGATGCGCGAGGTGACATTTTCTATGGGACCAGACTCCTGCCAGAACTTGAGGGTGAGGTGACCGGTGGGCTGATCACATTTTTTGCTCTGCAGAAGAATTGCAATTAGTCAGCTGTTCGGAAAGCATCTGATGAGCAAGGTGGGATTACATGGCGAATAAAGAAAGCCTCAAATTATCCCATGGAGCAAATGCAATACAGTATACTTGTGCATTCCTAAATGTCAGACCTGGTACTTCAGGAGGAATGAAAATTAATACTTCCATGCATCGAACTAGCACAAAGCATCAGGTAGCCTACTAAAACAGAAAAAATAACTGTGTATGCAGCCCCTCAAGTAAAACAAGTTAGAAAGCGAAGCGGGCACATTAGGAAAAACTAGAAGAAGAATTCTCAACATAGCAGAGATAGAGATAATAACATAACAATAAACTGTGGCACAACAAATTTTCATAGCAAATGCCATAATACAAACAAATGAACACGAAACCCAATAATTTTAATTGCGTTCTCTAGTCTCTGCTCGTAGAAATGACGTGATGGCTAAGAATAAATGGGAATGCTTGGCTTTTTAGCTATAATTGGTGAAGAATCTTGTATGATAATTTGTCCAAGTACGCCTAGTCATATTGTCATCACTTTGCTTTCTTATTCACGGGCAATTACTTAGCTAGCTTGCGTAACTGAACACATGATTCACATTTCACAGTAGGAGAAAACAAAAAAGATCATAAATAGCTTCAATTTACGTTGAAGCTATTTATGATATAAATTGATAACTACAGAAGGATCATAAATAGCTTCAATGATAAACTGATACCTACAAAAAGATCATAAATAGCTTCAATGATAAATTGATAACTGAATTGACACATTGACAATAATCAGGAAACTGTAAGCGATAAAATTTGCTGCAAGATCAGAACAAAAATTTCAAGTAACATGCAGAGGAAATTGCTAAGAATGTGAGCAAAGCATGGGTAAGATGAGGTAAATTGATCAATACCTTCCATTAGCTGGTTTGAAAAAAAAAGTTAGGAAAGGCATCACAATTATTACAGTTCTTTCTGTGAGCAGGTCAGCAGGTGGAGCATTTTTGTGAATAAGCTTCAGAATCTACACTTTATGCAGTGCTACCTGCTAAACACTAAGTACTGCACATTATACTGGTCCATATGACCATATCTAAATGCTGGATCCAATTTGTACGAAAAGTGACAATTCTATATTTCCATAGATGAAAGTAGCAAAATGCAGTAATTACCAAATGGCCTAGTAGTGCAGAGAAAAACAAGAATGATGTATGCGCTAAACAAGATCTCATGAGCACAATTGCATAAAAAAATAAAGCTAAAGGCTCCATTTTTCCAGATATGTTCTTCAACAAATTTCAAGAAGTGAGCTATGACAGCCTCTTTATATAATAAGTTAGTTGGGAATAAGTTCCTAAGCTCCTGATGTGACAAAAGTACAAAACTAGTGTATATTATAATGGTATACCAATACCGGAACGGACTAAAGAACTTTCCACATAAATGTGCTAGTTTACATACCATCTGTAAGACTGTAACTTCAAGAAGTTTCTACTCCTTCGGTTCCATGATTCTTGTTGTGATTGTAGCTCAAATTTGAACTAAAACCACATCAAGAATTAGGGAACCGAGGGAGTAGTAAGCAATGCATGTCTGTTACAGTACCATAGCACCAAACACTAGTAGGTCATATAAACACAGTGAGAAACACTATAACAAGAAAATCTGGACATAAGTAAAGAAGCAAAGCACCAAGTCAAGCTAGTGGAACAATGGTAATTGTGCCACAAGAAACCCTTCTAGTTATAATTTGTATTCTAGTCTATGTACAAGGTTGTATAGAAGACCTGATGGCTGAGAGTAAGTGGCAAGGCATAACATTTAGCCTATAACTAACTGGTCACATATGCACCCATCATAACTGGTCACATAGCTAATAACCACAAGCAGAGCACTAGTACAACAGTACAAGCAATAGCATGCAAGAAAATCATAGAAATGCAAGCTGAAGAGGAATCGCTGACAACAAATTACCATAATATGCAGTCTCTCGGCATTAGGAAAGCATCTGAGGAAGGTAGGCATCATCTTGACGTCCTTGGGAACTCCGAAACACACGTCCAAACTCAGAACCTTGACGCTGGTGAGCATGGCACTTGTCCTCATCTTTATCCCTGGCTGAAATTCGCCAGATAGATTCAAGAATGAGTCATGGTCATGGAGCTCCATCAGTTGGACATATATTTAGTTGCAACATGAAGAAATTGAAATCCCGGAGGAGGGAGAGATATACCATGATGACCGTGTCTCGGATCTCTAGGACCTGGCCTGGCTGCAAGTATCCAAAAGCGTGCAGCTTGGGTGCATCGCCAATCTTAACTCTGGTGCACAAGCCACAAGGGGTGCAGGATGCATACAGGATGAACCGCTCGAGGCATGGGGCCTTTACAACGGCGACGTTCTCCAGAATTGATCCGGAGATTTGCAGGCACCGTAGGCTCTGGCTGACGAGGCGGAGGCGCAACCCCTTGAGGCATCCCAGGATGTTGAGGATCTCCAGGACGGGGCTCCTGGCGACGAGGGAGTCGACGTCGCCATGCTCCATCTGGACGCAGCAGAGGCCGAGCTCGCGTAGGCGGGGGAAGGAGGCGCCACGCAGGACGGCCGTGTCGGGCAGCTTCCAGACGCCGAGGTAGAGGCGGGTGAGCGTGGTGATGGCGAAGACGGTGGCGGGGAGGGGCAAGTCGCGCGGCCACGGGCGGTTGATGAGGACGAGTTCTTGGACGCCCTTGGCGGCGAGGAGCTGCAGCCAGCGCGCGAGCTGGGGACGGTAGGAGTTCATGTTGGTGCAGACGAGGCGGACGCGGTCGATGGGCCCCAGGTGCGCCTCCAGGATGCGGGAGACGGCGGCGGTGATGGCAGGCGAGTTGGCCGGCGTCACGGGCCAGCAGTGGCCTTTGGGGAGGAAGTGGGCGTCGTTGAGGAGGAGGGGCGCGGCGAGCCAGATCCTGCGCCAGCGGGAGGAGAGGACGGCGGTGCGGGCGGCGTCCTTGACGGGGAGGCGGGAGACGATGTCGTGCAGGAGAGCGCGGGGGAGGTGGCTGATGCGGTCGACACCGGCGGGGTCGGCGACGGCGAGGGAAGGGCGGAGATGGCAGCCGTAGACGGGGAAGTCGGGGAGGTTGGCGTAGGTGTAGAGCAGCACGCGCTCCGTGGCTTGGTCCAGCTCGTGAGGATCAGAGCCCTGACGCATTGCATCGGCCGCCGTCGCTGGGTCGAGGTTGGTGAACCCGGCCATGGTCGACGGCGGCGCCGGCGAATGAGCCCGAGGCGGCGAGGGTTTGGGGATTTGGGGGTTTCTGATGGTGTGGACTGGGGACTTGGGGAGCTAGTGTGGAGTGGAGTGGATGCGGATGTTGGGCCACATCCCGACATACAGTACCTTAGAGCATCCCCACTCGTTGGCGCTCCCCACGCCTAAATCCGGCGATATTTTCGTCCGGATTGGAGGAAGATTTGGCGTGGGGAGCGCCGAAGTTCCAGCCGTCCCCCCGGCAGGAAACCCCCAACCTCGACCATTTGACATATTTCAAACGAATTTAACATTAAATTTAACAAGTTCGGCGACCAACAGTACGAAAATTGCTGAAACAAATTCGGCGAAAATAATTGTACAATGTTTAACAAGTGCTGAAACAAATGAAGCACACAATTTCACAATTTTTCAAACAAATTAGACAGACTAGTTGGCGTCGGCGTTGGCGTTGCCTCGGAGCCTCCATATGTGCTCCACTAGATCATCTTGCAGCAGCTGATGCATTGTAGAGTCTCGAATCTCCTGACGCATAGCAATGAAGGCGGCCCATGATGGAGGCACCTGGTGATTAGGCTGTGCAAGAGGACCTCTCTCTCATATGGTGCTTCTTGCTCAGCCAGAGGAACCGGATGCTTTCGCTCATTTTCAATAATCATATTGTGTAGGCACACACAGCAGTTCATCACCTCCCACATCCGATCTTTGGACCAAGTCAGAGGGAACCGGACGACAACAAATCTCTGCTGGAGGACACCAAATGCACGCTCGACGTCTTTTCGGCAAGCTTCTTGTCTCTTGACAAACTCGCAAAGTTTGGGGGTGCTAGGATTCGAGATAGTCTTCACAAATGTTGCCCACTTTGGATAGATACCGTCTGCAAGGTAGTATCCTTTGTTGTAGTGCCGACCATTGATCACATAGTCCACCGGGGAGCATGACCCTCAACAAGCTTGGAAAAGACCGGGAGCAGTTTAGGACGTTGATGTCATTGTTGGATCCAGCATACCAAAGAAAGAGTGCCAAATCCAGAGATCATGGGTAGCCACTGCTTCAAGTATCACAGTGCCTTTTTGTGACCCTTGTACATTCCCTGCCACGCAAACGGACAGTTCTTCCATTGCCAATGCATGCAGTCAATGCTTCCAAGCATCCCTGGAAAACCTCTAGCTTCATTTGTTGCAAGGATCCTCTCAGTGTCTTCGACAGTGGGTGATCTCAAGTAATAGTCCCCGAACACTGCTATGACGGCCCTGCAGAACCGGTAGAAACAATCAAGGGCGGTGGACTCCGCCATCCGAAGATAGTCATCTGTATCACCGGAGCTCCATACGCCAGCATCCTCATTGCCACCGTGCACTTCTGCAGTGACGAAAATCCAACCAAACCAAGTGCAATCCGCCTTGCATCCGTAGGGATCAAAGTGGCGGATGGCATACACAATTTTGAAATAACTTTCTGCTCATCCCGAAACGACGCCGAAAACACTCTCACCGTGCAACGGATTGTCGGCGAAGTAGTCGGTGTACAACATGCAGTAGCCCTCCATTCGCTGTCTCGGCTTGCACTTCCGCGACGGTGCCGACCCACCACGTCGACCGTTGCGTCCCGTACATGCTTGCCAAGCAACCGAGGATCATCATGTGCTCCTCGTCTTGGGCTGCTGCCATCTCTTCTTGCATAAGCTCGACGAACATCTGCTCCTCCTCTTCGTCCGAGTCCATGGCCGGCGGAAAATGGACGAACACCTGACGGGCGTGGTCGAGGCAACCCGAGCCGCGAGCGGCGAGGAGCAGCCGGCGGAAGAGCAAGCACCGGCGGAATATAGGCAGGTGGGGAAGGAGGCGGCGGAATCTAGGCAACAAGCCGGCGGGGTGGTGCCGGGCGAGAGAGATACGAGGGGTGGGGGAGATTTTGAGCGACGTGGCGGTGGGGTTCGTGCGTCGAGTCACCGACGATCGGGCCCTTCCCCGCTTTTCACTCGTCCGAGTCCCCGAGCGCTGGGGCGGGGATGGCGTGGGATCGCCGGATGAAACTAGGCCCAATTCCGGACGAAAACGAGGAACCGGGGCGCGACTGGGCCGATTTACGCCGTCCGGATGTAAAAAACGCTCGCCGGGGGCCTGTTCGGGGGGACGAGTGGAGATGCTCTTACTCGCGGTCCATTACTCACACACTTGTTTGATCCTTTTGGTTAGCTCTCTCGGTCTAGATTAAAAACAGCGTTTGCTTAATTTATACTTTCTGAGCTCTTATTTACTCCAAGATCTTGGGTTAAGTTAAAGATAAAAATATATCAAATCAACTGATAATATAGAAAAAAGTATCAACATACATAATACCAAACGCATATAATATAAAAATAAATTTTATGATGATTTTGATACTTAAATTTTACATATGAGAAGTTGATTTTAAAAAAAATTAGTCAAACTTTATAACTTTGACTAAACTCAGGATGCGCATTAATTATGAATGGAGGGAGTAATGATAAGTCAACCTTTAATGGTACTCCCTCCGTTCTGATTTAGTCTACATTCTATTATTATTTAGTACTATTTAGATATGTGAACAACCAATTCAAGCTACATTGAAAATAACAACAATCAATAAAGAGAGCAAAACCACTTTGTTTTCAGTGTTGTTGTTGACTAAAAGCTGCATGTAGAGAATATTTCAGAATAAATTTTGAGGCAAGAATGTAGAGTATTTCAGAACGGAGGGAGTAAGTTTTAGTTGTACATCCATCTATAAAAGGATATCTTAAGTTTATCTAAATTCAGATGTATCTAGATACCCCCTTCACTCCTAAATATAAGCCATATAGTTTTTTGACAAAATTCTAGAATATAAGGTTTACTACCTTGGCCCACTTGTATGGACAATACTTTTAGTGATTTGATCATGTTTCATTAGCTTATGCAAAGTCCTCTATTAGCTCACTTTAATTGCCTAGGGTTAATCCCAGCCAAACATAGTGTAATTTTTTCTAAATATGTGTTTCTTAATTTCCGTGCCAAAAACTATATGGCTTATATTTAGGAACGGAGGGGAGGGAGTACTATTTAGTGCATAGATACATCATAATTTAAATAAATCACCGACATCCTTTATAGACAGAGGGAGGGAGTACAATTTTGTGGCTAGATATACAATGCATTGTGTTACATTGTCTTCCTTATTCTCCCCATAAACACTTATAATTTTATATTATTTATCATTATATACTCTTTGTTAATACACTGCAATTAGTTTTAATCAAAGATAAACTTAATATAGTTTGATGAAATAGTATAGATAAATAAAACAACATCTATAATGTCAAATACATATAATTTGAAAATATTTTCATGGTGATTCCAGTAACATTGATTTGACCTATAACTTCGCGAAGCTTCATCTATGGAATTCTTCAAATTTGATCTGGCCGAGATTATCTTGTCTCATCCTTCTTGGCAATCGTCGATTTCGCGAAATTGGTCTGAAATTGCGACAGTTGTTTTCAATGAGTGTTGATATAGTGTAAATTGTATTGCATACACGCACAATGGTAACTTTAAATCTTATATGAGGCTTTTCGATGCCATCCTGACAGGCAAATGACTCGGTAGGTGATTCAGCTTATTGCTGAAACTAATCGAGCTGAGGAAATGAAGCTTGTTTTATGTTGCACATTTTATACAAGGGATGGATCAAGCAAATGTTGGGATGTTCTTAATATATTCTATGTGAAAATATTGCGCGGATTTTTAGAACCTAGGGCACAACTGGTCTAAAAAATCTTAGTTGTGGCCCACTTTGTGATTAGGGCAAGAGTGGCGCACGCGAAGCTGATTCCAAAACTGACATCATCCTACCCAATTAGCAAACCTAGCAAAAGAATTAGAATTTAAAACTTATTATCATTTTTTTAAAAATTGAATATGTCTCTATTATTGATAGGGTAAGCTTCAACTTAATATCTATGTTATTTTTCTGATTTTTGGCATGGACCGCAAAGGAATTGGACAGTTCGTTTAGATTTTGAAGCTGACATCGGAATGGTATTTTTGCTTGAAAAGACGGGACTTTATATTTTTCCATTTTGATATTCCTTATTGTCCCTATGTTGGTATTTTTGTAATAAAAAATGAATATGTTACTTCCTCGTAGAATGAGACCTCATTCCTCCATTTCAATATTTCATATTGTCCTCATGTTGCCATTTTGTAATATAAATTAGTATACTACTTTTCTGAATTACAATTGTTTTTTTGACGAAAACAGCAGGACCATCTCTACTGTTTGACCTTGTTTACCCTGTCCATGGAGATGGCCTTGCATGTGTGCACCGACCAGGGTAGCATTTGGCGAGTGGAAATAGCCAGAACTTCACGTTAGTTATATTGCCACTTTCGTTGAAAAATTATTATGTAGAGAAATTATATATTATAAGATCAAAAAAATGTATCTATCTAAAGTGACATTTTTCTAGTTATGAGCAAACAATTTTATAAACAGTGGTGAAAACTCAAGTAATAATCATGTGATTAGATAAACACAGGAAATCACCAAAAATCCAACATAACCAGTACCCAGCACAATCGTACAACTTTACTGAAGTTTTATGTTCTGGACACAATCCAGCTATAAGAGTTAAGAAATTGCCAGCAGCTTCTTAACGTTCCAGCTAGCTGGCATGTGCAGAAGTGCCACAAATCCGGGAAAGAAGTTTTATGAAGTGCTAGTTCTTACATGTGTACAAATATCATGTGAAATTCTGAATGTTATTAGAGCATCTCCACCGCGTCCCCCATAGCCGGCCCCAATAGCATTTTGGGGGCCGGCAACGAAAATGAGATTGCACCGGTGCCCCAAACAGCGCCGACCAATTTTCGAGCCCAATAGAATCCTCGGCAATCTCTTGCGAATCGAACACGCCGGCGCCTCGCGGCACGTCTAAAAACGAGTGTGGGCTCCGCCTGGCAGCCAGACATACCGATTTCCCACCTCCTACCCACGCCCGAGCCGAATCCCACCCCTCTAGATCGCCACCGTCGCCGTCACCACCGCACCCCCTGCTTGCAATAGACACCGCCGACTGTCTAGGAACCGCCGTCCATCAACACGGCCGCCACCCCCTCGACCGGCGGCCGCTGTTTCGCCCGGAACAGAGCTCGCCGCCACCGCGATAGTATCGCCCCGCCCGCAAGGTGTTCGTTCGATTGTCGCGATGGACATCGACGACGAGATGATGGTGCAGCTGTTCACGGAGGAGCGGAACGCTCATGCTGTTCGGCGGCAACATCAGCAGCTGATTCTGATGAACATGATGCGCGTTCGCCAGCCTTTCTTCGTCATGCCTCGGCAGGCGGCTCAAAGCTAGGCAAGTGGAGGAACATCAACCGGCATCGTCAAACTGGCGCAATGCTGCTTGACGCTGACTGCTTCAACGACGACGCGACTCATTCGCCGAAGGAATTTCGGCGCCGGTTTAGGATGAACAAGGAGCTATTCTTGAAGATTGTCCACGGCGTCAAGGAGTACGACAAGTACTTCATGGCCAAGCAAGATTGCATAGGTTTGTGAGGCTTCACCTCAATTCAGAAGTGCACTGCTGCAATGTGATGTCTTGCAGACGGAGCTCCTCCAGATACAACCAATGACTACCTATGGATGGCAGAGTCGACATGTACAGAGACTCTCTAAATGTTCTGTCGAGCCGTCATAGCGGTGTTTGCTAAAGACTATTTGAGAGAACCAAGACAAGATGATACAGCTCGGATCCTGCAAAAGAATGCAGCAAGAGGGTTTCCTGGGATGCTCGGAAGCATTGACTGTATGCATTGGGGCTGGAAGAATTGCCCTTTTGCTTGGCAGGGGATCTACAAGGGGCATACTGGTGAGTGCAGTGTCATTCTTGAGGCGGTGGCAGACCATGAGCTTTGGATTTGGCATGCATTTTTTGGCATGGCAGGAACAAACAATGATATCAACGTGCTGCAGCGCTCTCCGGTGTTTGCCAGGCTAGCTGAGGGACAAGCTCCTGCCGTGAACTTTGAGGTAAACGGTCACGCATACAACAAAGGGTACTATCTAGCTGATGGTATCTACCCGACGTATGCTACATTTGTGAAGACAATTCCCTCTCCATCAAACGAGATGCACTACAAAGGAAAACAATTCTTTTGACAAATCACTTTCGTCATATTAAGGCCAATTTTCGTCAAGGATTCTTCGCGGTGACAAAATTTGATCGTCATGGGGTTCGTCAAGGAAGCTCCGTCATAAAATATCGGGGGTGACGGTATGCATTTTTTCGTCAACGTCAAATGTTTGATGGTGACGACCTGCAAATTCGTCAACATCAAAGGTTCTTTGTTGACAGACAGGTTTGTCACGAAAAATTGCAACTTTCGTCAATATCTAAATCTTGGGAAGTTTCTGATTGGTCCAAAAAAGCATACGTGGCCTTACATGTGGGTCCCATTTGGCTTCTGACAACATGGGTCCGACGGCGCTGACATGGATATCTGTCATGTGGGACCGGCATGGTGCTGACTGGTGGGACCGACAAAATATTATGACAAGCTGGACCCACAATATTCTGACCGGTGGGATCCACAAAATTCAGACAAGTGGGACCAGGTTGTTGCCGACATATGGGTCCCAATAATGCTGACTGGTGGGACCCACAAATTCTGACAAGTGGGACCACAAATTGGTGCCACGTGGTTTCATTTAATAGTGACGTTGTGACATTTTCCGTCACCTTTTGAATTTGACAAAATTTGAGAGCATTTGAATTATTTGCGAAATTTGGGGAACAAAAAAACTGGCGAAATATCAAAAAGTAGACAATAAATATCATACTTAAATGGTGGCACAAGAAGTATATATGTCTCTCACAGACCGAAAGATTCATAAGAAAATTACAATTGGAACACAAAGAAATTAAAAGACCTATGATTAATAATGTTGTAGGACGGTGGTGCAATAGATTAGTTGCCCTGGGATTGAGACATGGATGGTGGCTGGGATGTCCTCAAGAGCAAATTAAGCACGGCATCCATTTCTGTGAGCCTCTTTTCATAAGCCAGAGTCTTTTCTTCTTGGGCTTTCTTCACAGCTTCAAGTTCTTCCTCCTGCTTCTTCCTGATGTCTTCAAATTTTTCATCTTGTTCTTGCAGTCTTGCCTGCATCTCACTGTGGTACGTTTCAGCTGCCTGTATGGAGTTCTGCTCTTGATCTGCCAGTCTTTGTTGTAGCTCTCGGATGCGTGTAGCTGAGACAGAAGACTTCCTGGAACTTGTTGCGACGCCCAATCTTGGTAGGAATGTGCTGTTGCAGGTGGTGGATGGGCTTTTCTCGCTCAGAACTAGCTGAACAATTTGCAAATCAGTCAAATCAGGTTCATCTTCATTGCGTGGCGCCGCTTTTTTTGCCACCATTTGATCCTGCATAAAGATTACAATCATTGCATGGACAACATACAAAACTGGATTATATTATATTGTGCTAATAAGAAATATTTCTTACATATGCACTTTTTGCTTCAGCACTCATAATGTTATCCTTGGTAGTGTGTGTGATTCTAAAAAATTCAATTGGAGAGGTTTCTTGTTCCTGCTGCTGAGCCTTCTGCTTGAAAAAATGTAGAATGCACATTACCATTGTACACTGTGTATGACAGAAGTATGAACTGTATTGGGAAATTCAGAACACTTACTAGATGTTCCCAGTGAGCAACATAGCTTCGAGATCCAGTGGTATGGAACTGTTTCACAGCTTCTCTGTTCTTTCCATTTATTACACACAGTTCCTATGTTCAGTACATGCATTTTATTTATCCAGATCAGAGAAATGTAAGAATTCAGTAGCTGTTATTGAAAGGAATAACGTTTATGTACCTGGTACTTCTCATCAAACCATCTTTTCACCAGTTCTTTCCAGCTTTTCTCTTCTACGTGACCTGGCTTCTCGAGATATGCTTGCTCCAGTGTGAGATTTTTAATTTTGGGCCAATACTCCTTTTTAAGCCTATATCGGAACTGCCGAATACTAACTTGCAGCATATCAGTGCACACATCTTGAGCCACCTCATCATTTTTGTCCATATTAAACTTTCCCTGCAAAATAGTGAAGCATTAATCAGTAGATTCTTATATAGTTGATCATGTAGCATACTAATTAGGTTAAACCAAGATTGTACAGGACTCACCGCTACTGTACTTATAGCATGAGGAATGACATGTTTGAGAGTTGCATCTTTCCTGTACTGTGTCCAGTGTGTTGCAAGCGGCATTTTTTCACGGATGTGAATACCAACCTCATTGCTCAGCTTTGCTGACTGGACATAATCCTTGGGTCTCCTGACACCAGGAGTGAATTCAATTGGCATCTTATTGCCACCATGTCTTCTTGTGTACTCATGTAGTCCATGGCCCATGGTACGTCTGCGTCCACCTCTCTTTCTCTTACTACCGTCAGATGTTGTCAATGTCTCTGAAATAAGAGATATGAAATGATTCTCTTTTATATGAAAATATGCGGTACAGTGTTTAGTTTTTACAAATTTTCATACCTTGCCGCTCAAAGTTTACAATTTGATTGTCCTCAGGAGATGAGGTGCTGCCTCCAGATGTCATGATCTGGTTAGGTGAGGGTGCTCCTTCAGTGTTCAGACCAGCAGTGGCCGTCGGCTCATCAGATGACCCAGCTTGAGGTTCAGTTGTTGCCATTGATCTTGTTGCAATGTTGGATGGTGCAACTTCAGGTCTGGATCGCTTCTTCTGTGCAACTATTGCAGAAGAAGCAACTATCTGCAAGCAAAGTAGAGGCTACATTAGTAGGAAACATTTAGCATGTACGTATTTCCTATCATAGTTCAGACATAGTTCCACAGACCTGAGCTGAAGTATTGCCGACAGTGCGCTGATCCTCATCTGAATGAAGATCATCATCAGCAGTAGCTATCTCTTCTGGATTCGGTTCATACGAAGGGTCCTCTTCGACCTCCATCTCTTCGCAGTCTGTGTCCTTTATATTGTTACTAGTTCCTATTTGTACCCCACCATACACTAATGTACGTGCAAAACCAGTGAAATCTTTCTGAAATTTGTGGCCAGGTCCATATCTGTCAGCGAAATTTTTTTCCATGCGTACTACATTTTCTTGCATTTGTTTCTCCTTGGCAAGCTCATATGCCGGCTTGACGGGTTTTTGTGTCTCCGCTGAAATAATCGGAAGAGCGGAGCATGAACAAAACATAAGAGGGGGCCAATTCCATAGAAAACAGCAAATAATTGTCTTTGCAAAATATTGTACAACAGCAAATGATTGAAAACATAAGAGTCTACGTATGATGTCGGCGAACAAAACATAAGAGGGGACATATGCCAGGCTAAGGGACATCATGTGCTTTTAGATATCTACTCGTAACAAATAATTGACACAAGAGACTCCCCTCGCACACTGAATTATGCATGTCTGTTGATAGCTTGGCGGGCTTGGTATGCACGTAATGAGGTATGGGTAGTTCAGTCCTATACCGATAGAAGTTCAGATATGTGCTGATAGAAGTTCAGATATGTGCTGATAGAAGTTCAGATTTCTGCTGATAGAAGTTCAGATATGTGCTGAAATTTGATTTTTGACTTTTGAAAGACATAGATAAACAAAAATTGTGGAAATAAATAGACTGATGAAACAAAGTACATGATTAAAAAAACTTCATTACATTGTTAAGACGTGCATTGCACGTGCAAACTAACTAGTTCCATAGAAAACAGCAAACAATTGTTCTAGATCAAACTGTGCTTCCCTCTGAAACTGAGGAATAAAAGTCTGAAGCAATGTCGTTGTTCACTGTAGCTCGTCAGGCTGTTTTCGACAACGACTAGAATTAGTTCAGTTAAGTGTTTCGGTAAACAATTGTCTATGCAAAAGATTGTACAGCAGCGGGATGGCAAAGATTGTATAGCACGGCATGATTGTCTCTGGAATAAAAACGATAAACCCTATACGTATGATGTCGGGATTGGATCTATCAAATATGCAAGATCTAGATATAGGTCAAACGGGCGTGGTAGACATGTAAAACCGATCTCTCGATCTAACCATCCGAAAAACACAACAACAAGCCGATCACCGACAGATTTACCTTGGCGTTTCTTCGAGCTGGGCGCCTTCTTCGGCGTGTGTGCGCGATTTTCCTTCCCCCCGACGTTTCGACGACTGCCGGCCATGGCGACCACCGGCCGGGGAGATAGTTGCGAGATGGAAGAACGTCCGGCGAAGACACCGGATCGGGGTGAGCACGAGAGGATGAGGTCGGGGGGTGGGGAGTTAAGATGCTCGTAAATCATGGGGGAGAGGCACGACGTATATAAGGGAGGGCGAAATATTTGATAGGTGGGGTGCGCGGGAGGAGTGGAGGGAACGAAAAATTTGTGTGTTTTGGCAGCCGTCGTACTAAAATTTGGAGGGAACAAGGTTTTGCCGTGGAAGAAAAAATATTACTCTGAAAATGGAACTGTACATGTATATTTAAAAAATACCAGAACATGAATGGGATGCATGAAAAAAATCTAAATTTGGGACCCTCATTTCGTTCGAAAACCCCTCTTTGGACACATGAATGGAACATGAATGGGCCATTCCCCCCTCTTTTCGTCCGAAAACCCCTCTTTCGACACATCTACACCATGGGGACACCATGCCACCAACTCCAAAAAATCAAAACCCATAGCAACCAAGGTTTCATATCACAATGTGCACAAGGGTGCCAAATCATGCTCCAATCCATGGTGGTTTGGTCAGTTTTTGGCCATTCCCCCCTCTTTTCGTCCGAAAACCCCTCTTTCGACACATCTACACCATGGGGACACCATGCCACCAACTCCAAAAAATCAAAACCCATAGCAACCAAGGTTTCATATCACAATGTGCACAAGGGTGCCAAATCATGCCCCAATCCATGGTGGTTTGGTCAGTTTTTGGCCATTCCCCCTCTTTTCGTCCGAAAACCCCTCTTTCGACACATCTACACCATGGGGACACCATGACACCAACTCGAAAAAATCAAAACCCATAGAAACCAAGGTTTCATATCACAATGTGAACAAGGGTGCCAAATCTTGCCCCAATCCATGGTGGTTTGGTCAGTTTTTGGCCATTCCCCCCTCTTTTCGTCCGAAACCCCTCTTTCGACACATCTCCACCATGGGGACACCATGCCACCAACTCCAAAAAATCAAAACCCATAGCAACCAAGGTTTCATATCACAATGTGCACAAGGGTGCCAAATCATGCCCCAATCCATGGTGGTTTGGTCAGTTTTTGGCCATTCCCCCCTCTTTTCGTCCGAAAACTCCTCTTTCGACACATCTACACCATGGGGACACCATGACACCAAGTCCAAAAAATCAAAACCAATAGAAACCAAGGTTTCATATCACAATGTGAACAAGGGTGCCAAATCTTGCCCCAATCCATGGTGGTTTGGTCAGTTTTTGGCCATTCCCCCTCTTTTCGTCCGAAACCCCTCTTTCGACACATCTCCACCATGGGGACACCATGCCACCAACTCCAAAAAACCAAAACCCATAGCAACAAAGGTTTCATATCACAATGTGCACAAGGGTGCCAAATCTTGCCCCAATCCATGGTGGTTTGGTCAGTTTTTGGCCATTCCCCCTCTTTTCGTCCGAAAACCCCTCTTTCGACACATCTCCACCATGGGGACACCATGCCACCAACTCCAAAAAACCAAAACCCATAGCAACAAAGGTTTCATATCACAATGTGCACAAGGGTGCCAAATCTTGCCCCAATCCATGGTGGTTTGGTCAGTTTTTGGCCATCCCCCCTCTTTTCGTCCGAAAACCCCTCTTTCGACACATCTACACCATGGGGACACCATGCCACCAACTCCAAAAAATCAAAACCCATAGCAACCAAGGTTTCATATCACAATGTGCACAAGGGTGCCAAATCATGCCCCAATCCATGGTGGTTTGGTCAGTTTTTGGCCATTCCCCCTCTTTTCGTCCGAAAACCCCTCTTTCGACACATCTCCACCATGGGGACACCATGCCACCAACTCCAAAAAACCAAAACCCATAGCAACAAAGGTTTCATATCACAATGTGCACAAGGGTGCCAAATCTTGCCCCAATCCATGGTGGTTTGGTCAGTTTTTGGCCATCCCCCCTCTTTTCGTCCGAAAACCCCTCTTTCGACACATCTACACCATGGGGACACCATGCCACCAACTCCAAAAAATCAAAACCCATAGCAACCAAGGTTTCATATCACAATGTGCACAAGGGTGCCAAATCATGCCCCAATCCATGGTGGTTTGGTCAGTTTTTGGCCATTCCCCCTCTTTTCGTCCGAAAACCCCTCTTTCGACACATCTACACCATGGGGACACCATGACACCAACTCGAAAAAATCAAAACCCATAGAAACCAAGGTTTAATATCACAATGTGAACAAGGGTGCCAAATCTTGCCCCAATCCATGGTGGTTTGGTCAGTTTTTGGCCATTCCCCCTCTTTTCGTCCGAAAACCCCTCTTTCGACACATCTCCACCATGGGGACACCATGCCACCAACTCCAAAAAATCAAAACCCATAGCAACCAAGGTTTCATATCACAATGTGCACAAGGGTGCCAAATCATGCCCCAATCCATGGTGGTTTGGTCAGTTTTTGGCCATTCCCCCTCTTTTCGTCCGAAAACCCCTCTTTCGACACATCTACACCATGGGGACACCATGACACCAACTCGAAAAAATCAAAACCCATAGAAACCAAGGTTTCATATCACAATGTGAACAAGGGTGCCAAATCTTGCCCCAATCCATGGTGGTTTGGTCAGTTTTTGGCCATTCCCCCCTTCGTCCGAAAACCCCTCTTTCGACACATCTCCACCATGGGGACACCATGCCACCAACTCCAAAAAATCAAAACCCATAGCAACCAAGGTGTCATATCACAATGTGCACAAGGGTGCCAAATCATGCCCCAATCCATGGTGGTTTGGTCAGTTTTTGGCCATTCCCCCCTCTTTTCGTCCGAGAAAACCCCTCTTTCGACACATCTACACCATGGGGACACCATTTTTTGAGGTACCTAACTTCAAATGGACTGAAATTTGGCACAAGGGTGCATCAACATGTGGGTAATGACGCTTGCATGCTATCTTGGCAGTTTGGTTTGAAAATTTTCAAAAATTCATCCCCTAAACTCAAGAAGAGGCATCACTTGTCAAGCATGTACATCTTAGGTTTGACCAAACACTCAAAATTCCAGCCCTAATCATGTTATGAAATTCTTAGAAATTCGAAAGAATTTACATACTCGATTCATTTTTATTTATTTCTTTCTATGTGTGATCACTAATTCGTATTTAAAATATTTTATAGTTTTTAATACCCATCTTGAAAATTCTGTGCCTGCCCATCCGTCATGCGTGGGACCCATGTCAAAGTAATGGGAAAGTGGACTACATGCAGGAATCCACGTTTTCACACGCACGCGTCACACAGAGGAACCCAAACGGCAGCATCTACTGTATATCCATCGGCCCCATCGTCTCTCCCACCCGCAACTTCTATTCCCCAATCTGGCAAAAAACCCTGATTGCACCTCCACCAGCGCACCACCGACCTCCCCTTCCACCGAAGATCCCGAAGATGAAGCGTGTTCGCGGAGACGAGCCGGAGGCGAGTGCGGTCGTCAACGTTGACAGAAGCGACGGCGATGCTCCGGTAGTCGTCGACGCCGCGGAGGCGGGATCTTCCTCCGGAACTAGCAGAGCCGCTCTTCGCCGCGCCGTGACCGTGGAGGGCTCCGCCCAACCGGCCGTGGTCGCCGTCGCTGATGAGGCCAACGGAGACGTCCTCGCTCCCGCGGCACAAGCAGATGACCAGGGCTTTGATCCGAATGACCCGTTCTACCGCCACTCCAGGCAGTACCGCGAGCTATATGGCCCCAGAGAGTGCGACGAGTTCGAAGAGGAGGCCTCGGACAACTGCAGCGAGGTACTCTACTTTTCCGATCGATCCCCTGTTTTTCTTGATCTTACTGTTCACCTTAGGGTTTGCTCGTACGGTAGATTGATTTGCCCTGTCTGCAACTTGTTGTACAAATTGATGATTCTGGGGGTTCTTACTCATCCGATTTATGGTTTGTAGTTACTAGATTTGTAATATTTGATGCACATGTTGATTCAACTGTACCAAAGTATGAACCAAATGATTTATGGTACCATGAATATTCATGCATGTTTCAAATTAGTAGATGACAGTTATCTTAATTAGGTCATGATTCCTTGTGTGTGATGAATCATACCTGCTTAGTGTAATGCTCACTGCATTTCAAACTTAAATTCATCCGAATATGGATCATAGCAGAGTGATCAGATGCATGTAATAGTGTGTACATCATTTTTATTTAGGGAACAAATGAATGATCAGGTGCATGTAATTTATGACCACCATTCTTGAATTCCTGCTTATTGATATTAATGTTCATAAAAAATATTTAATGCTTGAATTGTATTTCAGTTAATTTCCTTCTCTCACTTCTTCTTTACTTTCAAATTCGCAGGAAGACTCTGACGACATTGGCAGCGACAAGGAGGACCGGGACCGGAAGAGCCGCTTCGTTCTGAAGAAGCTGAAGACTGGCCAGATCCCTTTCCGCCGGGACGGTAAGCCTAATTGCCCATTCTGCGGCAGGGTTTTCCCGAAGGATATTGAGAGTCTGATCCAGCACGCGACGGGAGTTGGAAAAGGTAGCGCGCACAAGCACAAGGCTGCTAGCAAGGCGAAGCACGCTGCCTTTGGCAAGTTCCTCAGGGACTACGTCAAGACTGGCCTCATCCCGCTCGTCGGTCCAGCTGTTGGCCCTCATGTTGTCCACTAAATTTAGTTTCTGTTTAGTTGTTCCCCTGGAGGTTCATGGTTAAACTATGTCATGTTTCAAAGACTATGTTCTACTTTTGTTATTTGGAACATGGGCAATCATACCCAGTTGTTTAAGACTATGTCATGTTTATATGTTGTTTGCTGTTGCAGAAGCATTACTGCTGCACATCTTATCTCTTTTTTCATGTTGATGCACGCTGCATTTGTGTAGATGTTTGGCTACAGCAGAGTTGTGTAGATTACATATCCCTTTGTCCCACAAGTTTACTACTTTTATGTCTCCTTTTTTCGACTTGTAGTTGCTGTTGTTAGTTTCTAGTTTTGTTTTCATAAATACAATCTGTGTTGGTAATCAGCAAAATTGAAACCTCACATGACAATTTGGAGGATGTGGTGCTCGAATAATAGTGGAAATGTGATATTATTTTTTACATGCATAATATATAGAAAATAGCTAGATCTCTAAATCGATGCATATGAAGCTACATATAAATTCTTGGTCATAATCCCCTTATCTAAAGGGGATGGATGCATGGCTTCACATCGTCGTCGCTTTCATCGTCAGTATCTTCGCCGTCTGAGTAGTAGTACCTCCTGCACATTGTTCCGTCGAACACCTTCACTGTGAGCACATCATCGCCTTCATATTTGAAGTGTAAGAACCAGCCGAAATCCACACCATGCGCGATGGCGAATTTCTCCCAGCCCTTGTCGAGGTACATCCGGCCTTGTCCGTCAAATAGGACCTCCACGGTCCAGAGACGAGGACCGCAGTCAGCTGCTCGCAGATACACCTTAGCTGGCTCCTGGCCGTGAAGATAGTCCGCAAATTTGTTTGGTAGTTTCTGCAAAGAGATCGAGCGCCGATCGTTTCAAATTAAAGGTTTTTTAAAACATGCCCATAATTAATCACATGCATCATATATGTGGGAACGCGTACATACCTTCTTGACCAAAGGGTCTTCACAGACGACGATGAAGAACTCCTCTATGATCAATGGCAGTGTTGACGGTGGTGGTGGCAATGATGATGATCCACTTCCCCTTCCCCTTCCCCTTCCCCTTCCCCTCCGCGTCCGAGACGTGGAAGCCATGGCAATGGATCAACTGTATGTGAACAAAGAAGAGAGAGGCAGAACCAAGAAGAGAGAGGCAGAACCTATTGACAGAAGAGATGGCCGTGTGGGTGTTTATAAGGGAGAGATGACCGTTGTAGGTGTTTACACAATAAAATAAGGAGGAGATGACCGTTGTGGGGGTTTACACAATAAATTATGGAGGAGAAGACCGTTGTGGGGGTACATATCTCAACTAAAAAGTAATGCGGACTATCTTGACGGAAATTGAACAAATGGGTACAACAAATCGTTGATGGTTTATCTTTTTTGCGTGAAGACTTGTGTAGATTACATATCCCTTTGTCCCACAAGTTTAGTACTTTTATGTCTCCTTTTTTCGACTTGTAGTTGCTGTTGTTAGTTTCAAGTTTTGTTTTCATAAATACAATCTGTGTTGGTAATCAGCAAAATTGAAACCTCACAGTACGATTTCATGGCAAAATATTAACTTATATATAGTAAAAACCAACTAGCAAAAAGCATCTACAGTTTGAAAATAACTGAGTAGCAGCCAAAAGCACCTCACGCAGGAGGGACACAAAACCAAAATATGAGGTGGTCATGCAGCATCAAGGACTCTGTCGACCACGATCTTGCGG
Organism: Lolium multiflorum; assembly: GCA_030979885.1. Classification (NCBI taxonomy): domain Eukaryota; kingdom Viridiplantae; phylum Streptophyta; class Magnoliopsida; order Poales; family Poaceae; genus Lolium; species Lolium multiflorum. The sequence goes on from CM061748.1 coordinate 18,608,192, forward strand.
TAGAGCTCGTAAGAGACCCAAGCATCAATGGCTGCATAGTCGATGTTCATATTTGGAAGTGGGAAGTCCCCCCACAGTCTGTGCCGATGGTGGTGGAACTTCTTCTTCATATCACCGTAATATGAATCAATGAGTCTGGCTGCCATGGTAGCCATGCCAGCCCTCGGATAACCAGTGTACTTGAAGTACTCGTCCTGGAGATCGACGTAGTACTCAGGAGGAATCTCCATGTGCCATGACCTCCACAGAACTTTCGTGTCACCACGGATGTCAACACTCGCAAACGTGATTCCTTCTCGAAAGAAATCGCAGATAGCCGGAGCGTCCCACCGGGCAGCACTGCAGTAAACAAAGTAATGTACTAGTCACAGATCGAGCATATGAACTAGGAAACAAATTGGGGATCAAGTAATGTAAAAAGGAAGTGACAGATCGACCATATGAACTAGTAAATCAAATGAGGAATCAAGAAAACTAAAAAAGAGTCACAGATCGAGCATATGAACTAGTCAATCGTACGACGAATCAAGTAAACTAAGTAGCAAATATGCAAGAACCTACATATATAGGAGACGAAGATGAAACAAATTAATAAATCGGGAACAATGTCTAGCAGATTTAGATCGGGAATGTACTGATATTCGGGAACAATGTCTAGCAGTTGTAGATCGGGAATGTACTTATTTTCGGGAACAATGTGTAACGAGAGTCGAAGAGAGACACAACGGCGGAAACTAAAAAACCCCAATCCAAAGATTCAAAAAGGGGATTAGTTCTAACGCTGCGTAGTGGAACACCAGCACATGTCGACGCATGCAGAGTTGAACCACGGCGATCTTCTTCTCGTCCTCGGCTCGATGGTTGGTGTACTCGAAGTCGAGGCCCACGAACTTGTGCTCCTCTTCCTTGAGCCACTCCGTGTACATGTCGAGGACGCGGCGCACTTGCCAGGGGTCGTTGGTGTAGACGACTTCCAGTTCCTGGCCGTCGTGGATGTGGACTACGCGCGTGCTGGACCAGTAGTACACTTCCTGCTCATCCATGTCCATGGCGACGCGGCGGCGGGAGACGAGGACAATGAGGGAGCGGAGACGACGAGAAGTGGGAAACCAGGAAGCGGTGCGAATATTGAGACGGTAGGGGAGGGGGAAGGGGATAAAAATCATCCCCATTAATTACTCCGTGCGAATATTGAGACGCGTAGACGACGAGAATATTGACGCGGGTCTTGACTTCTGACGTGGAGTCCAACTGACCAGTGGGGCCTGCGCATTCGATCGTGTTGTCACGTCAAAACCCAGCACCGCCCATTTGCCCTCCTCTTGACCTACCGAAATTTACTCCACGATATAACTGGCCATCATATCACGACCTCCTTCAGCCGCCGCCAGATCTCGCCACGTCTCTCGCCGCCACAGCTCGCCACGTCTCTCGCCGGCGACACTTGTAAGACTCTCGCTCCGCGTCGAGACCAAGGATGGCGCCTACTAGTGGAGTAAGTAAATAAAATGTACGTCTCGCGATCGATCGTTGTTTCCGATTTGTAATCTTTCTTCATATTTTTTCCAGTGTCCAGTTTGCTTTGACAAGAAGGGGATGTGCGGCGGAGGGGGAGTCACGTTAGGTTTTTTCGTGCAAACACTACAAGAGGGTTTTGAGGAGAAGACGGTACATGCGCTTATAAGTTTAAAATTCATTCAGATGTTTTATTAATTCACCGCCACATCAAAGTTTAACACGTGATCCTATTAGTTATTGCTAGTTTAGTACTATTATTCAGATGTGTGTAATAATTGTTCTTCACCATATGTATTAACCGCTTATTTATGGTTCAGTTTTAGGATAGTTGTGATAAATTTTACGTTCATATGAGTTTTACGATAGTTGTAGCTGTTAGAGATAGAGGTATCGGTAGAAGTTCAGTCATAGAAAATCAGTCCTATACCGATAGAAGTTCAGATATGTTCTGATAGAAGTTCAGATATGTGCTGATAGAAGTCCTAGATACATACGATGTATTAGTTGCGCAACAATGTACCTCCCCTATATATTAATGAGATCTGAGAATAGTTAACTTACTTTTGTATTAACTCTACTGAATTTAGGTCATCCCTTGCTACTATAGACCGTATTTCCTTCAGAAGTATGGTGTCGAGACCTCCGACAGGACAACTTTTGAAGTTGCACTTAGAACCAAAGATGGCCATGCATTTGTTGTTAATGTTACCAACAGAGCTGGCAGAACCTATATCAACGGAAGATTTTGGAACGAATTTGCTAGAGTGTACAATTTTAAGGTTGGCATGGAGTTAATTTTCAGAATTAACTCATCTGGTCAGGATACTCTTGTAATAACTGGAACTGAACCACTAATCCATCCAGGTAATTTTCCACCTTTGGACAGAATGATTGATCATATTAATTATTCCATATTAAGTCAGTTATTTTAATTATGCAGCTTACTACCAGTTGTCCCGTACGAAGCGTGACATTGTTGACTCGCTCAGTACTACTGATGGAACAATGATAAATTGGAGGATGATGCATACCGTCATTCTTCAGGTGGACAACTTGGACTACCTTGTTGAGTACCACAATGCTGGAGATTATGATCAAGGAGCACTAGTTGTCCCAATGCTGCATACTCTGAATTGGACAAACAGCGAAAATTACAACAAACACGTGGTAAGCAGTAGATCATATCATTTCATTAACTTTGCGACCTACATTACGTACAACTGTTTAACTAAACTATGTCTCTACTGTTGGAACAGAAAATCCCTAGCCGTTTGGTTCCTAAAGATATGGAACAATATGGTGCAATCAGTATTGTGTGCCATCCCAGTACTTTGGTGCGTGCGTCCTACGCAATTTCTTCTGACGATGGTCGTCTCTGCGTCAGTGGGTGGAAGGAGTTCATGGACAAGGAAAAGCACCTTGAGATGGGTGACAAGATGTTGTTCTTGCTTTACCTGGGAAATGCAGGGGTTTACTTGTTTGCTACCCATGTGCCTGAAATCGATCTGGAGTAACTAGTCAGTGATTCATGGTGCCCGTGAGTCCAACTATGCAGCCCCTTTAGGTTTAAATTAAGTTGTAAAACTCTTTATGCGATTGTCGATTTTGCTTGTGTTAAAACAATAGTTAGTCATATCGTGCTGCTGGTTGTAATCGTGTCAAGTGTCGATTAATTAAAACCATTGTCCAAGTTATGGTACCGAACATATAAATAAGAACATTTCAAATGTTTGGAACAAAACATATAGTTGTATGTATGCATTACATGTTTCTATCAATCAACATCACTATCTTCTTCTGAATTTTTTCCCTCGTCATCATGTATGTTCTCTTCCATTATGAGACTCTCTTCCTCATTCTGTAGTTCATCTTCGCTCATATCCATGTCAACATTGGGACTATCTTCCCCATTCTCTAGTTCACGAATTGTACGAGCATCATGAATACGTACAACTTCATCAGCACGATGATCATCCTCCTCTGCTTCCACCTCTGCTTCCTCGTCTAGGTCGACAACATCATGAAATGTATGGTCGACTGAACCTTCATCCTCCTGGTATGCGTCTTCATTCCGTACAAATGCATCATCGTTACCATCTTCTAATTCTGGAACGTCGTACACGTGTCTATGGCTGAACTTCTGCACCACTTTCCACGGATCACCAAACTTTGTATCCTCCAAATAGAAGCATGTTTCAGCTTGACTGGCCAATATGAATGGTGAATTCTTGAACCATAGGACAGAAGTGTTAACGCTTTTAAAATAACCATCATCTTTTATCTTGGAACCCCTGCTCGCAAGGTCGAACCAGTCGCAACGAAACAAGTACACGGACCTGTCACCGTGCTTGTTACTCCCGTACTGCAGTTCAAGAACTTCTTGCAGAACACCATAGTACTCGGTCTCATCTGCATCACCAAAAGATCCCTTAGTCGCTACGCCCGAATTTTGAGTCTTCAGGTCTTTATCCCGAGTAAGCGTGCGAAACCTCGCACCCTTTACGTTGCAACCAGCGTATACTACTACACGCCGGTCTGGCCCAGCAGCCAGAGACTTCAAATCTTCTGATGCATTGTCCAACTGTCTCACATGGTTTGCAAACCAACCTGCAAACTCTCTCTGAACCGTCTCCTCCATGTCACGCACACCCCTACCTCCCAATTCTTGTCGGAATTCACTGAAACATAGAAAAAACACATATGAAATACAGGACAATTATGTCTGCAACATTGAGAAGTAGTTATTAAAGTGAAGCTAACTACTTACTTGATATAACGTTCTACATCGTCACAGTTGTTCAGCACATACCAAACCATTTTGTCAAATTCCTTGTCAAAATGTTTCAAAATGGATTTCCCAAGACCTTTAGCTCCAACTGAAAATACTTCCATCTCGTCACGATCAGGTTTTCGCCGTATGTCTTGGTTCCTATCATCTCTGTTAAATCTTGTTTCTGTGCCATCCTTGAAAAATCTAGAGCAAAAAATCAAACACTCATCAACAATGTACCCCTCTGCGATAGAACCTTCTGGCCTTGCTTTGTTACGGACCGTAGACTTTAGATAACCTAATCTTCTCTCAACTGGATACATCCAACCATAATGAACAGGACCCCTCAAAAGAGCCTCCTCAGGAAGATGAATAGCTAAGTGCACCATTACATCAAAAAAAGCTGGGGGGAAGAGCTTCTCAAGTTTGCATAGGATCACAACAATTTCAACCTTCAATCGATTCAGCACATCAACTTTCAGGGTTTTGGCACACAGCTCCCTAAAAAATCTTCCTAGCTCTGCAATAGCCACATACATTTCCTTGGATGCAATTCCCTTGAGCCCAGCCGGCAACACTCGCTGCAGAAGTATGTGGCAATCATGCGTCTTCATACCGGTAACCTTACAACCATCAATATTCACACATCTTCCCCAGTTTGCGCAATAACCATCTGGGAACCTAGTGTTTGCCAAATACCTACACAAATGTCTCTTCTGTTCCTTCGAAAGCGTCCACGGTGCAGGGGGCTTCGCATAAGTTACTGCTGCATCACCATCATCCTTCACAATTTTCTTCAACCAATACTTCTCCCACATTTTGAATTTCTTCAAATCAATTCTAGCACTAACAGTGTCCTTATTCCTGCCCTCAAGTTCAAGTAGTGTACCAACAATATTGTCACATATGTTCTTCTCAATATGCATCACATCTAAGTTGTGAGCTATCTTAAGTTCTGGCCAGTACGGTAGATGATGTAAGCTGACTTTCAGGTGCCATGTTGGTTCACCGGGTACAGTTGCACGCTTCCGCTTTCTACTTATTGGATTTTTCCCATGTTCAAAATCCTTAACACTTTCTACCTTCGCAGCTACCTCTTTGGTTGTGTACTTCCTTGGTGGATCTCTAGTCTCAGCTTTACCATTGAAAAGTCTGCTTCTCCTGTATGGGTGACTTTTATCAAGAAATCGCCGATGCCCAATATATCCAATTTTGTTTTTCAAAGATTCAGCGCAAGGATTCTCATCGCAATGCACACACGCATGAAATCCTCTTGTGCTTCGGCCTGACATAGTGGCATATCCAGGATAATCATGAATAGACCAAAGAAACGCAGCATGCAATGGGAAATATTCTTGTGTGCATGCATCAAATGTCTGCACACCACTCCATAGCTGCATCATATCTTTTATCAGAGGCTGCATAAATACATGAAAATCTTTCCCTGGGGAATACTTTCCGGGAATTAGCAATGCCATCATGTAATTCGATTGATCCATGCACATCCATGGTGGGAAGTTGTAAGGAATCACAAAAACAGGCCACATACTGTAAGGATTACTCATACTTCCAAAGGGACTGAAGCCGTCTGTGGCAAAACCTAGTCTTATGTTACGAGGATCTTTAGCAAACCAATCAAACTTGCCATCAAAGTGCTTCCATGCCTCACCATCAGCAGGGTGCCTCAGTACATTGGGCTCAACAACCCTCTTCTCTTTGTGCCATCTAGTATGTGTCGACATTTCCTTTTTGACAAATAGTCTCTGCAACCTTTTAATTATAGGAAAGTACCTTAACACCTTGTGAGGGATTTTCTTTTTTCCAGTAGCATCTCTATATCTTGATACTCCACAAACATGGCAGTGCGTATCGTCCTTGTGATCTCCCCAAAATAAAGAACAATCAAACTTGCATGCATGAATTGTCTCATAACTAAGCCCAACATCAGAAAGAACACTCTTAGCATCAGCATATGATTTGGGAAAGTCCACATCTGGCAAAGCTGTACGTAAAAGCTGAAGTAAGAGATCAAATCCTCTGTTTGTTATCCGGCTGTATGATTTGACATGAAGGAGCTTAATAATGAACGACAACCTAGTGAAAGTGGTGCATCCCTTATGAAGTTCTTTTTTCGCTGACTCAATTAGATTAGCATACATATTTGGCAGGTCAGGACCTTTATTTCCAGACTTCTGCAGTTCATCGATCATACTAGACGAATCATCAACATAAAAATCACCATTGTCTTCCTCTTCATCGTTGTCACTATCATACGCACCATCGTCGTCTCTATACCGCCCTTCGTCATCACTAAAATCTTCCCCATGTCTAGTCCATCTTGTATACGTCATGGACATACCTGAACAATTGCAGTGATCCTCGACTGTTTTTATATCCTGACGTATCAGATTTAGGCAGTCCTTGCAAGGGCACAAGATTGGTTCATCTGTATTGTCCAAGTGTTCTTGCGCAAACTTGATGAAATCCCTAACACCTGCCATGTACTTTGTTGTGAACTTCTTGGTGCCATCAGTTATCCAACTTCGATCCATTGCCTACAATTCAGTTAAGAACATGCCAACGTTCTTCAGAACAGATCTTGACAACTGATTAAAAAATCTAGACCTAACGAACAATCAGGAGAACTCACCGATGATGCGTCTCGCCGCCACCACAATGGAGCCTTCACGGAATTCTTCTCACCTCGACGAGAACCCTAGTCGATTCGACTGTTAGCAAGATCACCTATATAGGCCGTGTCTGCTAGCGGCGCGACTTAAACGAGGCACCCTCGGCCGACATAAATATTAATAAGGGAATTATTATGTCGTAACATCTAGATCACACCATTGAAATAAATATGTAGAATAGACAAGTTACGGATCCAGATCAAAATTCCATATCTACCTTAGCGGTAAGACTCCGCGTCGGTCACGCCAAAGCCCTGGTTCGATTCTTCCAAACCACAATTTTTACTTAATTAAATATGTTCCTGACAAGTGGGTCACGCATGATATATAAAACTAATAACATTTAATAAAGTAACTTAGTATTATTTCGTCACCACGATCTTTGATTTCGTCACCTATTAACAGACACGATGGAAGCCCTTCCCGCTTGGGTAATGGGTGACGATTTTTTGTTGACGAAAAATCATACCGTCAAGCATTACCTTAAATGCTTGACGAAAGATGAATTCGTCACCTATAAGGACACATCCTTGACGGTATGCATTTTTGTCACCAGGGTTTTCGTCAACAAACCCCCCATCTCTTGTAGTGATGGAAGCATATTTTGCAACATGTCAGGAAGCAGCACGTAAGGATGTTGAGCGTGCTTTTGGGGTGCTTCAGCAGCGTTTCACCATTGTCAGGTACCCTTCTCTCACTTGGTTTGAGGCTCAGATGTGGGAGGTGATGAACGCCTGTGTGATCATGCACAACATGATCATTGAGAGCGAGCGCGACGCACCTGTGCAGGATGATCAACCATTTGATTATCAAGGCCCACAGCTGAGGTAGAGCATGTACCCCAAGAATTTGCCGCTTTTCTTCATATGCACAATGCAATTCGAGATGCAGATATCCATGCACAACTGAAGGCGGATCTAGCTGCGCATTTGTGGGCGAAGAGAGGAGCCACCAACAATGCATGATTTTATTTCTATTTGTTTGCATGTATGAATAATTTAGTACTATTTATTTATTTAATTGTATGAGTACTATTTGTTTGTTGATTGTATGAATAATTTAAGTAGTATTTGTTTGTTGGGTTGTATGAATAATCTAAGTACTATTTGTTTGATTGATTCTATGAATAATTTAAGTACTATTTATTTGATTGATTGTATGAATAATTTAATTCTATTTGTGTGATTGTATGAATAAAATGTGATTGATATGTTATTTCAAAATATTAAATAAAAATTTGGGGCCGCCGTTTGGGAGGCGCCGGTGTGGAAACATCGTCCCCAAATGGTGGATGCACTACCGTCGCCCCTGCCGGCGACTATTTGGGGGCCGCCGGTGGAGATGCTCTTATGGCATAAAAAAATCTGAAAGCAACTCAAGAATTTCAGAGTAGGAGAATTTGGCAACTGTAATGCATCTGGTGTCCATACATCCAAAGCATATATATACTCGACAATATAGGGCTGTCACACGGAAGAAGGGGGGCGGCGATTTGGCTCCCGAGCGCAGATGCTCTGGAAATCTGGACCGCTGCATTCTGTTCGAGATTGTGACGCATTCTGTGTCCGTACGTGCGTCAGGAGAGTAAAATCATCTGCGGCGTGGTAAATCGCAACCACCAGCAAAGCCTGCGGGACCCAACGCTCGAGCAAGTGAGACGGCGGTATCGGCCGGATTGGAACGCCGTATTTGTTTTGCGGGACATGACGTCAAGCAATCATGATCCCCCGGACCAGGAAAAATCTTGATATGGACTAATCTCCACTGGCGGCGGTGAGAGAGCTGTGTTAGTTTGCTTTCCTGGAAGAAGAAAATGTTGAATCGAACCCCTGGCCTGGTTCGTTTGAGACATACGAACGTGAGCATCTCCATGCCGCAGAGCAGACAAGGGATTAGAGGGAGTTGGTCTTGGAAGTGAGGATCGATGGGCAGAGGGGCTTGGGAAGAAGACGCAGACGCTCTGGATCGGGAGCGAAAGGTTGAAGATGATTTGGGGGCAGATCTAGGTCATGGACTCACGGTGGGTTGAAACGGCCGTCTCCGGAAACGGACCAGGAGCAGACAGAACACGGCCTGCGCGCCAGTGGGCCAGCAACGTGGGCCACTCTCCTGGTTTTACTACGGTAAACGTGGACTAAAGGAAACCTTGGGAGCATATCCCAATGCGAACGTACGCACATGATTTCCAGTGTACCTGAGCTCGGGCTCCAAATTGAATTTCCGCGGAAGAAGAGCATATATGCTTACTTGTCAGCTCTTAGATATAGACATTTTAACTGAGTTTCATAGGTATATATACTGTTCATTTTCTGTGCAACACAGATAAACCTACTCCAAGACAGTAAAATGATCGGCAGATTAGTAGTGTGTGGTAGACTCATAAAATCGGATACAGGTGAAATGTATAGCTCTTTTTGCAGTAAACTCAATAATCCGGCATAATCTGGCACCCTTGTTTTGGGATGCTTGGAGAGGTCGAGGGATCGATCTTAACGATGGAATTTAAGTTTTCTTCCGCGCAAGTCTTCCTCAAGGCAAGGCCTGCCAACTCGGCATTTCTCCTTCTTGTTGTGGCTGTACGGAGCGGATAAATATAGGGTGGTCGCGGTGCTGACGCAAGTGACACGAGCAGTGGATCCAGCGACTCTCCCTCCTCCTCCCGTGTCGCCCCCGCGTGGCGACCGGGGGGAAACCCTAGATCTCTGATACGTCTCCAACGTATCTATAATTTCTTATGTTCCATGTGTTATCACCTGAATTTGACCAAGCTAGAGGTGGGCCGTGATCGAGATGGACGTGAAAGATTATACATGGAGGAAATACGTGAATCGGCCTTTTTTACCGAGTTGGGCTAAACCGCCCGTGTATCTGTAACATATTAGATCGCATCTCAGTTTAGAAGTTAGAATCTATCTCGTGCACGGTTTAGTGCACGCCCACATTAGAAAGTCCCCTGGACTATAAATATGTACCTAGGGTTTAGGAATAAACAACAACCAACGTTCAACACAAACCAATCTCGGCGCATCGCCAACTCCTTCGTCTCGAGGGTTCCTCCGGTAAGCACCATGCTGCCTAGATCGCATCTCGCGATCTAGGCAGCACGAGCCTGCCTAGTTGTTCATGCGTTGCTCGTACTGAAGCCTTTTTGATGGCGAGCAACGTAGTTATCATAGATGTGTTAGGGTTAGCATTGTTCTTAGTATCATATGCTGTCGTAGTGCAACCCTTGCGCATCTAGCCGTCCTGTACCTCATCATGGGTGCAGGGGCGGCACCCCGCTTGATCGTTATTTAGTAGATCTGATCCGTTACGATTGCTCCTTGATTCATCAAGGATTAGTTTAATATCTGCAATAGTTAGGCCTTACAAAGGGTTGGAGGATCCAGCGGCATGTAGGGTGTAGTTTGCTGCCCCTAGACAGGACGTTCCGAGGATCAACCTAGTGTTGGTTTTTAGGCCTTGTCTAGGGCTGGCTTACGGTCACCGTGCGTGAGCGCGAGGCCCAATCGTGAGTAGGATGATCCGATTATGCGGTGAAAACCCCAGATCGTCGTGGATCTCATATGCTTTATCTTGATCAAGCAGGACCACCATATATTCGGCCACCTTGGACGAATCATGGGTGGATCGGCTCCATGAGCCGATTCACAGGACAACCTGAGAGCCGATCGAGGCTCGTATTTAACGTGTACGTGTGTGCCCTGCAGAAACTAAGCGAGGCATCATCCACACCTTCCCGACCAGGTATAGGTCGTGGCACGCCCTTGCAATTTGCATCGGCGCGCGACCAGAGGCTTTGCGGGCCGTCGCTCGAGGGACGGGGCCAGCCGCAGCCCTAGTTGTTCCCGGCTCTACGGTGTTGACCCAGCCCGCCGTGGGTTTCGACGTCAACACATTCTCGCACGCCCGGTGGGACACATCTTCAACATCAACCACCTCGCCACCCACATCTGAGATGGCGGAAAGCACTCCGGTCGAGTACGAGGATCGGAATGGCGAAGTCAAGGTCCTCCGCGAAGCCGACCTCATCGGCTCTTCCCACGACACCCGCTCCCATGGCGTCAGCACCAATGTGGTGGAGCTGGGGTACCACCCTGGTGAGGGTAGTGATGAGGGCGGCTGCTCTCACAGCAAGGATGAAGAAGAAGCCGATCCCAGCGATCGGACCATATTACACGCACCACCAGCTCTCCCAGTATTCGGCGTCGACCTCACAGGTGACGGAAAGCTCGGGTTCACCTCGGCTGACGAGCTAGAGGAAGTCGACATCGGCCCCGGGGATAAGCCGCGGCCAACTTTTATCAGCAGGAAGTTAGACCCACAGCTCAGGAGTCAGATGATTGCTCTATTGAAAGAATACCCAGATTGCTTCGCATGGGACTACACGGAGATGCCTGGGCTGGACAGGAGCATCATCGAGCATCGACTCCCCCTGAAGAAAGGATTTCGGCCCTTCCAGCAACGAGCACGACAAATGAAGGCCGAAATCCTAGAGGAGGTCAAGAAAGAGATCGAGAAGATGTTGGCTGCCGGATTCATCAGGCCATGCAGGTATGCGGAATGGATATCCAGTATCGTTCCAGTAGAAAAGAAGGACGGCCGGTGGCGTGTGGCTATCGATTTCCGAGACCTTAACAGAGCTACTCCAAAAGATGAATATCCGATGCCTGTGGCAGAAACTTTGATCAATGCAGCTGCTGGCCACAAGGTTTTAAGCTTCATGGATGGCAACGCCGGCTATAACCAGATCTTCATGGCCCCAGAAGACATACACAAGACTGCATTCAGAGTACCAGGGGCAGTAGGCTTGTTTGAATATGTGGTCATGACCTTTGGGTTGAAGAATGCCGGCGCGACGTATCAAAGAGCCATGAATTATATATTCCACGATCTGATCGGCAAGCTGGTGGAAATCTACATCGATGATGTGGTAGTCAAATCTGTCTCCATGGAGGGACACTTGGAAGATTTACGACACGTACTAGACCGAACTCGAAAGTTCGGACTGAGAATGAACCCAAAGAAGTGTGCCTTTGGGGTGACGGCCGGTCAGTTCCTAGGATTTTTGGTCCATGAGCGAGGAATTGAGATCGGCCTGAAGAGTCAGGAGGCAGTGCGTACCATGCAGCCGCCCACCACGAAGAAGGAACTACAACGTCTTATCGGCAAGATCAACTTCGTTCGCCGATTCATCTCTAACCTGTCAGGACGGATCGAGCCGTTCATGGGTTTAGTAAAGACTAAGTCCGATGACGAATTTCACTGGGGGGCAGAACAGCAGCAGGCGTTCGATGACATCAAGCGGTATCTGACGACACCACCCGTGCTAGTGCCGCCCCAACAAGACAGGCCGTTCTACATTTACTTGTCAGTAGCTGACACATCCATCGCCTCGGTGGTGGTGCAACTCTACGAGGGCGTTGAAAGGGTCGTTTTCTACCTCAGCAGAAGGATGTTGGACGCGGAGACGAGGTACCCTGAGGTCGAGAAACTGTGCCTCTGTCTGGTCTTCACCTGCACCAAGCTGCACCATATCCTTTTGACGGCAGAGATCTTCGTCATATGCAAGTCCGACGTTGTCAAGCACATGTTGTCGGCCCCCGTGTTGAAAGGACGATTGGGTAAATGGATGCTCGCGTTGTCAGAGTTCGACCTTCGGTATCAGCCTGCGAAAGCAGTCAAAGGACAAGCATTAGCCGATCTCATAGCTGAGCGAATCAGTACCAATATAGCAGCACTATCCATACGTGCATGGGCTATGTTCTTCGATGGATCGGCTTGCGACGGTGGTTGCGGCATCGGCATTCTGCTCGTATCGCCTAGGGGGACGGAGTACTCCTTCTCCATCAGGTTGTCGACCCCCTGCACCAACAACGTGGCGGAGTATGAAGCGATACGAAAGGGGATGGAGTTGCTACTAGAAGCTGGAGCGGAAGCAGTAGAACTTTTTGGAGACTCCAAGTTGGTGATCAACCAGCTCACGGATGAATATAAGTGCGAGAGTGAATCGCTTTTCCCATATTGGATGGAATGCCGTGAGCTAATGACACAGTTTCGATACATCAACTTCAATTGGGTTCCAAGATCCCAGAATACCGAGGCCAACAATCTCGCGCAAATGGCGTCAGGCTACATAGATACACCTGAAGGGTCAGAAGTTCAGGTCCAATTCCTGGAACAAGATGATTGGAGAGCCGAAATCTTCAAATACTTAAAAGATTCGGCTCGGGGGGCACCTAAGCGGATAAGATACAAAGCCATGAAGTATGTCCTCATAGGAGACGACATGTTCTACAGGACGTTGGAAGGGTTACTACTCAAGTGCCTGGGACCAACTGAGTCTAATCGGCTCTTACATGAGGTGCATGAAGGCGCATGTGGAACTCATCAGTCGGCTCACAAGATGAAGTGGCTAATTAGGCGCTCAGGGTTCTATTGGCCCACCATGCTTGAAGATTGCTTCAATTACTACAAGGGGTGCCAGGCATGCCAGATGTTTGGGAAGATTCAGATGGTACCAGCATCAGCGATGAACCCGATCGTCAAACCCTGGCCATTCCGAGGGTGGGGCATGGACATGATCGGAAAAATCCATCCGGCTTCGAGTAAGAAACACGAATGGATTTTGGCCATCACAGATTACTTCACCAAGTGGGTGGAGGCCGTCCCTATGAAAAAGGTAAAATCAGAAGACGTGGTTAAGTTCGTGAAAGAACACGTGATTCATAGGTTCGGGATTCCCCAAACCATCACGACCGATGGAGGTTCGGTCTTTGTATCTAAAGAGTTCAGGGGATTCTGCGATGACATGGGGATTAAGCTAATCCGATCATCTCCGTACTATGCTCAGGCGAACGGGCAAGCTGAGGCGTCCAATCAGAGTTTAATCAAGCTGATCAAGAGAAAGATTGAAGAAAACCCAAGGGATTGGCATGAGAAGTTATCAGAGGCATTATGGGCCTACCGCATGTCATGCCATGGAGCTATAAAAACTTCGCCGTACCAGCTTGTTTATGGGCAAGAAGCCGTATTACCTTGGGAGATTACGGCTGGATCAAGGCGTGTCACGTTTCAGGACGACCTGACGGCAGACGAATATGCAACTTTGATGAGTGACACCATTGAGGACGCAACAGAGCTTAGGCTTTGGTCGTTGGAAAAGATCAAGGAAAACAAGGCCCGGGTAGCTCGGGCCTACAATAAGAAGGTTAGGCCAAAGGAGTTTCAGGTTGGTGACCTGGTATGGGAAGCTGTGTTGCCGTTAGGAACCAGGGACAAGGCATATGGCAAGTGGTCTCCTAATTGGCACGGTCCGTACAAAGTCGTTCAGGCCTTGAAAGGTAATGCATACATGTTGGAAGAGTTGGACGGGCAGAAGTTCCCAGTGGCCGTAAATGGTCAACACCTCAAGAAGTATTTCCCAAGCATGTGGGATGATGGGCACTAAGGTAGGGAGGCCGATGAGAATCGGCCAGCAAAAGGGGATGATCCAATCATGGGTACCAAAGTATGGGGGCCGATGCAATCGGCCGTAATCATGGGTGCCAGTATGGAGGCCGATGCAATCGGCCGTAAAAAAAAAAAAACAAAGCCGATGTCGCCGCCATCGACTCTAGAACAATTATACGAGACCCACGGAGTTCAGATTTGCGCCAAGAGGGTGTTCAGTTTAGCTTCATGAGTTCCCTCAAGCACGTCCTTGTTGATGTCCTCGCCTTGACTAAGGCTCGGGGGGCAGCTAATCTAGTGGATGCTCTATATTCTCAGGAGGAGCCGATTGGGGTTGCTGCAAGAAAGGGAAGGAGACTGGTTGCTCAGATTAGCCGATGAACAATCATCGGCTGTGGAATTGCAAAATACCATGGTTAAGGAAAAATAATAGTCCGATTCGTTTGCTATCGGTCTTGGTGTGGCGAGCGGGAAGATGGAGATTGAATTAATGGAAGAAAGATCGAACGAACAATTCTTATTAATTCAAAGAAACGGCTTTACAAGAAGAGCCGAGGGCTCCCAAAAGAGGGATCTGGTGCCTAGTGCACTGCTAATCCTACTCCACTAGTCGTCGCCGTCTTCATCGTCGCCGTCGTCGTCGGCGCTGCTCCCAGGAAGCGCCATCGCTGTCCCAGCTGTCGGCTGGAGCTTCCTCCTCCTCCTCGTCATCATCATCATCCTCGCTATCCGCCCAGGTGCGGAGGCGCTTCGTTGGAGGATATCCCGCGGAGGAGGAATCATCTTCCTCCTCCTCATCCTCCTCTTCCTCGTCATCATCGTCGTCTTCGCTGTCCGCCCACATGCGGGAGCGCTTCTTCGGCGGGAACTTGGTGGAGGGGGAGGCCTCAGTCCTTTCCACTCTTTTTTCTTTCTTCTCCTTGTCGGAGGAGATGGGATTCGCCCCGGAGCAGGGATCGTCTTCTTCCTTGTTCTTCGGCGCCGATTGGAGGGAGAAGCTGGAAGCGGAGGAGGAAGAGGAAGACATTGCTACAGAAGGAGAGGGTTTTTTGGTGTCGACCGCTAGAGCAGAGGAAGGGGATGAAGAGGGCTGGTCAGTTGGCATGGTTAAATAATGAGGAGCCTAGTGGAGATTCAATGCCATTGCAGTTTCCGAGGAAGTGATGCTAAAGCTGTCAAACTTCACGAAGAAGTGGGGAAGACAAGGTGTCATGATGACGGATGCTGCAACAGTTCTGCTCTGCCACGACGTGACCCGACGAAAGGAAGCATAATGATTTTGGAAATGTCATTTCCAAAACCAGGGGGGCATGTGTTATCACCAGAATTTGACCAAGCTAGAGGTGGGCCGTGATCGAGATGGACGTGAAAGATTATACATGGAGGAAATACGTGAATCGGCCTTTTTTACCGAGTTGGGCTAAACTGCCCGTGTATCTGTAACATATTAGATCGCATCTCAGTTTAGAAGTTAGAATCTATCTCGTGCACGGTTTAGTGCACGCCCACATTAGAAAGTCCCCTGGACTATAAATATGTACCTAGGGTTTATGGAATAAACAACAACCAACGTTCAACACAAACCAATCTCGGCGCATCGCCAACTCCTTCGTCTCGAGGGTTCCTCCGGTAAGCACCATGCTGCCTAGATCGCATCTCGCGATCTAGGCAGCACGAGCCTGCCTAGTTGTTCATGCGTTGCTCGTACTGAAGCCTTTTTGATGGCGAGCAACGTAGTTATCATAGATGTGTTAGGGTTAGCATTGTTCTTAGTATCATATGCTGTCGTAGTGCAACCCTTGCGCATCTAGCCGTCCCTGTACCTCATCATGGGTGCAGGGGCGGCACCCCGCTTGATCGTTATTTAGTAGATCTGATCCGTTACGATTGCTCCTTGATTCATCAAGGATTAGTTTAATATCTGCAATAGTTAGGCCTTACAAAGGGTTGGAGGATCCAGCGGCATGTAGGGTGTAGTTTGCTGCCCCTAGACAGGACGTTCCGAGGATCAACCTAGTGTTGGTTTTTAGGCCTTGTCTAGGGCTGGCTTACGGTCACCGTGCGTGAGCGCGAGGCCCAATCGTGAGTAGGATGATCCGATTATGCGGTGAAAACCCCAGATCGTCGTGGATCTCATATGCTTTATCTTGATCAAGCAGGACCACCATATATTCGGCCACCTTGGACGAATCATGGGTGGATCGGCTCCATGAGCCGATTCACAGACAACCTGAGAGCCGATCGAGGCTCGTATTTAACGTGTACGTGTGTGCCCTGCAGGAAACTAAGCGAGGCATCATCCACACCTTCCTGACCAGGTATAGGTCAGGTGGCACGCCCTTGCAATTTGCATCGGCGCGCGACCAGGAGGCTTTGCGGGCCGTCGCTCCGAGGGACTGGGCCAGCCGCAGCCCTAGTTGTTCCGGCTCTACGGTGTTGACCAGTCACTGCCCGCCGGTGGGTTTCTGACGTCAACACCATGCTACTTTATTGGTGATATCTACATGTTTTATGCATACTTTATGTCATATTTATGCGTTTTCCAGAACTAACCTATTGACGAGATGCCGAAGTGCCAGTTCCTATTTTCTGCTGTTTTTGGTTTCGAAATCCTAGTAAGGAAATATTCTCGGAATCGGACGAAATCAACGCCCAGTACCCTATTTTCACCGGAAGCTTCAAGAACACCCGAGAGGCGCCAGAGGGGAGGCCCAGGGGGCCCACACATGTGGCCGGCGCAGCCAGAGTGGGGGGCGCGCCGCCTTAGTGTGTGGGCCCCGTAGCCCCTCCGAGGCTCCCCTTTCGCCAGTCCCCTGACCTAAAACCCCGATACGAATAAGCCACGGTACGCGAAACCTTCCGAGCCGCCGCCATCGCGAAGCCAAGATCCGGGGGACAGGAGTCTCTGTCCGGCCGCCCGAGACGGGGAAGTGCCCCGGAAGGCTTCTCCATCGACACCGCTGCCATCTCCACCGCCATCTTCATCACCGCTGCTGCTCCCATGAGGAGGGAGTAGTTCTCCATCGAGGCTCGGGGCTGTACCGGTAGCTATGTGGTTCATCTCTCTCCTATGTACTTCAATACAATAATCTCATGAGCTGCCTTACATGATTGAGATTCATATGATGATGCTTGTAATCTAGATGTCATTATGCTAGTCAAGTGGGTTTTACTTATGTGATCTCCGGAGACTCCTTGTCCCACGTGTGTAAAGGTGACAGTGTGTGCACCGTGTGGGTCTCTTAGGCTATATTTCACAGAATACTTATTCACTGTTATGAATGGCATAGTGAAGTGCTTATTTATATCCCTTTATGATTGCAATATGTTTTGTATCACTATTCATCTATGTGCTACTCATGTGATGTTATTAAAGTAGTCTATTCCTCCTGCATGGTGTAATGGTGACAGTGTGTGCATCGTGTAGTTCTTGTCGTAGATTATGATCATAATCTCTTGTAGGTTATGGAGTTGATTATCGCTATGATAGTATTGATGTGATTTATGCCTCCTTCATAGTGTGATGGTGACAGTGTGCATGCTATGTTAGTACTTGGTCTATTTTGCAAAGATCTATTATACTCTAAGGTTACTTAAACATGAATATCGAATGTTGTGGCGCTTGTTAACTCCGGCATTGAGGGTTCGTGTAATCCTACACAATTAGTGGTGTTCATCATCCAACAAGAGTATATGTAGCACAAGGAAGAGAACTTATTTATTATGTGATCAATGTTGAGAGTGTCCACTAGTGAAAGTATGATCCCTAGGCCTTGCTTCCACCACAAAGAATTGCTTCCTACAGCAAGCTATTTTCTGGCGCCGCTTGTTTACTGTTTTACTGCATCTTTACTTTCTGCAATATTACCACCATCTATACCACCTGTGTTTTACTATCTCTTCGCCGAACTAGTGCACCTATACATCTGACAAGTGTATTTGGTGTGTTGGGGACACAAGAGACTTCTTGCTTTGTGGTTGCAGGGTTGCTTGAGAGGGATATCTTTGACCTCTTCCTCCCTGAGTTCGATAAACCTTGGGTGATCCACTTAAGGGAAAACTTGCTGCTGTTCTACAAACCTCTGCTCTTGGAGGCCCAACACTGTCTACAAGAATAGAAGCACCCGTAGACATCAAGCTATTTTCTGGCGCCGTTGCCGGGAGGAAAGGTAAAAGGTACTCACACTCCGGATCTCGGCTACTAAGGTATTTTCCGGCGCCGTTGTAAGTACTCGAAGCTATTTCCTTTAGATCCTGCAATTGCATCTTTTGGTTTCTTGTTTACACTAGTTAGGCATAATGGAAAGTAACAATGAGCTTCTTATTCTATTTCCTGAGTTAAGACATGGATTGTTTGCTGCGAAAATTAAAAAACCTATGGAATCTTATTTGCATGCTAGTAGCAATGATATTAGTATGAACGCTTTGAACACCATTGTTGTTAATGATATGGAAAATTCTAAGCTTGGGGAAGCTGGTTTTGATGAGCATGATATTTTTAGTCCCCCAAGCATTGAGGAGAAAATTTTCTTTGATGATACTTTGCCTCCTATTTATGATGATTACAATGATAGTGGTCTTTTGGTGCCACCTACTATGGAGAGTAAATTTTATTATGATTATACTATGCCTCCTACACTTGATGAGAATAATAATGATAGCTACTTTGTTGAATTTGCTCCCACTACAACTAATAAAATTGATTATGCTTATGTGGAGAGTGATGCGCGTAGATGTACACGTCCGTTGGGAACCCCAAGAGGTAGGTATGATGCGCACAGTGGCAAGTTTTCCCTCAGAAAGAAACCAAGGTTGAATCGAACCAGGAGGAGCCAAGAAGCACGTTGAAGGTTGATGGTCGCGAAATGTGATGCGGCGCAACACCAGGGATTCCGGCGCCAACGCGGAACCTGCACAACACAACCCAAGTACTTTGCCCCAACGAAACAGTGAGGTTGTCAATCTCACCGGCTTGCTGTAACAAAGGATTAAACGTATCGAGTGGAAGATGTTTGCAAAGAAAATAGTAAAACACAATTGCAGTAGATTGTATGCTATGTAAAGAATAGGACCGGGGTCCACAGTTCACTAGAGGTGTCTCTCCCATAAGATAAAAGCATGTTGGGTGAACAAATTACAGTCGGGCAATTGACAAATAGAGAAAGGCATAACAATGCATATACATGATATGATAAATATAGTGAGATTTAATTGGGCATTACGACAAAGTACATAGACCGCCATCCAACTGCATCTATGCCTAAAAAGTCCACCTTCAGGTTATCATCCGAACCCCATTCAGTATTAAGTTGCTAAGCAACAGACAATTGCATTAAGTATGGTGCGTAATGTAATCGACAACTACATCCTTAGACATAGAATCAATGTTTTATCCCTAGTGGCAACAGCACATCACAACCTTAGAACTTTCTGTCACTGTCCCAGGTGTCAATGAAGGCATGAACCCACTATCGAGCATAAATACTCCCTCTTGGAGTTAAGAGTAAAAACTTGGCCAGAGCCTCTACTAGTAACGGAGAGCATGCAAGATCATAAACAACACATAAACAATAGATTGATAATCACCATAACATAGCATTCTCTATTCATCGGATCCCGACAAACACAACATATAGTATTACAGATAGATGATCTTGATCATGTTAGGCAGCTCACAAGATCCAACAATGAAGCACAATTAGGAGAAGACGACCATCTAGCTACTGCTATGGACCCATGGTCCAGGGGTGAACTACTCACTCATCACTCCGGAGGCGATCATGGCGATGAAGAGTCCTCCGGGAGATGAATCCCCTCTCCGGCAGGGTGCCGGAGGCGATCTCCCGAATCCCCCGAGATGGGATTCGCGGCGGCGCGTCTCGGAAGGTTTTCCGTATCGTGGCTCTCGGTACTGGGGGTTTCGCGACGGAGGCTTTAAGTAGGCGAAAGGGCAACGCGGGGGCCACACGAGGGCCCAGGCAGGCGGCGCGGCCGGGCCGCGCCCGCCCTATCCCCTGGCTGCCTCGTGGCCCCACTTCGTTATCTCTTCGGTCTTCTGGAAGCTTCGTGCAAAAATAGGACCCTGGGCGAAAGTTTCGTCCAATTCCGAGAATATTTCCTTACTAGGATTTCTGAAACCAAAAACAGCAGAAAACAAACTGGCTCTTCGGCATCTTGTTAATAGGTTAGTTCCAGAAAATGCATAAATATGACATATAATATGCATAAAACATGTAGGTATCATCAATAAAGTAGCATGGAACATAAGAAATTATCGATACGTTGGAGACGTATCAGCATCCCCAAGCTTAGTTCTGCTCGTCCCGAGCAGGTAAAACGATAACAAAGATAATTTCTGAAGTGACATGCCATCATAATCTTGATCATACTATTTGTAAACATATGTAATGAATGCAGCGATCAAAACAAAGGTAATGACATGAGTAAACAACTGAATCATATAGCAAAGACTTTTCATGAATAGTACTTCAAGACAAGCATCAATAAGTCTTGCATAAGAGTTAACTCATAAAGCAATAAATCAAAGTAAAGGTGTTGAAGCAACACAAAGGAAGATTAAGTTTCAGCGGTTGCTTTCAACTTATAACATGTATATCTCATGGATATTGTCAACATAAAGTAATATAACAAGTGCAATATGCAAGTATGTAGGAATCAATGCACAGTTCACACAAGTGTTTGCTTCTTAAGGTGGAAGGAGATAGGTAAACTGACTCAACATAAAAGTAAAAGAATGGTCCTTCAAAGAGGAAAGCATCGATTGTTGTATTTGTGCTAGAGCTTTTATTTTGAAAACATGAAACAATTTTGTCAACGGTAGTAATAAAGCATATGAGTTATGTAAATTATATCTTACAAGTTGCAAGCCTCATGCATAGTATACTAATAGTGTCCGCACCTCGTCCTACTTAGCTTGGACTACCGGATCTTTGCATGCCATGTTTCAACCAAGTGTCACAAAGGGGTACCTCCATGCCGCCTGTACAAAGGTCTAAGGAGAATGCTCGCATTTTGGATTTCTCGCTTTTGATTATTCTCAACTTAGACATCCATACCGGGACAACATGGACAACAGATAATGGACTCCTCTTAAATGCATAAGCATGTAGCAATGATTATTATTCTCATATGAGATTGAGGATATATGTCCAAAACTGAAACTTCCACCATGATTCATGGCTTTAGTTAGCGGCCCAATGTTCTTCTCTAACAATTTTGCATGCTCCAACCACTAAAATGATAGATCCTTCAGACAAGACGGACATGCATAGCAACTCACATGATATTCAACAATAGTTGATGGCGTTCCCCAGAAGCATGGTTATCGCACAACAAGCAACTTAATAAAATATAAAGTGCATAAGTACATATTCAATACTACGATAGTTTTTAAGGCTATTTTGTCCCATGAGCTATATATTGCAAAGGTGAATGATGGAATTTTAAAGGTAGCACTCAAGCAATTTACTTTGGAATGGCGGAGAAATACCATGTAGTAGGTAGGTATGGTGGACACAAATGGCATAGTAGTTGGCTCAAGGATTTTGGATGCATGAGAAGTATTCCCTCTCGATACAAGGTTTAGGCTAGCAAGGTTATTTGAAGCAAACTCAAGGATGAACCGGTGCAGCAAAACTCACATAAAAGACATATTGTAAACATTATAAGACTCTACACCATCTTCCTTGTTGTTCAAAACTCAATACTAGATATTATCTAGACCTTAGAGAGACCAAATATGCAAATCAAATTTTAGCAAGCTCTATGTATTTCTTCATTAATGGGTGCAAAGCATATGATGCAAGAGCTTAAACATGAGCACAACAATTGCCAAGTATCACATTATCCAAGACATTTTAGAATTACTACATGTAGCATTTTCCAATTCCAACCATATAACAATTTAACGAAGAAGAAACTTCGCCTTGAACATTATGAGTAAAGCCTAAGGACACATGTGTCCATATGCAACAGCGGAGCGTGTCTCTCTCCCACAAAGTGAATGCTAGGATCCATTTTATTCAAACAAAAACAAAAACAAAAACAAACCGACGCTCCAAGTAAAGAACACAAGATGTGATGAATAAAAATATAGTTTCAGGGGAGGAACCTGATGATGTTGTCGATGAAGAAGGGGATGCCTTGGGCATCCCCAAGCTTAGACGCTTGAGTCTTCTTAGAATATGCAGGGGTGAACCACGGGGGCATCCCCAAGCTTAGAGCTTTCACTCCTCTTGATCATAGTATATCATTCTCCTCTCTTGACCCTTGAAAACTTCCTTCACACCAAACTTCAAGCAAACTCATTAGAGGGTTAGTGCACAATTAATAATTCACATGTTCAGAGGTGGCACAATCATTCTTTACACTTCTGGACATTGCATAAAGCTACTGGACATTAGTGGATCAAAGAAATAAATCCAACATAGCAAAAGAGGCAATACGAAATAAAAGGCAGAATCTGTCAAAAACAGAACAGTCCGTAAAGACGAATTTAAAGCTGGCACCAGACTTGCTCAAATGGAAAAACTCAAAACTAATGAAAGTTGCGTACATATCCGAGGATCACGCTCGTAAATTGGCATATTTTTTCGAATTTTCTACAGAGAACTATGCCCAGATTCGTGACAGACAGCAATGCTGTTTCTGCGCAGCGATCCCAAATATAACATCAACTTTGGCATAGAAACTTTACTTGGCACAAAAACATGATAAGGAGAGGTTGCTACAGTAGTAAACAACTTCCAAGACTCAACAAAACAAAAATTGCTGTAGTAAAATAAACACATGGGTTATCTCCCAAGAAGTGCTTTCTTTATAGCCATTAAGATGGGCTCAGTAATTTAATGATGTCTCGCAAGAAATAAGAGTTGAAGCAAATTCAAAACACATTTAAGCCTAACCCACTTTCTATGAAAAGGAATCTTGTACACAAATAAATTCATGAAGAACAAAGTGACAAGCATAGAAAGATAAAACACGAGTAATTTCAAGATTCTCAACATAAAGAGGGGAAACTTAATATTATTAAGATGCATATAACCATGTTTCCCTCTCTCATAATAACTTTCAGTAGCATCATGAACAAACTCAACAATATAACTATCACATAAAACATTCTTGTCATGAGCCACATGCATAAAATTATTACTCTCCACATAAGCATAATCAATTTTATTAGTTGTAGTGGGAGCAAATTCAATAAGATAGCTATCATAATTATTCTCATCACCATAATCATCATATATAGGAGGCATATTCTCCTCAATAGTAGGTGGACTGAAAATATCATATTCATCATTGCAAACATCATATATAGGAGGTAAAGTATCATCCAAGTAAATTTTCTCCTCCATGCTTGGGGGACTAAAAATGTCACAACCAGCTTCCCCAAGCTTAGAATTTTCCATAGCATTAGCAACAATGGTGTTCAAAGCATTCATAGTAATAACATTGCCATTAGCATGCATATAAAGTTCCATAGGTTTTTTAATTTTCTCTTCAAACACATCATGTCCTAATTCAAGATAAAGTTCATAAAGATCTCTAATTTTTTTGTTGTTTTCCATTAAGCCTAACTAGTGAAAATAAAAACAAGTACAGGACTAGACATGATAACAAAAGTAAACTAAATGCAAGTAACTAATTTTTTTGTGTTTTTGATATAGAGAGCAAGACAGTAAATAAAGTAAAACTAGCAACTAATTTTTTTGTGTTTTGTTTAGGTGCAGCAAACAAAGTAGTAAATAAAATAAAGCAAGACAAAAACAAAGTAAAGAGATTGAGAAGTGGAGACTCCCCTTGCAGCGTGTCTTGATCTCCCCGGCAACGGCGCCAGACAAAGTGCTTGATGCGCGTAGATGTACACGTCCGTTGGGAACCCCAAGAGGAAGGTATGATGCGCACAGTGGCAAGTTTTCCCTCAGAAAGAAACCAAGGTTGAATCGAACCAGAGGAGCCAAGAAGCACGTTGAAGGTTGATGGTCGCGAAATGTGATGCGGCGCAACACCAGGGATTCCGGCGCCAACGCGGAACCTGCACAACACAACCCAAGTACTTTGCCCCAACGAAACAGTGAGGTTGTCAATCTGCTTGCTGTAACAAAGGATTAAACGTATCGAGTGGAAGATGTTTGCAAAGAAAATAGTAAAACACAATTGCAGTAGATTGTATGCTATGTAAAGAATAGGACCGGGGTCCACAGTTCACTAGAGGTGTCTCTCCCATAAGATAAAAGCATGTTGGGTGAACAAATTACAGTCGGGCAATTGACAAATAGAGAAAGGCATAACAATGCATATACATGATATGATAAATATAGTGAGATTTAATTGGGCATTACGACAAAGTACATAGACCGCCATCCAACTGCATCTATGCCTAAAAAGTCCACCTTCAGGTTATCATCCGAACCCCATTCAGTATTAAGTTGCTAAGCAACAGACAATTGCATTAAGTATGGTGCGTAATGTAATCGACAACTACATCCTTAGACATAGAATCAATGTTTTATCCCTAGTGGCAACAGCACATCACAACCTTAGAACTTTCTGTCACTGTCCCAGGTGTCAATGAAGGCATGAACCCACTATCGAGCATAAATACTCCCTCTTGGAGTTAAGAGTAAAAACTTGGCCAGAGCCTCTACTAGTAACGGAGAGCATGCAAGATCATAAACAACACATAAACAATAGATTGATAATCACCATAACATAGCATTCTCTATTCATCGGATCCCGACAAACACAACATATAGTATTACAGATAGATGATCTTGATCATGTTAGGCAGCTCACAAGATCCAACAATGAAGCACAATTAGGAGAAGACGACCATCTAGCTACTGCTATGGACCCATGGTCCAGGGGTGAACTACTCACTCATCACTCCGGAGGCGATCATGGCGATGAAGAGTCCTCCGGGAGATGAATCCCCCTCCGGCAGGGTGCCGGAGGCGATCTCCGAATCCCCGAGATGGGATTCGCGGCGGCGGCGTCTCGGAAGGTTTTCCGTATCGTGGCTCTCGGTATGGGGGTTTCGCGACGGAGGCTTTAAGTAGGCGAAAGGGCAACGCGGGGGCCACACGAGGGCCCAGGGGGCCGGCGCGGCCAGGGCCTGGGCCGCTATCCCCTGGCTGCCTCGTGGCCCCACTTCGTTATCTCTTCGGTCTTCTGGAAGCTTCGTGCAAAAATAGGACCCTGGGCGAAAGTTTCGTCCAATTCCGAGAATATTTCCTTACTAGGATTTCTGAAACCAAAAACAGCAAAACAGCAACGCTCTTCGGCATCTTGTTAATAGGTTAGTTCCAAAATGCATAAATATGACATATAATGTGCATAAAACATGTAGGTATCATCAATAAAGTAGCATGGAACATAAGAAATTATCGATACGTTGGAGACGTATCAGAGTTGATACGTCCAAAACGTATCTACTTTCCCGAACACTTTTGCTATTGTTTTGCCTCTAATTTGTGTATTTTGGATACAACTAACACGGACTAACGCTGTTTTCAGCAGAATTGCTCTGGTGTCTCGTTTTTGTGCAGAAATCCAACTTTCAGGAAAAACCTCGGAATTTATATAGAAGGCCCTATTTTTCCAGAAGACTCACGGAGCCAGAAGGGCAAGCCAGGTGGGGGCACGAGGGCCCCACACACCCGGCGCGGCCCAGGGGGGCCCGCGCGGCCCTAGTGTGTGGCCCCTCGGCTGGCCCCCGACGCCCTCCTTCGGACTACTTATCGCCCTCGACCTAAAAACGCACGGAGAGAAGTCGAAGTCGCCAGAAACCCTCCAGAGAGCCGCCACATCGCGAAACTCCGTCTCGGGAGCCAGAAGTCTCCGTTCTGGCACTCCGCCGGGACGGGGAATTGGAGGAGATCTTCACCGCCATCACCGCCAACGCCTCTCCATCGACCAGCCATGTTTCCCCCATCCATGTGTGAGTAATTCCCCCGCTGTAGGCTGAAGGGGATGGTAGGGATTGGATGAGATTGGTCATGTAATAGTCATAAGATTGTTAGGGCATAGTGCCTAGTATCCGTAGATGTCACTTTTATGATATTGTTGCAACTTGTTATGCTTAATGCTTGTCACTAGGGCCCGAGTGCCATGATCTCAGATCTGAACATGTTATTGATTCATGAAGATATTCGTTGTTTATGATCTTACCTGCAAGTTGTATACACATGTCGCTGTCCGGAACCAATGGCCCCGAAGTGACAGAAATCGGGACAACCGGAGGGAATGGTAGCGATGTGAGGATCACATGTGTTCACGGAGTGTTAATGCTTTGCTCCGGTACTCTATTAAAAGGAGTACCTTAATTTCCAGTAGTTTCCCTAGAGGCCCGGCTGCCACCGGCTGGTAGGACAAAAGATGTTGTGCAAGTTTCTCATTGCGAGCACGTACGACTATATATGGAACACATGCCTATTGATTGATTAGTACTTGGATACCGTTTTATTATTATCTGCAAATGCCCCTGCTTTGATTGTTATATGAGTTTCTCTCATCCATGCAACGCCCGTTAATCCGTCCCTGTGCCTACAGTATTTTAATCCTGTTGTTTACTATAATCACTACTGCTGTCTTTATTTCACTGCTGTTATTTCACTATTCCTACTGCTATAAAACTGTTACTAATGATAAACTCTTGCGAGCAAGTCTGTTTCCAGGTGCAGCTGAATTGACAACTCCGTTGTTAAGGCTTACAAGTATTCTTTGTCTCCCCTTGTGTCGAATCAATAAATTGGGTAATACTTCCCTCGAAGACTGTTGCGATCCCCTATACTTGTGGGTCATCAAGACTATTTTCTGGCGCCGTTGCCGGGGAGCATAGCTTTATTTGGAAGTTCACTTGGATTGATATTGTTCGCTGCAAAGTCTCCATCATGGGTAAACCTCGCGATACTAAGATCGCCATATTACCATCCACTACAAGAAAAGGTACAACTCTTAGTACCTCTGCTGCTCTTGATTCACCATCTGTGATAAGTAAACTTGTTTCACCACCACAAGCTTCAAATGCTGGTACTTCTGCTGAATCTGAAAATTCCTCTCATAATTGTGATGATGCTTCTGCTGTGCTTGATAATGATGGTTCGTTAGGATCTTTTCTAGATGCTACAATTGCTAAGTCTAGACAAATTGAAAATACTGAAACTCCTAATGAAAATGCTGCTACACCTGTTAATTCACCTGAGTCTGTTGAATATTCTAGTGATGATCTTGATGAAGATTATGTGGAACTTGATGATGATTTTATTGAAAAATGCAATGCTACTACTGATGCAAGAAAAATTAAAAAGTTGCTTGCAGAACATGCTGTTAGATATAAACTATCTCCTGATCCTAAATTTGCCACATCTCCTATAAACATTAGGGATAAAGATTATGATTTTTCTCTTGATCTATCTCATATAGCTATTGTTGAGAAAACACCCTTTTGTGGTACTGAAAAAGAAAGTGCTGTTGAACACATGATTGAGTTATCTACTCTGAGTAGCTTGTTTTCTGATGATGTTAAGATGCGTACTTATTTTGTCGCTAAATTTTTTCCTTTCTCATTAAAGGATGATGCTAAAACTTGGTATAATAATTTGCCTCCTGGTTCTATTAAAAGTCCAATTGACTTGCGTGATGTTTTCTTTCGAAAATACTTTCCTGCTAGTGCTCAACACGCTGCTTTGCAGAGAATTTATAATTTTGACCAGGAAGATGGAGAGAAATTGCCTGAGGCTTGGGCGAGATTTTGCTCTCTTATTAGAGCTCAGCCTGATCATGATTTGGAAAAGCATGATTTACTTGATATATTTTATAGTGGACTAACTATTGAGTCTAGGGCATACCTGGATAGTTGTGCTGGTTGTGTTTTCAGGAAAAGAACTCCAGACGACGCTGAAGAATTATTGGCTAAAATAGGCCGGAATCATGATGATTGGTCTACACCTGAACCAACCCCGACACCGATAGTGAAGAAGAGGGGTATGATTAAATTAAATGATGAAGATATGAGGGAAGCCAAGAAGTCTCTTAAAGAGAAGGGTATTAAACCTGAAGATGTGAAGAATTTACCTCCTATAGAAGATTTATGTGAGATAACTCCCCCTTCATCCATGATTGAGGTACACTCTCTTCAACGCTTTACTAGGGAAGATATTCCGTATTCAAAACCTCCTGCTCAATGCTTAGATGAGTTTGATAATTATATTGTTGATACGTCTCCGACGTATCGATAATTTCTTATGTTCCATGCCACTTTATTGATGATATCTACATGTTTTATACACATTATATGTCATATTTATGCATTTTCTGGAACTAACCTATTAACAAGATGCCGAAGTGCCAGTTCCTGTTTTCTGCTGTTTTTGGTTTCAGAAATCCTAGTAACGAAATATTCTCGGAATTGGACGAAATCAACGCCCAGGTTCCTATTTTTCCACGAAGCTTCAGAACACCGGGAAGGACCAGAGGGGGGCCACAGGCCCACCAGGAGGGTGGCCGGCGCGGCCTAGGGTTGGCCCGCGCCGCCTTACCCCCTGGCCGCCTCTTCGACCTTCGACGCCGCCTCTTCGCCTATATAAAGCCCCGCATCGAAAACCCTTAGGGAGGAAGCCACGATACGAGAAAAGTTCCGAGCCGCCGTCATCGCGAAGCCAAGATCGGGGACAGGAGTCTCTGTTCCGGCACCTGCCGGGCGGGGAAGTGCCCCCGGAAGGCTTCTCCATCGACACCGCTGCCATCTCCACCGCCATCTTCATCACCGCTGCTGCTCCCATGAAGAGGGAGTAGTTCTCCATCGAGGCTCGGGGCTGTACCGGTAGCTATGTGGTTAATCTCTCTCCTATGTACTTCAATACAATGATCTCATGAGCTGCCTTACATGATTGAGATTCATATGAGTTTGTATCACAATTTATCTATGTGCTACTCTAGTGATGTGTTATTAAAGTAGTTTTATTCCTCCTGCATGTGTGTAAAGGTGACAGTGCGTGCACCGTGTTAGTACTTGGTTTATGCTATGATCATGATCTCTTGTAGATTGCGAAGTTAACTATTGCTATGATAATATTGATGTGATCTATTCCTCCTACATATGCATGAAGGTGACAGTGTGCATGCTATGCTAGTACTTGGTTTAGTCGTTTTGATCTATCTTACACTAAAGGTTACTAAAACATGAGCATTATTGTGGAGCTTGTTAACTCCGGCATTGAGGGTTCGTGTAATCCTACGCAATGTGTTCATCATCCAACAAAAGTGTAGAGTATGCATTTATCTATTCTGTTATGTGATCAATGTTGAGAGTGTCCACTAGTGAAAGTCTATTCCCTAGGCCTTGTTCCTAAATACTGCTGAGTTACTACTGCTTGTTTACTGTTTTACTGCGTTACTACTGCTGCAATACTACCACCATCAACTACACGCCAGCAAGCTATTTTCTGGCACCGTTGCTACTGCTCATATATATTCATACCACCTGTATTTCACTATCTCTTCGCCGAACTAGTGCACCTATTTGGTGTGTTGGGGACACAAGAGACTTCTTGCTTTGTGGTTGCAGGGTTGCATGAGAGGGATATCTTTGACCTCTTCCTCCCTGAGTTCGATAAACCTTGGGTGATCCACTTAAGGGAAAACTTGCTGCTGTTCTACAAACCTCTGTCTACAGGAAAGGAGGGGGAACGTAGACATCAAGCTACTTTTCTGGCGCCGTTGCCGGGGACCGAAAGCTACACAAAGGGATTTCCTCCCTCGTCAACCCCGCGCCAGTCCTGGACAGCATCAAGCAATTTTCTGGCGCCGTTGCCGGGGAGGAAAGGTAAAAGGTACTCACACTCCGGATCTCGGCTACTAAGCTATTTTCCGGCGCCATTGTAAGTACTCGAAGCTATTTCCTTTAGACTCTGCAATTGCGACATTTGGTTTCTTGTTTACACTAGTTAGGCATAATGGAAAACAACAAAAATATGAGAGATCTTTATGAACTTTATCTTGAATTAGGACATGATGTGTTTGAAGAGAGAATTAAAAAACCCATGGAACTTTATATGCATGATAATGGGAATGTTATTAGTATGAATGCTTTGAACACCATTGTTGCTAATGCTATGGAAAATTCTAAGCTTGGGGAAGCTGGCTTTGATGAGCATGATATTTTTAGTCCCCCAAGCATTGAGGAGAAAATTTACTTTGATGATACTTTGCCTCCTATTTATGATGATTATAATGATAGTAGTCTTTTGTTACCACCTGTTATGGAGGATAAATTTGATTATGATTACAATATACCTCCTATATTTGATAGCTACTTTGTTGAATTTGCTCCCACTACAATTAATAAGAATGACTATGCTTATGTTGGGAGTAGTAATTATTTTATGCATGAGACTCATGATAAGAATGCTTTAAGTGATAGTTATATTGTTGAGTTTGCTCATGATGCTACTGAAAGTTATTATGAGAGAGGAAAATATGGTTGTAAAAATTTTCATGTTACTAAAACACCTCTCTATGTGCTGAAATTTTTGAAGCTACACTTGTTTTATCTTCCTATGCTTGTTACTTTGCTCTTCATGAACTTGTTTATTTACAAGATTCTTATGCATAGGAAGCATGTTAGACTTAAATGTGTTTTGAATTTGCCTCTTGATGCTCTCTTTTGCTTCAACTTCTATTTCTTGCGAGTGCATCATTAAAACTGCTGAGCCCATCTTAATGGCTATAAAGAAAGAACTTCTTGGGAGATAACCCATGTGTTATTTTGCTACAGTACTTTGTTTTATATTTGTGTCTTGGAAGTTGTTTACTACTGTAGCAACCTCTCCTTATCTTAGTTTTGTGTTTTGTTGTGCCAAGTAAAGTTTCTATGTCAAAGTTGATGTTATATTTGGGATTGCTGCGCAGAAACAGCATTGCTGTCTGTCACGAATCTGGGCCTATTTCTCTGTAGAAAATTCGAAAAAATCTGCCAATTTACGAGCGTGATCCTCAGATATATACGCAACTTTCATTAGTTTTGAGTTTTTCCATTTGAGCAAGTCTGGTGCCATTTATAAATTCGTCTTTACGGACTGTTCTGTTTTTGACAGATTCTGCCTTTTATTTCGCATTGCCTCTTTTGCTATGTTGGATTTATTTCTTTGATCCATTAATGTCCAGTAGCATTATGCAATGTCCAGAAGTGAAAATAATGATTGTGTCACCTCTGAATGAGTGAATTATTAATGATGCACTAACCCTCTAATGAGTTTGCTTGAAGTTTGGTGTGAAGGAAGTTTTCAAGGGTCAAGAGAGGAGAATGATATACTAAGATCAAGAGGAGTGAAAGCTCTAAGCTTGGGGATGCCCCCGTGGTTCATCCCTGCATATTTTAAGAAGACTCAAGCATCTAAGCTTGGGGATGCCCAAGGCATCCCCTTCTTCATCGACAACATCATCAGGTTCCTCCCCTGAAACTATATTTTTATTCAGTCACATCTGGTGTTCTTTACTTGGAGCGTCGGTTTGTTTTCGTTTTTGTTTTTGTTTGAATAAGATGGATCCTAGCATTCACTTTGTGGGAGAGAGACACGCTCCGCTGTTGCATATGGACACATGTGTCCTTAGGCTTTACTCATAATGTTCAAGGCGAAGTTTCTTCTTCGTTAATTTGTTATATGGTTGGAATTGGAAAATGCTACATGTAGTAATTCTAAAAATGTCTTGGATAATGTGATACTTGGCAATTGTTGTGCTCATGTTTAAGCTCTTGCATCATATGCTTTGCACCCATTAATGAAGAAATACATAGAGCTTGCTAAAATTTGATTTGCATATTTGGTTTCTCTAAGGTCTAGATAATATCTAGTATTGAGTTTTGAACAACAAGGAAGACAGTGTAGAGTCTTATAATGTTTACAATATGTCTTTTATGTGAGTTTTGCTGCACTTGTTCATCCTTGAGTTTGCTTCAAATAACCTTGCTAGCCTAAACCTTGTATCGAGAGGGAATACTTCTCATGCATCCAAAATCCTTGAGCCAACCACTATGCCATTTGTGTCCACCATACCTACCTACTACATGGTATTTACCCGCCATTCCAAAGTAAATTGCTTGAGTGCTACCTTTAAAATTCCATCATTCACCTTTGCAATATATAGCTCATGGGACAAAATAGCCTTAAAAACTATCGTAGTATTGAATATGTACTTATGCACTTTATCTTTTATTAAGTTGCTTGTTGTGCGATAACCATGCTTCTGGGGAACGCCATCAACTATTGTTGAATATCATGTGAGTTGCTATGCATGTCCGTCTTGTCTGAAGGATCTATCACCTTAATGATTGGAGCATGCAAAATTGTTAGAGAAGAACATTGGGCCGCTAACTAAAGCCATGAATCATGGTGGAAGTTTCAGTTTTGGACATATATCCTCAATCTCATATGAGAATAATAACTTTGCTACATGCTTATGCATTTAAGAGGAGTCCATTATCTGTTGTCCATGTTGTCCCGGTATGGATGTCTAAGTTGAGAATAATCAAAAGCGAGAAATCCGAAATGCGAGCATTCTCCTTGGACCTTTGTACAGGCGGCATGGAGGTACCCCTTTGTGACACTTGGTTGAAACATGGCATGCAAAGATCCGGTAGTCCAAGTTAAGTAGGACGAGGTGCGGGCACTATTAGTATACTATGCGTGAGGCTTGCAACTTGTAAGATATAATTTTCATAACTCATATGCTTTATTACTACCGTTGACAAAATTGTTTCATGTTTTCAAAATAAAAGCTCTAGCACAAATACAGCAATCGATGCTTTCCTCTTTGAAGGACCATTCTTTTACTTTTATTGTTGAGTCAGTTTACCTATCTCCTTCCACCTTAAGAAGCAAACACTTGTGTGAACTGTGCATTGATTCCTACATACTTGCATATTGCACTTGTTATATTACTCTATGTTGACAATATCCATGAGATATACATGTTATAAGTTGAAAGCAACCGCTGAAACTTAATCTTCCTTTGTGTTGCTTCAATGCCTCTACTTTGAATTATTGCTTTATGAGTTAACTCTTATGCAAGACTTATTGATGCTTGTCTTTAAGTACTATTCATGAAAAGTCCTTGCTTTATGATTCAGTTGTTTACTCATGTCATTACCATTGTTTTGATCGCTGCATTCATTACATATGTTTACAATATGATCAAGTTTATGATGGCATGTCACTTAAGAAATTATCTTTGTTATCGTTTTACCTGCTCGGGACGAGCAGAACTAAGCTTGGGGATGCTGATACGTCTCCGACGTATCGATAATTTCTTATGTTCCATGCCACTTTATTGATGATATCTACATGTTTTATACACATTATATGTCATATTTATGCATTTTCTGGAACTAACCTATTAACAAGATGCCGAAGTGCCAGTTCCTGTTTTCTGCTGTTTTTGGTTTCAGAAATCCTAGTAACGAAATATTCTCGGAATTGGACGAAATCAACGCCCAGGTTCCTATTTTTCCACGAAGCTTCCAGAACACCCGGGAAGGACCAGAGGGGGGCCACAGGCCCACCAGGAGGGTGGCCGGCGCGGCCTAGGGTTGGCCCGCGCCGCCTTACCCCCGGCCGCCTCTTCGACCTTCTGACGCCGCCTCTTCGCCTATATAAAGCCCCTGCATCGAAAACCCTTAGGGAGGAAGCCACGATACGAGAAAAGTTCCAGAGCCGCCGTCATCGAAGCCAAGATCTGGGGGACAGGAGTCTCTGTTCCGGCACCTGCCGGAGCGGGGAAGTGCCCCCGGAAGGCTTCTCCATCGACACCGCTGCCATCTCCACCGCCATCTTCATCACCGCTGCTGCTCCCATGAAGAGGGAGTAGTTCTCCATCGAGGCTCGGGGCTGTACCGGTAGCTATGTGGTTAATCTCTCTCCTATGTACTTCAATACAATGATCTCATGAGCTGCCTTACATGATTGAGATTCATATGAGTTTGTATCACAATTTATCTATGTGCTACTCTAGTGATGTGTTATTAAAGTAGTTTTATTCCTCCTGCATGTGTGCAAAGGTGACAGTGCGTGCACCGTGTTAGTACTTGGTTTATGCTATGATCATGATCTCTTGTAGATTGCGAAGTTAACTATTGCTATGATAATATTGATGTGATCTATTCCTCCTACATATGCATGAAGGTGACAGTGTGCATGCTATGCTAGTACTTGGTTTAGTCGTTTTGATCTATCTTACACTAAAGGTTACTAAAACATGAGCATTATTGTGGAGCTTGTTAACTCCGGCATTGAGGGTTCGTGTAATCCTACGCAATGTGTTCATCATCCAACAAAAGTGTAGAGTATGCATTTATCTATTCTGTTATGTGATCAATGTTGAGAGTGTCCACTAGTGAAAGTCTATTCCCTAGGCCTTGTTCCTAAATACTGCTGAGTTACTACTGCTTGTTTACTGTTTTACTGCGTTACTACTGCTGCAATACTACCACCATCAACTACACGCCAGCAAGCTATTTTCTGGCACCGTTGCTACTGCTCATCATATATTTCACTATCTCTTCGCCGAACTAGTGCACCTATTTGGTGTGTTGGGGACACAAGAGACTTCTTGCTTTGTGGTTGCAGGGTTGCATGAGAGGGATATCTTTGACCTCTTCCTCCCTGAGTTCGATAAACCTTGGGTGATCCACTTAAGGGAAAACTTGCTGCTGTTCTCTTCAAACCCTCCTGCTCAATGCTTAGATGAGTTTGATAATTATATTGTTAAGCAAGAAAACTTTAATATGAGAGTAGAGAATCATTTAATGGAAAATTCTCGAGCTATTAGTGAATTGCATGATATTGTGGAGAGAACCTCCAATGATGTTAAGATACTTGTTAAACATTTTCATATGGTTCAAACTCAAATTGATCAACTCACTAAAGTGCAAAATGACTTGTTGGGAAATAATTCTAAAGAAAAACATGCTTATGAAGTAACAACTAGAGGTGGTGTTTCTACCCAGGATCCTCTATATCCTGAAGGGCATCCCAAAAGAGTTGAACAAGATTCTCAACTAACTAAAACTAGTGCTCCATCTAAGAAAAAGAAAAAGAAACATAAGAATGTTGTAGAATCCTCTGAACCTGTTAATGATCCTAATAGTATTTCTATTTCTGATGCTGAAACTGAAAGTGGTAATGAACATGATAAAGATAATGATAAGGATGATACTCCTGATAAAGAAGAGGTTGAAGAAGAACCTAAAAAGCATGCTAAAAATAAAAAGTACACTAAAGAAGATTTTATTGCTGAGAAACATGGTAATGAAAGAGAACCTTGGGTTCAAAAGAAAATGCCTTTTCCTGCTAAGAAACTAAAATCAAAGGAGGAGGAACATTATAATAAATTTTGTGATTGGATGAAACCTTTATTTTTGCAAATCCCTTTGACTGATGCTATTAAATTGCCTCCTTATTCAAAGTATATGAAAGATATTGTCTCTAACAAAAGGAAAATTCCCAATGAGGAGATTTCCACTATGCTCGCTAATTACTCCTTCAATGGTAAGATTCCAAAGAAGCTTGGAGACCCAGGTATACCGACTATTCCTTGTTCCATCAAGAATAATTATGTTAGAACTGCTCTATGTGATTTGGGAGCGGGAGTTAGTGTAATGCCTTTTTCTCTTTATAAGAGACTTGATTTAGATAAGTTAATACCAACTGATATATCTTTGCAAATGGCTGATAAATCTACCGCTATTCCTGTTGGTGTATGTGAAAATGTTCCTGTTCAAGTTACTCAACATTGCTTGATATTAACTGATTTTGTTGTGTTGGAAATGCCTGAAGATGATAATATGTCCATTATTCTTGGAAGACCCTTTCTTAATACTGCAGGGGCTGTTATTGATTGCAATAAAGGCATGGTTACTTTCAATGTTGATGATAAGGAACATACTGTCTATTTTCCCAAGAGGATTGATAAAGTATATGGAGTTAATACAATTTTTAATGTGAAAACTATCAAAGTGGGATCCATTGATTGTCCTATATATGAGCCTAAAGAAGAATATCAAACTCTTGTGATTGGATCCATATCAATTCAATATAAGGTAACATGATTGATTTGAGGTTTATTTCTTCTTATGTCATATAAAATTTATTTGGTAGCAAGACTTGATCAACCTTGTTAACAAGTATATTTTAATGCATAAGAGAGCTAAACAACATTTCTTTCTTTCTTTCTCCCTCCACTTATTTTACTTGCTGTAGCACCTTTTGTTTTGCAATATGCTTTAGTTGTTTAAGATTTTGGAAATCATTTTCCTGCGCAGTAATAATTAATTTAACACCCAGAAATGTGCATTTTTCGAAGTTCTCTAAAAATTACAAAAATTATACTGGTAGTCCTATTTTTCGAAGAGGCACCTGGGAGCACCTGGGGCTGACCAGTGGGGCACCCCAGGGTGATACGTCTCCAACGTATCGATAATTTCTTATGTTCCATGCTACTTTATTGATGATACCTACATGTTTTATACACATTATATGTCATATTTATGCGTTTTCCGGAACTAACCTATTGACGAGATGCCGAAGTGCCAGTTCCTGTTTTCTGCTGTTTTTGGTTTCAGAAATCCTAGTAAGGAAATATTCTCGGAATTGGACGAAATCAACGCCAGGTTCCTATTTTGCCGGAAGCATCCAGAACACCCGAGAGCCGAGAGAGGAAGCCCTGGGGCCCCACACCACACCCTGGCGCGGCCAGAGGGGCCGCGCCGCCTATGGTGTGGTGGCCCCAGGCCCCTCCGAGGCTGCCCTTCGCCTATTTAAAGCCTCCGTCGCGAAAACCCTATTACGGAGGACGAAACCCACAGAGCCGCCGCCATCGCGAAGCCAAGATCGGGGACAGGAGTCTCTGTTCCGGCACCGGGACGGGGAAGTGCCCCGGAAGGCTTCTCCATCGTCACCGCTGCCATCTCCACCGCCATCTTCATCACCGCTGCTGCTCCCATGAAGAGGGAGTAGTTCTCCATCGAGGCTCGGGGCTGTACCGGTAGCTATGTGGTTCATCTCTCTCCTATGTACTTCAATACAATAATCTCATGAGCTGCCTTACATGATTGAGATTCATATGATGATGCTTGTAATCTAGATGTCATTATGCTAGTCAAGTGAGTTTTACTTATGTGATCTCCGGAGACTCCTTGTCCCACGTGTGTAAAGGTGACAGTGTGTGCACCGTGTGGGTCTCTTAGGCTATATTTCACAGAATACTTATTCACTGTTATGAATGGCATAGTGAAGTGCTTATTTATATCTCTTTATGATTGCAATGTGTTTTGTATCACAATTTATCTATGTGCTACTCTAGCAATGTTATTAAAGTAGTTTTATTCCTCCTACACGGTGTAATGGTGACAGTGTGTGCATCTCGTGTTAGTACTTGGTTTATGCTATGATCATGATCTCTTGTAGATTGCGAAGTTAACTATTGCTATGATAGTATTGATGTGTATTATTCCTCCTACATAAGCATGAAGGTGACAGTGTGCATGCTATGCTAGTACTTGGTTTAGTCGTTTCGATCTTTCATGCACTCTAAGGTTATTTAAATATGAACATTTAATTGTGGAGCTTGTTAACTCCGGCATTGAGGGTTCGTGTAATCCTACGCAATGTGTTCATCATCCAACAAGAGAGTGTAGAGTATGCATCTATCTATTCTGTTATGTGATCAATGTTGAGAGTGTCCACTAGTGAAAGTCTAATCCCTAGGCCTTGTTCCTAAATACTGCTATCGCTGCTTGTTACTGTTTTACTGCGTTATTACTGCTGCGTTACTACTGCTTGTTTACTTCCCGCAATATTACTACCATCAACTGCACGCCAGCAAGCTATTTTCTGGCGCCGTACTACTGCTCATATTCATTCATACCACTTGTATTTCACTATCTCTTCGCCGAACTAGTGCACCTATTAGGTGTGTTGGGGACACAAGAGACTTCTTGCTTTGTGGTTGCAGGGTTGCATGAGAGGGATATCTTTGACCTCTTCCTCCCTGAGTTCGATAAACCTTGGGTAATCCACTTAAGGGAAACTTGCTGCTGTTCTACAAACCTCTGCTCTTGGAGGCCCAACACTGTCTACAAGAATAGAAGCAACCGTAGACATCAAGCACTTTTCTGGCGCCGTTGCCGGGGAGGAAAGGTAAAAGGCACTCATACTTCGGTTCCAGGTAACAGTACTTTTCTGGCGCCATTGTGTGTGTGCTCGAAGCTATTTCCTTTAGACTCTGCAATTGCGACATTTGGTTTCTTGTTTACACTAGTTAGGCATAATGGACAACAATGACCTTTTTATTCTATTTCCTGATTTAAGACATGGATGGTTTGATGCGAAAATTAAAAAACCCATGGAACATATTAATATGAATGCTTTGAACACTATTGTTGCTAATGCTATGGAAAATTCTAAGCTTGGGGAAGCTGGCTTTGATGAGCATGATATTTTTAGTCCCCCAAGCATTGAGGAGAAAATTTACTTTGATGATACTTTGCCTCCCATTTATGATGATTATAATGATAGTAGTCTTTTGTTACCACCTGTTATGGAGGATAAATTTGATTATGATTACAATATACCTCCTATATTTGATAGCTACTTTGTTGAATTTGCTCCCACTACAATTAATAAGAATGACTATGCTTATGTTGGGAGTAGTAATTATTTTATGCATGAGACTCATGATAAGAATGCTTTATGTGATAGTTATATTGTTGAGTTTGCTCATGTTGCTACTGAAAGTTATTATGAGAGAGGAAAATATGGTTGTAAAAATTTTCATGTTACTAAAACACCTCTCTATGTGCTGAAATTTTTGAAGCTACACTTGTTTTATCTTCCTATGCTTGTTACTTTGCTCTTCATGAACTTGTTTATTTACAAGATTCCTATGCATAGGAAGCATGTTAGACTTAAATGTGTTTTGAATTTGCCTCTTGATGCTCTCTTTTGCTTCAACTTCTATTTCTTGCGAGTGCATCATTAAAACTGCTGAGCCCATCTTAATGGCTATAAAGAAAGAACTTCTTGGGAGATAACCCATGTGTTTTTTTACTACAGTACTTTGTTTTATATTTGTGTCTTGAAAGTTGTTTACTACTGTAGCAACCTCTCCTTATCATGTTTTTGTGCCAAGTAAAGTTTCTATGTTAAAGTTGATGTTATATTTGGGATTGCTGCGCAGAAACAGCATTGCTGTCTGTCACGAATTCTGGCACAAGTCTCTGTAGAAAATTCGAAAAAATCTGCCAATTTACGAGCGTGATCCTCAGATATGTACGCAACTTTCATTAGTTTTGAGTTTTTCCATTTGAGCAAGTCTGGTGCCATCTTTAAATTCGTCTTTACGGACTGTTCTGTTTTTGACAGATTCTGCCTTTTATTTCGCATTGCCTCTTTTGCTATGTTGGATTCATTTCTTTGATCCATTAATGTCCAGTAGCTTTATGCAATGTCCAGAAGTGTAAAGAATGATTGTGTCACCTCTGAATGTGTGAATTATTAATTGTGCACTAACCCTCTAATGAGTTTGCTTGAAGTTTGGTGTGAAGGAAGTTTTCAAGGGTCAAGAGAGGAGAATGATATACTATGATCAAGAGGAGTGAAAGCTCTAAGCTTGGGGATGCCCCCGTGGTTCACCCCTGCATATTTTAAGAAGACTCAAGCGTCTAAGCTTGGGGATGCCCAAGGCATCCCCTTCTTCATCGACAAAGTATCAGGTTCCTTCTCTTGAAACTATATTTTTATTCGGTCACATCTTATGTACTTTACTTGGAGCGTCTGTGTGTG
Organism: Lolium multiflorum; assembly: GCA_030979885.1. Taxonomy (NCBI): domain Eukaryota; kingdom Viridiplantae; phylum Streptophyta; class Magnoliopsida; order Poales; family Poaceae; genus Lolium; species Lolium multiflorum. Next base: position 18,648,481 of record CM061748.1, read on the forward strand.
CTTTTATTTTTGTTTTGTTATCTTAGTTCTCTGAATAAGTTCATCCTTGTGTGGGAGAGAGACACGCTCCGCTGGTTCGTATGAACACATGTGTTCTTAGCTCATAATATTCATGGCGAAGTTTCTTCTTCGTTAAATTGTTATATGATTGGAATTGGAAAATGCTACATGTAGTAATTGCTAAAATGTCTTGGATAATGTGATACTTGGCAATTGTTGTGCTCATGTTTAAGCTCTTGCATCATATGCTTTGCACCCATTAATGAAGAAATACATAGAGCTTGCTAAAATTTGATTTGCATATTTGGTCTCTCTAAGGTCTAGATAATATCTAGTATTGAGTTTTGAACAACAAGGAAGACGGTGTAGAGTCTTATAATGTTTACAATATGTCTTTTATGTGAGTTTTGCTGCACCGGTTCATCCTTGAGTTTGCTTCAAATAACCTTGCTAGCCTAAGCCTTGTATCGAGAGGGAATACTTCTCATGCATCCAAAATCCTTGAGCCAATATTCATGCCATTTGTGTCCACCATACCTACCTACTACATGGTATTTCTCCGCCATTCCAAAGTAAATTGCTTGAGTGCTACCTTTAAATAATTCAAAATTTATTACCTCTTATTTGTGTCAATGTTTTATAGCTCATGAGGAAGTATGTGGTGTTTTATCTTTCGATCTTGTCATTTACTTTTGACAGACTTTCACAATGGACTAGTGGCTTCATCCGCTTATCCAATAATTTTGCAAAAAGAGCTGGCAATGAGGTTCCCAGCCTCAATTAATTAACTTGCATTAATAATTCTCTTCACATGTTTTGCTCTGATTCATCAGTAAGCAACTTAATTTTGCAAATAGACACTCCTCCATGGTATGTGAATGTTGGAAGGCACCCGAGGATTCGGTTAGCCATGGCTTGTGTAAGCAAAAGGTTGGGAGGAGTGTCATCCATAAATAAAGAAAAACTAAACTAAAGTACATGTGTAAACAAAAGAGAAGAGGGATGATCTACCTTGCTGGTAGAGATAACGTCCTTCATGGGAGCCGCTCTTGAAAGTCTGGTTGATGAGGTAGTTAGAGTGCCCACTACCATTCGTTGACAACAACAAACACCTCTCAAAACTTTATTTTTATGCTCTCTTTATGTTTTCAAAATAAAAGCTCTAGCACAAATATAGCAATCGATGCTTTCCTCTTTGAAGGACCATTCTTTTACTTTTATTGTTGAGTCAGTTCACCTATCTCTCTCCACCTCAAGAAGCAAACACTTGTGTGAACTGTGCATTGATTCCTACATACTTGCTTATTGCATTTGTTATATTACTCTATGTTGACAATTATCCATGAGATATGCATGTTGAAAGTTGAAAGCAACCGCTGAAACTTAATCTTCTTTTGTGTTGCTTCAATACCTCTACTTTGAATTATTGCTTTACGAGTTAACTCTTATGCAAGACTTATTGATGCTTGTCTTGAAAGTACTATTCATGAAAAGTCTTTGCTTTATGATTCATTTGTTTACTCATGTCATTACCATTGTTTTGATCGCTGCATTCATTACATATGTTTACAATATGATCAAGTTTATGATGGCATGTCACTTCAGAAATTATCTTTGTTATCGTTTTACCTGCTCGGGACGAGAACTAAGCTTGGGGATGCTGATACGTCTCCAACGTATCGATAATTTCTTATGTTCCATGCTACTTTATTGATGATACCTACATGTTTTATACACATTATATGTCATATTTATGCGTTTTCCGGAACTAACCTATTGACGAGATGCCGAAATGCCAGTTCTGTTTTCTGCTGTTTTTGGTTTCAGAAATCCTAGTAAGGAAATATTCTCGGAATTGGACGAAATCAACGCCCAGGTTCCTATTTTGCCCGGAAGCATCCAGAACACCCGAGAGCCGCGGGGAAGCCTGGGGCCCCACACCACTGGCGCGGCCAGAGGGGGGCCGCGCCGCCCTATGGTGTGGTGGCCCCAGGCCCCTCCGAGGCTGCCCTTCCGCCTATTTAAAGCCTCCGTCGCGAAAACCCTATTACGAGGACGAAACCCACGAAACCATCCAGAGCCGCCGCCATCGCGAAGCCAAGATCGGGGGGAGTCTCTGTTCCGGCACCCTGCCGGACGGGGAAGTGCCCCCGGAAGGCTTCTCCATCGACACCGCTGCCATCTCCACCGCCATCTTCATCACCGCTGCTGCTCCCATGAAGAGGGAGTAGTTCTCCATCGAGGCTCGGGGCTGTACCGGTAGCTATGTGGTTCATCTATCTCCTATGTACTTCAATACAATAATCTCATGAGCTGCCTTACATGATTGAGATTCATATGATGATGCTTGTAATCTAGATGTCATTATGCTAGTCAAGTGAGTTTTACTTATGTGATCTCCGGAGACTCCTTGTCCCACGTGTGTAAAGGTGACAGTGTGTGCACCGTGTGGGTCTCTTAGGCTATATTTCACAGAATACTTATTCACTGTTATGAATGGCATAGTGAAGTGCTTATTTATATCTCTTTATGATTGCAATGTGTTTTGTATCACAATTTATCTATGTGCTACTCTAGCAATGTTATTAAAGTAGTTTTATTCCTCCTACACGGTGTAATGGTGACAGTGTGTGCACCGTGTTAGTACTTGGTTTATGCTATGATCATGATCTCTTGTAGATTGCGAAGTTAACTATTGCTATGATAGTATTGATGTGTATTATTCCTCCTACATAAGCATGAAGGTGACAGTGTGCATGCTATGCTAGTACTTGGTTTAGTCGTTTCGATCTTTCATGCACTCTAAGGTTATTTAAATATGAACATTTAATTGTGGAGCTTGTTAACTCCGGCATTGAGGGTTCGTGTAATCCTACGCAATGTGTTCATCATCCAACAAGAGAGTGTAGAGTATGCATTTATCTATTCTGTTATGTGATCAATGTTGAGAGTGTCCACTAGTGAAAGTCTAATCCCTAGGCCTTGTTCCTAAATACTGCTATCGCTGCTTGTTACTGTTTTACTGCGTTACTACTGCTGTGTTACTACTGCTTGTTTACTTCCCGCAATATTACTACCATCAACTACACGCCAGCAAGCTATTTTCTGGCGCCGTACTACTGCTCATACTCATTCATACCACTTGTATTTCACTATCTCTTCGCCGAACTAGTGCACCTATTAGGTGTGTTGGGGACACAAGAGACTTCTTGCTTTGTGGTTGCAGGGTTGCATGAGAGGGATATCTTTGACCTCTTCCTCCCTGAGTTCGATAAACCTTGGGTAATCCACTTAAGGGAAACTTGCTGTTGTTCTACAAACCTCTGCTCTTGGAGGCCCAACACTGTCTACAAGAATAGAAGCAACCGTAGACATCAGGTGGCACCCCACAGGCCGGCGCGGCCAGCAAGGGGGGCGCGCCACCCTGGTGTGTGGGCCCCCCTTTGCCCCACTTCAGCATCTCTTCCTCCCATGCTCTTCTCTCTCCCGAAAAAACTCGCACCAAGTTCCTCTCACTCGCGTTTCTGCTCAAGAACTCGCGATTTCTCGATCTCTTTGCTCAGCCCAGATTTCTGTTTGAAATTTGGCACATTTGCTCCTTGGTATGTGACTCCTTTGATTGTCCAATTAGAATTTTGTTTGGTTGAGTATATCTTGAATATTTTGCTGCTGTAGATAACATGTTTAGTGAGCTTGCATGCTTGTTCTAAGTGGTAGAAACTAGTTTTGATGCATGTTTAGTACTCTAGCAAGTTCCTATAGTAGTTCCCCTCAATTATATACCTTGAAATCAAATTTTATAATGGTTGTTGAAAATTTCAGAAGAGGAAGATGAAGAAATTCAAATTTGGAGAATTGTTCAAGAAAGGAACAACCAGCACCGGTAGGCCCTCGAGGGCGTCCACTCAGATTAGGCGATCCTACAATGAGGATATCATCGCGCCTAGCTTCGCGCCCGAGGAGGACAATGGGGCTCCTAATGCTTCATCCTTCCCATGTTATGATTTTCTGACAAATGCAGGGATATTGGATGACTTCTTCACCCTTGTCAACAGGGCAGGCTTAGCCACCTACGTGGGAGATGAAAGGGAGCAATACTACATGCTCACCAAAATTTTCGTTGAGAGCTTCAAGTTCCACAACACGCAATATGAGCCGACAGTTGCATTCAAGATCTATGATAATCCTGTTACTATGGAATTGGAAGAATTTTGTCGTGCATTGGATATTGCCCCTGTAGGTACAGCAAGGAGGATTGATGACAACCCCCGGGACCTGTTGGAGCTCTATCGAGGGATCACCGAAGATGATTGCCGCACCATTCAGCGCGGGAAGATAAGAAACATTCAACTCCCCGCCATTAAATATTTTGCATATTACATTGCTACTAGCATTTTGGGTAGAGAAAATACTAGCAATATCTCTAGCTACCATCTTGCTTTCTTGAATGCTGCACTTACTGGACAGACACTTTATCATCTTGGTTCTCTTATTGCTCGCCGCCTGTCTAGCAGGGGGCCTATTTTTGGAGGAACTATTGCACTGCGCATTTTAACACATTTAAGACTTCCTCTTGATTCTAATGATGTGCCATTAACCCCTAGGAGACTAGATATTGCTGCTATGAAGAGTCATCATTTTGTTACTACTGATTCCACTATAGATAATATGGTCTATAGAATGTTGTTTGCTGACGGGAATGAGAAGGAAATCCCTCTTCCCCAGCCAGGTTTGTTCAATATTGACAGGCAATCATGGTCGCTCACTAAGGAGGAGGTGGAGGAACATATGAAGATACAAGACTTCCACCAGCAGCATGACTCCGAGGACGCCGAGCCCTCCTACGACTGCACCGTCACATACCCCGATGTTTCCTCCAGCACATACCTGGAACCGGGTCGTTCTTCGTCGTACTACGGAGACACCACTTCATGGGGACCGTGGGAATGAACTCCACTTAGGCCAAAAGCCTAAGCTTGGGGGGAGGTATACCGGCATCACTCATTCTTTGCATATTATGGTTGCTGGATACTTGTACATACTTGTTTAGTTTCTTAGAGTGGTTTTCTAATGAGAGGGAGATGATATTTGGGGAAGTGCTGTCCAAAAACAGATTCTGGGCTGTTACCAAAAAAATTCGTACGCACAGCCAGAACGTTATTTTGAGTTGCCAATTTTTGAGCATGTGCCCCAGGTTGTTATCTAACTTTCATTAGTTTAACACTTTTTGAGCTGAGCAATGGAAGATTTTTGTTAATTTCGATTTCTGTACTGCTGTCAGGATTTGGCAGATTTCTGTCATCCTGCTTTTCTGTGTTTCTGTTAGTTTGCATTCTTTTGTTTTCGCTTTGTTTCTTTCCTAAAACACAAAAAGACCAAAAATATTTCTGTTGTTTCTCTTCACCATTTGTTTATTTGGTTCTTTGCTCTTATTTTACTTCGTTTGCTATCGGTAGTTTGCCATAAGAAAACCCAAAAAGATTTTGCTTTGTTTTCTTGTTTCTTTTGTTCTTGTTTCCAATTCGAAAACACCAAAAATATTTGCTGTTCTTCTTTGGTTTGTAAAGTTCATCATGAGTTCAATGGTCTTCGGTGGCTGGAGCGTGGTTTTCATTTCATATTATCCAAGCTACACAAGTGAAAGGCAATAATGACGATCTACAACAATTGGATTGTGGTGAGAGGCTGGTATGAACTCTATTTGTTTTCATTTTTGTACATATACTCATCCATGTGAGCATGCTTAGTTGGTTCATGTGAGGTATATGTTATTTGAGAAAGTCTAGTAGTTCATGATCTCTCATGTTTAGCTCCAATTTATTAATATGAGTAGCATGTCATGGATGTTCGCTTGCATTGTTTTATTCATAAGTAAGTATGGCATTGTGGTATCCTCCTCTGAATAATTCATTTATATCGACTTGGCACATGCTCACGCATGCATATGACTGAACAAAAAGTCAATTAAGCCTCGATGATTTATATTGCTTCAGAGTTATTGTATCACTTTTATGCCTCCATTAATTTATTTTGCCGCAAGCATGATTATGACAGTTACTGCTCTCTTGATTTGTCGCTCCCTAGTCTTTTGCTAGCCTTCACTTGTACTGAGCGGGAATGCCGCTCGTGCTTCCAAACACCTGAAAACCAAGTTGTTCCAAAGTGTCCACCATAAATACCTATGCATGGCATTTCAAACCATTCCAAGTAAATTCTCATGCGCTACCTTTAAAACTTTCAAAATGCTTCTCAATTTGTGTTAATGTTTCATAGCTCATGAGGAAGTATGTGGTGTTTAGCTTTCAACCTTGTCATTTACTTTTGACGGACTCTCATATGGACTAGTGGCACATCCGCTTATCCAATAATTTTGCAAAAAGAGCTGGCAATGGGATTCCTAGTCCCAAATTAATTAACTTAAATAGACACTCCTCCATGGTTTGTGATTGTTGGACGGCACCCGAAGGATTCGGTTAGCCATGGCTTGTGTAAGCAAAGGTTGGGGGGAGTGTCATCATCATAATAAAACTTAAATAAAAAGGCACTCCTTCATGGTATGTGATTGTTGGCAGGCACCCGAGGATTCGGTTAGCCATGGTTTGTGTAAGAAAGGTTGGAAGGAGTGCCACATAAACATACAAATAATTCATGGGAGCCGCTCTTGGGAGTCCGGTTGATGAGGTAGTTAGTGTACCCATTACCATTCGTTGACAACAACAAGCACTTCTCAAAATAATTTTACTCCTGTTTTAAAAATGAAAAGCTCTAGCGCATGTTAATCCCTGCTTCCCTCTGCGAAGATGTACACGTCGTTGGGAACCCCAGGAATGTATGATGCACGCCAGTTTTTCCCTCAGAAAGAAACCAAGGTTTATCGAAGGAGGAGCCAAGAAGCACGTTGAAGGTTGATGGTGGCGAAATGTGATGCGGCGCAACAACAGGGATTCCGGCGCCAACGTGGAACCTGCACAACACAACCCAAGTACTTTGCCCCAACGAAACAGTGAGGTTGTCAATCTCACCGGCTTGCTGTAACAAAGGATTAAGCGTATCGAGTGGAAGATGATTGTTTGCAAGAAAACAGTAAACAAGTATTGCAGTAGATTGTATGCGATGTAAAGAATAGGACCGGGGTCCACAGTTCACTAGAGGTGTCTCTCCCATAAGATAAAAGCATGTTGGGTGAACAAATTACAGTCGGGCAATTGACAAATAGAGAAAGGCATAACAATGCATGTACATGATATGGTAAATATAGTGAGATTTAATCCGGGCATTACGACAAAGTACATAGACCGCCATCCAACTGCATCTATGCCTAAAAAGTCCACCTTCAGGTTATCATCCGAACCCCTTCCAGTATTAAGTTGCAAAGCAACAGACAATTGCATTAAGTATGGTGCGTAATGTAATCGACAACTACATCCTTAGACATAGAATCAATGTTTTATCCCTAGTGGCAACAGCACATCACAACCTTAGAACTTTCTGTCACTGTCCCAGGTGTCAATGAAGGCATGAACCCACTATCGAGCATAAATACTCCCTCTTGGAGTTAAGAGTACAAACTTGGCCAGAGCCTCTACTAATAACGGAGAGCATGCAAAATCATAAACAACACATAAACAATAGATTGATAATCACCATAACATAGTATTCTCTATCCATCGGATCCCGACAAACACAACATATAGTATTACAGATAGATGATCTTGATCATGTTAGGCAGCTCACAAGATCCAACAATGAAGCACAACAAGGAGAAGACAACCATCTAGCTACTGCTATGGACCCATAGTCCAGGGGTGAACTACTCACTCATCACTCCGGAGGCGACCATGGCGGTGTAGAGTCCTCCGGGAGATGAATCCCCTCTCGGCAGGGAGGCGATCTCCTGAATCCCCCGAGATGGGATTCGGCGGCGGCGTCTCGGAAGGTTTTCCGTATCGTGGCTCTCGGTACTGGGGGTTTCGCGACGGAGGCTATTTGTAGGCGAAAGGGTAGGTCAAGAGGCGGCACGAGGGGCCCAGGGGGCTGGCCGGCGCGGCCAGGGCCTGGGCCGCGCCACCCTATCCCCTGGCCACCTCGTGGCCCCACTTCGACTCTCCTTCGGTCTTCTGGAAGCTCCGTGCAAAAATAGGACCCTGGGCGGTGATTTCGTCCAATTCGAGAATATTTCGTTACTAGGATTTCTGAAACCAAAAACAGCAGAAAACAGCAACTGGCTCTTCGGCATCTTGTTAATAGGTTAGTTCCAGAAAATGCGTAAATACGACATATAATGTGCATAAAACATGTAGGTATCATCAATAAAGTAGCATGGAACATAAGAAATTATCGATACGTTGGAGACGTATCAGCATCCCCAAGCTTAGCTCGTCCCGAGCAGGTAAAACGATAACAAAGATAATTTCTGAAGTGACATGCTATCATAATCTTGATCATACTATTTGTAAACATATGTAATGAATGCAGCGATCAAAACAATGGTAATGACATGAGTAAACAACTGAATCATAAAGCAAAGACTTTTCATGAATAGTACTTCAAGACAAGCATCAATAAGTCTTGCATAAGAGTTAACTCATAAAGCAATAAATCAAAGTAAAGGTATTGAAGCAACACAAAGGAAGATTAAGTTTCAGCGGTTGCTTTCAACTTATAACATGTATATCTCATGGATATTGTCAACATAAAGTAATATAACAAGTGCAATATGCAAGTATGTAGGAATCAATGCACAGTTCACACAAGTGTTTGCTTCTTAAGGTGGAGGGAGATAGGTGAACTGACTCAACAATAAAAGTAAAAGAATGGTCCTTCAAAGAGGAAAGCATCGATTGCTGTATTTGTGCTAGAGCTTTTATTTTGAAAACATGAAACAATTTTGTCAACGGTAGTAATAAAGCATATGAGTTATGTAAATTATATCTTACAAGTTGCAAGCCTCATGCATAGTATACTAATAGTGCCCGCACCTTGTCCTACTTAGCTTGGACTACCGGATCTTTGCATGCCATGTTTCAACCAAGTGTCACAAAGGGGTACCTCCATGCCGCCTGTACAAAGGTCTAAGGAGAATGCTCGCATTTTGGATTTCTCGCTTTTGATTATTCTCAACTTAGACATCCATACCGGGACAACATGGACAACAGATAATGGACTCCTCTTAAATGCATAAGCATGTAGCAATGATTACTATTCTCATATGAGATTGAGGATATATGTCCAAACTGAAACTTCCACCATGATTCATGGCTTTAGTTAGCGGCCCAATGTTCTTCTCTAACAATTTTGCATGCTCCAACCACTAAGGTGATAGATCCTTCAGACAAGACGGACATGCATAGCAACTCACATGATATTCAATAAAGAGTAATTGATGGCGTTCCCCAGAAGCATGGTTATCGCACAACAAGCAACTTAATAAGAGATAAAGTGCATAAGTACATATTCAATACTACGATAGTTTTTAAGGCTATTTTGTCCCATGAGCTATATATTGCAAAGGTGAATGATGGAATTTTAAAGGTAGCACTCAAGCAATTTACTTTAGAATGGCGGAGAAATACCATGTAGTAGGTAGGTATGGTGGACACAAATGGCATAGTAGTTGGCTCAAGGATTTTGGATGCATGAGAAGTATTCCCTCTCGATACAAGGTTTAGGCTAGCAAGGTTATTTGAAGCAAACTCAAGGATGAAACGGTGCAGCAAAACTCACATAAAAGACATATTGTAAACATTATAAGACTCTACACCGTCTTCCTTGTTGTTCAAAACTCAATACTAGATATTATCTAGACCTTAGAGAGACCAAATATGCAAATCAAATTTTAGCAAGCTCTATGTATTTCTTCATTAATGGGTGCAAAGCATATGATGCAAGAGCTTAAACATGAGCACAACAATTGCCAAGTATCACATTATCCAAGACATTTTTAGAATTACTACATGTAGCATTTTCCAATTCCAACCATATAACAATTTAACGAAGAAGAAACTTCGCCATGAACATTATGAGTAAAGCCTAAGGACATATTTGTCCATATGCAACAGCGGAGCGTGTCTCTCTCCCACAAAGTGAATGCTAGGATCCATTTTATTCAAACAAAAACAAAAACAAACCGACGCTCCAAGTAAAGAACACAAGATGTGACTGAATAAAAATATAGTTTCAGGGGAGGAACCTGATGATGTTGTCGATGAAGAAGGGGATGCCTTGGGCATCCCCAAGCTTAGACGCTTGAGTCTTCTTAAAATATGCAGGGGTGAACCACGGGGCATCCCCAAGCTTAGAGCTTTCACTCCTCTTGATCATAGTATATCATACTCCTCTCTTGACCCTTGAAAACTTCCTTCACACCAAACTTCAAGCAAACTCATTAGAGGGTTAGTGCACAATTAATAATTCACATGTTCAGAGGTGACACAATCATTCTTTACACTTCTGGACATTGCATAAAGCTACTGGACATTAATGGATCAAAGAAATGAATCCAACATAGCAAAAGAGGCAATGCGAAATAAAAGGCAGAATCTGTCAAAAACAGAACAGTCCGTAAAGACGAATTTTAAGATGGCACCAGACTTGCTCAAATGGAAAAACTCAAAACTAATGAAAGTTGCGTACATATCTGAGGATCACGCTCGTAAATTGGCATATTTTTTCGAATTTTCTACAGAGACCTGTGCCCAGATTCGTGACAGACAGCAATGCTGTTTCTGCGCAGCGATCCCAAATATAACATCAACTTTGACATAGAAACTTTACTTGGCACAAAAACATAATAATGAGAGGTTTCTACAGTAGTAAACAACTTCCAAGACTCAACAAAATAAAAAATTGCTGTAGTAAAAACATGGGTTGTCTCCCATAAGCGCTTTTCTTTAACGCCTTTCAGCTAGGCGCAGAAAGTGCAAATCAAGTAACATCAAGAGTAGAAGCATCAACATCATAGCTTGTTCTAATAATAGAATCAAAAGGCAACTTCATTCTCTTTCTAGGGAAGTGTTCCATACCTTTCTTGAGAGGAAATTGATATTTAATATTACCTTCCCTCATATCAATAACAGCACCAACAGTTCGAAGAAAAGGTCTTCCCAACACAATAGGACAAGATGCATTGCATTCGATATCCAAGACAACAAAATCAACGGGGACAAGGTTATTGTTAACCGTAATGCGCACATTATCAATCCTCCCCAAAGGTTTCTTTTTAACATTATCGGCAAGATTAACATCCAAATAACAATTTTTCAATGGTGGCAAGTCAAGCATATCATAAATCTTTTTAGGCATAACAGAAATACTTGCACCAAGATCACATAAAGCATTACATTCAAAGTCATTGAATTTCATTTTAATGATGGGCTCCCAACCATCTTCTAACTTTCTAGGAATAGAAGTTTCAAGTTTTAGTTTCTCTTCTCTAGCTTTTATGAGAGCATTTGTAATATGTTTTGTAAAGGCTAAATTTATAGCACTAGCATTAGGACTTTTAGCAAGTTTTTGTAAAAACTTTATAACTTCAGAGATGTGGCAATCATCAAAATCTAAATCATTATGAGCTACAGCAATGGGATCATTGTTCCCAAGGTTGGAAAAAATTTCAGCAGTTTTATCACAAGCAGTTTCAGCAGTTTTAGCAATTTCAGGCAGTTTTGTACGCTTTGCACTAGGAGTAGAAACATTGCCAACACCAATTATTTTACCATTGATAGTAGGAGGTGCAGCAACATGTGAAGAATTAGCATTACTAGTGGTGGTAATAGTCCAAACTTTAGCTACATTATTCTCTTTAGCTAGTTTTTCATTTTCTTCTCTATCCCACCTAGCACGCAACTCAGCCATTAATCTTATATTCTCATTAATTCTAACTTGGATGGCATTTTCTGTAGTAGTAATCTTATTATCAATATCATTATTAGACATAACTTTCAATTTTAAAAGATCAACATCAGAGGCAAGTCTATCAACTCTAGAAGCAATAGTATCAATTTTATCAAGCTTTTCCTCAACAGATTTGTTAAAAGCAGTTTGTGTACTAATAAATTCTTTAAGCATAGCTTCAAGACCAGAGGGTACACTCCTATTATTGTTGTAAGAATTCCCATAAGAATTACCATAACCATTACCATTAGCAGAAGGATATGGCCTATAGTTATTACCAGAGTTGTTCCTATAAGCATTGTTGTTGAAATTATTATTTTTAATGAAATTCACATCAACATTTTCTTCTTGAGCAACCAATGAAGCTAAAGGAACATTATTTGGATCCACATTAGATCTACCATTCACAAGCATAGACATAATCACATCAATCTTATCACTCAAGGAAGAGGTTTCTTCAACAGAATTTACCTTCTTACCTTGTGGAGCTCTTTCCGTGTGCCATTCAGAGTAATTTATCATCATATCATCAAGAAGCTTTGTAGCCGCCCCCAATGTGATGGACATAAAGGTACCTCCAGCAGCTGAATCCAATAAATTCCGCGAAGAAAAATTTAGTCCTGCATAGAAGGTTTGGATGATCATCCAAGTAGTCAGTCCATGGGTTGGGCAATTCTTTACCAAAGTTTTCATTCTCTCCCATGCTTGAGCAACATGTTCAGTATCTAATTGCTTAAAATTCATTATGCTACTTCTCAAAGATATAATTTTAGCAGGAGGATAATATCTACCAATAAAAGCATCCTTACATTTAGTCCATGAATCAATACTATTCTTAGGCAAAGATAGCAACCAATCTTTAGCTCTTCCTCTTAATGAGAAAGGAAACACTTTCAATTTAATAATATCACCATCTACATCCTTATACTTTTGCATTTCACATAGTTCAACAAAATTATTAAGATGGGCAGCAGCATCATCAGAACTAACACCAGAAAATTGATCTCTCATGACAAGATTTAGTAAAGCAGGTTTAATTTCAAAGAATTCTGCTGTAGTAGCAGGTGGAGCAATAGGTGTGCATAGGAAATCATTATTATTTGTGGTTGTGAAGTCACACAACTTAGTATTTTCAGGGGTATTCATTTTAGCAATAGTAAATAAAACAAACTAGATAAAGTAAATGCAAGTAACTAATTTTTGTGTGTTTTTGATATAGAGAGCAAGACAGTAAATAAAGTAAAACTAGCAACTAATTTTTGTGTGTTTTGTTTAGGTGCAGCAAACAAAGTAGTAAATAAAATAAAGCAAGACAAAAACAAAGTAAAGAGATTGAGAAGTGGAGACTCCCCTTGCAGCGTGTCTTGATCTCCCCGGCAACGGCGCCAGAAAAAGGCTTGATGCGCGTAGATGTACACGTCCGTTGGGAACCCCAAGAGGAAGGTATGATGCGCACAGTGGCAAGTTTTCCCTCAGAAAGAAACCAAGGTTTATCGAACCAGGAGGAGCCAAGAAGCACGTTGAAGGTTGATGGTGGCGAAATGTGATGCGGCGCAACAACAGGGATTCCGGCGCCAACGTGGAACCTGCACAACACAACCCAAGTACTTTGCCCCAACGAAACAGTGAGGTTGTCAATCTCACCGGCTTGCTGTAACAAAGGATTAAGCGTATCGAGTGGAAGATGATTGTTTGCAAGAAAACAGTAAACAAGTATTGCAGTAGATTGTATGCGATGTAAAGAATAGGACCGGGGTCCACAGTTCACTAGAGGTGTCTCTCCCATAAGATAAAAGCATGTTGGGTGAACAAATTACAGTCGGGCAATTGACAAATAGAGAAAGGCATAACAATGCATGTACATGATATGGTAAATATAGTGAGATTTAATCCGGGCATTACGACAAAGTACATAGACCGCCATCCAACTGCATCTATGCCTAAAAAGTCCACCTTCAGGTTATCATCCGAACCCCTTCAGTATTAAGTTGCAAAGCAACAGACAATTGCATTAAGTATGGTGCGTAATGTAATCGACAACTACATCCTTAGACATAGAATCAATGTTTTATCCCTAGTGGCAATAGCACATCACAACCTTAGAACTTTCTGTCACTGTCCCAGGTGTCAATGAAGGCATGAACCCACTATCGAGCATAAATACTCCCTCTTGGAGTTAAGAGTACAAACTTGGCCAGAGCCTCTACTAATAACGGAGAGCATGCAAGATCATAAACAACACATAAACAATAGATTGATAATCACCATAACATAGTATTCTCTATCCATCGGATCCCGACAAACACAACATATAGTATTACAGATAGATGATCTTGATCATGTTAGGCAGCTCACAAGATCCAACAATGAAGCACAACAAGGAGAAGACAACCATCTAACTACTGCTATGGACCCATAGTCCAGGGGTGAACTACTCACTCATCACTCCGGAGGCGACCATGGCGGTGTAGAGTCCTCGGGAGATGAATCCCCTCTCGGCAGGGTGCCGGAGGCGATCTCCTGAATCCCCGAGATGGGATTCGCGGCGGCGTCTCTGGAAGGTTTTCCGTATCGTGGCTCTCGGTACGGGGGTTTCGCGACGGAGGCTATTTGTAGGCGAAAGGGTAGGTCAAGAGCCGACACGAGGGGCCCAGGGGGCAGGCCGGCGCGGCCAGGGCCAGGGCCGCGCCGCCCTATCCCCGGCCACCTCGTGGCCCCACTTCGACTCTCCTTCGGTCTTGGAAGCTCCGTGCAAAAATAGGACCCTGGGCGGTGATTTCGTCCAATTCCGAGAATATTTCGTTACTAGGATTTCTGAAACCAAAAACAGCAGAAAACAGCAACTGGCTCTTCGGCATCTTGTTAATAGGTTAGTTCCAGAAAATGCGTAAATACGACATATAATGTGCATAAAACATGTAGGTATCATCAATAAAGTAGCATGGAACATAAGAAATTATCGATACGTTGGAGACGTATCACTTCCCTCTGCGAAGGGTCAATCTTTTACTTTTATGTTGTGTCTCCATTCTTTCTTTGAGCACTATCTTGAGAGCACAACTGTCATTCTTAGTATGATATGCTTGTCTCAAAATATGATTGATTGTGGTATAACTTTGATGCTTTTATCTTTGACAATCACTACTTCTAGTCTTTCTATGAACTCCAGAGGTGCCTCGGCATTTATGTTTTGCCGATCAAATACGGGCAAGCGAGATACCACTTTATCATATTCTCTTATGAACATTGCAATCCTGCTTATATACATGATTCATGATGCTTATTATTAATTGTTGGTACCTCTCCATGATTGACATAGCTGTTGGATGATCTTATTTGCATGTATCTCATTATGAACTGCTTAAGTATTAGCCATAGCATGAGAATATATACATCATATGAGCAAATGTGTTCGTGAAAGTTCTTTTATCGCTCAGTTGTTAACTGAATTGCTTGAGGACAAGCAATAAGCTAAGCTTGGGGGGAGTTGATACGTCCAAAACGTATCTACTTTCCCGAACACTTTTGCTATTGTTTTGCCTCTAATTTGTGTATTTTGGATACAACTAACACGGACTAACGCTGTTTTCAGCAGAATTGCTCTGGTGTCTCGTTTTTGTGCAGAAATCCAACTTTCAGGAAAAACCTCGGAATTTATACGAAGGCCCTATTTTTCCAGAAGACTCACGGAGCCAGAAGGGCAAGCCAGGTGGGGGAACGAGGGCCCCACACACTAGGCCGGCGCGGCCCAGGGGGGCCCGCGCGGCCCTAGTGTGTGGCCCCCTCGGCTGGCCCCCGACGCCCTCCTTTGGACTACTTATCGCCCTCGACCTAAAAACGCACGGAGAGAAGTCGAAGTCGCCAGAAACCCTCCAGAGAGCCGCCACATCGCGAAACTCCGTCTCGGGAGCCAGAAGTCTCCGTTCTGGCACTCCGCCGGGACGGGGAATTGGAGGAGATCTTCACCGCCATCACCGCCAACGCCTCTCCATCGACCAGCCATGTTTCCCCCATCCATGTGTGAGTAATTCCCCCGCTGTAGGCTGAAGGGGATGGTAGGGATTGGATGAGATTGGTCATGTAATAGTCATAAGATTGTTAGGGCATAGTGCCTAGTATCCGTAGATGTCACTTTTATGATATTGTTGCAACTTGTTATGCTTAATGCTTGTCACTAGGGCCCGAGTGCCATGATCTCAGATCTGAACATGTTATTGATTCATGAAGATATTCGTTGTTTATGATCTTACCTGCAAGTTGTATACACATGTCGCTGTCCGGAACCAATGGCCCCGAAGTGACAGAAATCGGGACAACCGGAGGGAATGGTAGCGATGTGAGGATCACATGTGTTCACGGAGTGTTAATGCTTTGCTCCGGTACTCTATTAAAAGGAGTACCTTAATTTCCAGTAGTTTCCCTAGAGGCCCGGCTGCCACCGGCTGGTAGGACAAAAGATGTTGTGCAAGTTTCTCATTGCGAGCACGTACGACTATATATGGAACACATGCCTATTGATTGATTAGTACTTGGATACCGTTTTATTATTATCTGCAAATGCCCCTGCTTTGACTGTTATATGAGTTTCTCTCATCCATGCAACGCCGTTAATCCGTCTGTGCCTACAGTATTTTAATCCTGTTGTTTACTATAATCACTACTGCTGTCTTTATTTCACTGCTCTGTTATTTCACTATTCTACTGCTATAAAACTGTTACTACTGATAAACTCTTGCGAGCAAGTCTGTTTCCAGTGCAGCTGAATTGACAACTCCGCTGTTAAGGCTTACAAGTATTCTTTGTCTCCCCTTGTGTCGAATCAATAAATTGGGTAATACTTCCCTCGAAGACTGTTGCGATCCCCTATACTTGTGGGTCATCGACTCATGATAAGAATGCTTTATGTGATAGTTATATTGTTGAGTTTGCTCATGATGCTACTGAAAGTTATTATGAGAGAGGAAAATATGGTTGTAGAAATTTTCATGTTACTAAAACACCTCTCTATGTGCTGAAATTTTTGAAGCTACACTTGTTTTGTCTTCCTATGCTTGCCACTATATTCTTCATGAACTTGTTTATTTACAAGATTCCTATGCATAGGAAGCATTTTAGACTTAAATGTGTTTTGAATTTGCCTCTTGATGCTCTCTTTTGCTTCAAATACTATTTCTTGCGAGTGCATCATTAAAACTGCTGAGCCCATCTTAATGGCTATAAAGAAAGAACTTCTTGGGAGATAACCCATGTGTTTATTTTACTACAGCAATTTTTGTTTTGTTGAGTCTTGGAAGTTGTTTACTACTGTAGCAACCTCTCCTTATCATGTTTTTGTGCCAAGTAAAGTTTTTATGTTAAAGTTGATGCTATATTTGGGATCGCTGCGCAGAAACAGCATTGCTGTCTGTCACGAATTCTTGCATAAGTCTCTGTAAAAAAATCGAAAAAATCTGCAAATTTACGAGCGTGATCCTCAGATATGTACGCAACTTTCATTAGTTTTGAGTTTTTCCATTTGAGCAAGTTAAGTGCCCCTTCCAGATTCATCTTTACGGACTGTTCTGTTTTTGACAGATTCTGCCTTTTATTTCACATTGCCGCTTTTGTTTTGTTGAATGAGTTTCTTTGTTCCATTAACTTTCAGAAGTTTTGTGCAATGTCCAGAAGTGTTAAGAATTATTGTGTCACCTCTGAACATGTGAATTTTGATTATGCACTAACCCTCTAATGAGTTTGCTTGAAGTTTGGTGTGGCAGAAGTTTTCAAGGGTCAATAGAAGAGGGTGATATACTATGATCAAGAAGAGTGAAAGGTCTAAGCTTGGGGATGCCCCGGTGGTTCATCCCTGCATATTTTAATAAGACTCAAGCATCTAATCTTGGGGATGCCCAAGGCATCCCCTTCTTCATCGACAACTTATCAGGTTTCTTCTAGTGAAACTATATTTTTATTCAGTCACATCTTATGTACTTTACTTGGAGCGTCTGTGTTTTATTTCCGTTTTGTTATTTTCATAAGTTCATCCTTGTGTGGGAGAGAGACACGCTCCGCTTTTTCATATGAACACTAGTGTTCTTCGTTTATGCTTTTAAAGTTCAAGGGCGAAAGTTGATCGCTTCACTTGTTGCTATTTGGTTGGAATCAGAAAATGCTTCATATGGTCTTGAATAATTTGATACTTAGCAATTGTTTTGAGCTCTCATTAGATCATGTTTAAGCTCTTGCATCATGTAGTTTAAATCTAGTAGTGGAGAACTACTGTAGAGCTTGTTGAAATTTGGTTTGCATGATTGGTCTCTCTAAGTCTAGATAATTTCTAGTATTGAGTTTTGAACAACAAGGAAGGCGGTGTAGAGTCTTATAATGTTTACAATATGTCTTTTATGTGAGTTTTGCTGCACCGGTTCATCCTTGTGTTTGTTTCAAATAACCTTGCTAGCCTAAACCTTGTATAGAGAGGGAATACTTCTCATGCATCCAAAATCCTTGAGCCAACCACTATGCCATTTGTGTCCACCATACCTACCTACTACATGGTATTTCTCCGCCATTCCAAAGTAAATTGCTTGAGTGCTACCTTTAAAATTTCCATTCTTTACCTTTGCAATATATAGCTCATGGGACAAATAGCTTAAAAACTATTGTGGTGATGAATATGTAGTTATGTGTCTTAATTCTTATAAGTTGCTTGTTGAGCGGTAACCATGTTTCTGGGGACGCCATCAACTTTATCTTTGTTGGATATCATGTGAGATGCTATGCATGTTCGTCTTGTCTGAAGTAAGTGCGATTTCATGATCAAATGGTTTGAGTATGCATATGTTAGAGAAGAACATTGGGCCGCTAACTAAAGCCATGTATCATGGTGGAAGTTTCAGTTTTGGACATACAACCTCAATCTCTTATGAGAATATTAACTGTTGTTGAATGCTTAAGCATTAAAAGAGGAGTCCATTATCTGTTGTCTATGTTGTCCCGGTATGGATGTCTAAGTTGAGAATAATCAAAAGCGAGAAATCCAATGCGTGCTTTCTCCTTAGACACTTGTACAGGCGGCATAGAGGTACCCCTTTGTGACACTTGGTTGAAACATATGTTATGCGATGATAATCCGTGTCTTCCGAGCTAAGTAGGACAAGGTGCGAGCACTATTAGTACTCTATGCATGAGACATGCAACTTGTAGGAAGTATTATGCATAGCACATATGAATTATTACTACCGTTGACAAAATTGTTTCTTGTTTTCAAAATCAAAGCTCTAGCACAAATATAGAAATCAATGCTTCCCTCTGTGAAGGGCCTTTCTTTTACTTTTATGTTGAGTCAGTTCACCTATCTCTCTCCACCTCAAAGAGCAAACACTTGTGTGAACTGTGCATTGATTCCTACATACTTGCATATTGCACTTGTTATATTACTTTACATTGACAATATCCATGAGATATACATGTTATAAGTTGAAAGCAACCGCTGAAACTTAATCTTCCTTTGTGTTGCTTCAATACCTCTACTTTGAATTATTGCTTTACGAGCTAACTCTTATGCAAGACTTATTGATGCTTGTCTTGAAAGTACTATTCATGAAAAGTCTTTACTTTATGATTCATTTGTTTACTCATGTCATTACCATTGTTTTTGATCGCTGCATTCATTACATATGCTTACAATAGTATGATCAAGGTTATGATGGCATGTCACTTAAGAAATTATCATTGTTATCGTTTACCTACTCGAGGGCGAGTAGGAACTAAGATTGGGGATGCTGATACGTCTCCAACGTATCTATAATTTCTTATGTTCCATGCTACTTTATTGATGATATCTACATATTTTATGCATACTTTATGTCATATTTATGCGTTTTCCGGAACTAACCTATTGACGAGATGCCGAAGTGCCAGTTCCTGTTTTCTGCTGTTTTTGGTTTCAGAAATCCTAGTAAGGAAATATTCTCGGAATCGGACGAAATCAACGCCCAGTACCCTATTTTCACCGGAATCTTCCAGAACACCCGAGAGCCGCCAGAGGGGAGGCCAGGGGCCCCACACATGTGGCCGGTGCAGCCAGAGTGGGGGGCGCGCCGCCTTAGTGTGTGGGCCCCCCGTAGCCCCTCCGAGGCTCCCCTTTCGCCTATAAGAAGTCCCTGACCTAAAACCCCGATACGAATAAGCCACGGTACGCGAAACCTTCCAGAGCCGCCGCCATCGCGAAGCCAAGATCTGGGGGACAGGAGTCTGTTCCGGCACGCCGCCGGGACGGGGAAGTGCCCCGGAAGGCTTCTCCATCGACACCGCTGCCATCTCCACCGCCATCTCCATCACCGCTGCTCCCATGAGGAGGGAGTAGTTCTCCATCGAGGCTCGGGGCTGTACCGGTAGCTATGTGGTTCATCTCTCTCCTATGTACTTCTATACAATAATCTCATGAGCTGCCTTACATGATTGAGATTCATATGATGATGCTTGTAATCTAGATGTCATTATGCTAGTCAAGTGGGTTTTACTTATGTGATCTCCGGAGACTCCTTGTCCCACGTGTGTAAAGGTGACAGTGTGTGCACCGTGTGGGTCTCTTAGGCTATATTTCACAGAATACTTATTCACTGTTATGAATGGCATAGTGAAGTGCTTATTTATATCCCTTTATGATTGCAATATGTTTTGTATCACTATTCATCTATGTGCTACTCATGTGATGTTATTAAAGTAGTCTATTCCTCCTGCATAGTGTAATGGTGACAGTGTGTGCATCGTGTAGTTCTTGTTGTAGATTATGATCATAATCTCTTGTAGGTTATGGAGTTGATTATCGCTATGATAGTATTGATGTGATTTATATATGCCTCCTTCATAGTGTGATGGTGACAGTGTGCATGCTATGTTAGTACTTGGTCTATTTTGCAAAGATCTATTATACTCTAAGGTTACTTAAACATGAATATCGAATGTTGTGGCGCTTGTTAACTCCGGCATTGAGGGTTCGTGTAATCCTACACAATTAGTGGTGTTCATCATCCAACAAGAGTATATGTAGCACAAGGAAGAGAACTTATTTATTATGTGATCAATGTTGAGAGTGTCCACTAGTGAAAGTATGATCCCTAGGCCTTGCTTCCACCACAAAGAATTGCTTCCTACGCCAGCAAGCTATTTTCTGGCGCCGCTTGTTTACTGTTTTACTGCATCTTTACTTTCTGCAATATTACCACCATCTATACCACCTGTGTTTTACTATCTCTTCGCCGAACTAGTGCACCTATACATCTGACAAGTGTATTTGGTGTGTTGGGGACACAAGAGACTTCTTGCTTTGTGGTTGCGGGGTTGCTTGAGAGGGATATCTTTGACCTCTTCCTCCCTGAGTTCGATAAACCTTGGGTGATCCACTTAAGGGAAAACTTGCTGCTGTTCTACAAACCTCTGCTCTTGGAGGCCCAACACTGTCTACAAGAATAGAAGCACCCGTAGACATCAATCCCGCCCGCCGCCGGCCCTCCCCCTCCCCTCCCCTACTCCCTCGCCGCTGCCAGAGGGCGCAGCCGGGCAAAGCCCGGTCGGCGCCGGCGGCGACGAGGCCTTCTCGTCCTCTGCGCGGAAGGGTGGACGCGGGGGAGCCCCCCGGCTAGAGCGTGGCGTTCCCGTCGGGCGCCATGGCGTGACGGCGCTCGGGCCGAGCTCGGCCTGTTGCGGCGGCGTGACAGGCGGCGGGATGGTGGTGCGCGCCTGGACGGTCGACGACTTCGGCGGCTTTGGGCGGCGTGGGCCGGGGGCGGCGCGGGCGGCGGTCGGCCGCCTCTGCAGTGGTAGGTGGAGGCGGCGCCGCGGTGGATGGTGGCTCGACCTCTCTTCTGCGGAGGGAGGAGGGGAGGTCCTGGCGGCGGGTCGGGTGTCTTGGAGGTAGGCAGCGAGCTGCGCTGCTACGGGGTGCTCTCTGCGGGCTAGATCTGGGCCAGGCGGGCCCGGATCTGCCGGCGGCGACGCCACATGCCTCCTAGGCGGCCTTGGCCACGGATTGACGGCGATGTTGGCTCTAGGACCATGACTGCACATGCTGGTGGGTGGTGGGCATGGTGGTGGCGAGGCCCCTGCGTGCGGGTGTGTCGGTGCGGGGCTGCCGGCGACGGTGAGACGGAGGCGGCGAATGTCGTGAGCGTGTGGGCCAGATCTGGGCCAGTCGGGCCTCGATCTGGTGGTGCTTTACGGGCCTAAAAGGCTCGAGCTTTGCGTGTCGGTGTGCGTTTGTCTTCTCCATCGGCGTGTGGCCGTAGTGCCTACCACCTTTGCACTTGGACCTCGCTGGGCGTCAATGTCACGGATCTTCGGGGGATTACGGATATGGGGTTCGGGAGAAATCCTTGCCTGGTTCGTCCGGCACCGACGCGGCGGCGCCTGTGGGTGTCGCCACTCCTTCTTGAAGGGAGTTGAGGATACCCCATCTCCATTCCTCCCCAAGTACCGGGGGAAACCCTAGGTCCATTTTGGTTCGGGCAGCAGCGTCGTATCGACGTCGCATTCCTTCTTGAAGGTGCTGCCTTGGTACTTGGTGATCCGGGGTGCTTGCCGCGTGGTGGGACAATTCTTGAGGGTGCTACGGTTGAGGGGTGCTATCGTTTTGTCGATGTGCCGCTGACTTCCTTTGTATCTTTTCCTTGTGTTGGGCATGTTTGTGATGTTGCCCCAGCGTTTTTCTTTTGTTTGCTTGAAACTGTTGTATGGTGTGGTTGCTTTATTTATAAAGCGGGGCGAAAGCCTATTTCGAGGAGTTGTGGCTGTACGGACCGAGTCATGATGGATTGGCAAGCATATAAGGCCAAATCAAAAATTGGGCCCTAAAAATAGGGGCTCTATATGGCCGCATGGGCCGTACTTCGGTTGGCCTGGGCCTGGCCATTACTCACGTACATATATACCCATTAGGATTTATGGTATGAGATTTAAAAAAAATCCATGGGTAAGTAAATAAGAAAGTATCATACCATCCGTAATATTCTAACATACTTCATTTTCCTCCTAATCATGCATTCACATAGAAAGGCCAAACCTCAGGGTTCCCAGTCCCAAGTCGCTGGTAGGTTTGTTAGGATTATGTCCCAAATTAGGATCGCTTCACCTATTGTCCCGCTACGGTGGCAGTACATGTCTTCTTTATGTGACCACATCCCAATGTGTCATTGTTTACGGGCAGGTGATATTGTTTATGAGAATGTGTTGTTTATAATATGTTATTGTCCATAAGCATGTGTTGATGTTTATAATATTTTTGTTTATGTTTATGAATTATGGTTACATAATGTTATTTATGATAATTTTTGCTCATTAATATTGTAAACATAGGTATTTTTACCCGCGGGTATTCATTTACCTAGTCGGGTGATGGGTATGGACAAAACTTATACCTATATACGGATATGGATACGGATACGGGTTACGGGTAAGATCGAAAATGATAGATACAGATATGAGGTGGCTCCTTCTATACCCATACAATGTGAATGTCGTAGCTACACGCAGAGCCTATTTTTTGAAAGAAAGGCAAAATATTTTCCTTAATTCATTAATAGAGGAGAAGAGTTTAGCGGTCCGAGTCTAGTTTTACAACCACACGAGGAATAAAAGTTTACACTCCCGCCATGAACAAACCCAAGTGCTTGGCACCGGCAATACCCATGTCCTAGCTTCTGACTTGATTCTATCGAAGATGATTGTTGGCATGATGCTCACATGTTTGAAGGTTCTTGTGTTTCGTTCACTCCAAATTTCCCATGCCACCAATATAAGAATGGTGCCCATTGCTTTCCTTCGGCCATCATGAGCCAAGGCGACGGAGGTCCACCGAGTCTCAACGTTGTCAAACTCATCCCATGAAGAGGGGTTGAAGTCGTGAATGTGTGGCCAATCCTTGACCATCTTCCAAATACGGATGGAGTAGCGGCACTTGAGAAGGTGAGAAGCCGACTCGACGTGACCCCTACAAAGAGGGCAAATTCTACCATTGGGCCATCCCCTCTTCTCAAAACGATCCGCCGTCCACACCCAGTTTTAAATTATAAGCCATGCGAAGAGCTTGCACTTGGGAGGTGCCCAAATCTTCCAAACGACGCGCAGGGCCTGTGTTCACACGTTCGCGCCGTACGAGCGTCCAATTTTTTTTTTTTTACTCCGATCCGTGCCTGTTTAGTCCAAACTCATCCTAGATACACAAGGAAAATTCGATACACAAGGAAAAAATCAGGAAGGCAAGATCGAGGAGGCAACCGAATGGACCCTATAAATCTATCCCAAAACGGCCAACCCTAATAACTCTCGTTCCGATCTACCTGGGCTCTCCGGCCGCCGAACGCCAGCTGATCCTAGCGACAAGCATCAGATCTCGTCGAACTGCTTCGAGGGAGGTACGGTGCTGCTGTTTTTTGCCGATCTCTTCTATAGCGTTCATGTTCATGCATGGTTTAGTTGTCGCATTCATAATCATATGATCTGTTAGATCCTAGGATTGTTTAGAACTGTAGATGGGGAATGTTATAAGAGTTCCACATTTTTCTCGCGGATAAAATAGTTCATCTAGGGACCATAGATGATGTACTACCTATTGGAAATTTTAACGTTTTTGTGCTGTGCATAGCATAGCTAAAATAAAGGCTGGATGAAAGTAGGTGATGTTTATTTTAGTTGGTTTTGGAATTTATGGGATGCTCTGTTTTTCAATTAGATCGATACATTGTTGCAACTATGATGAGTGCACCAGCTAGCTCCTGTAACTTTAGTCTTCTTAGCTGATTTGGCGATTGCCTTTTGTAGATTCTATCCCAATAGAAATTGTTGGCCAGTTAGTTGAGAACTGCATATGCTCTTCAATGTATAAGACTAAAAGTTACAGGCTTACAGCAGCTATCTAGAATGTACAAAGCAGAGCCAACCATGTACTTTTTAAATGATTCCTCAAGACTTAAGTGTGCATGCTAAGATTAGTGCGACACCATGTTCTGCTTCTACTATTATTGAGAATTGTTGACGTGTTTCTTGCTGGTATATCTCATGTTGTAATTGTTGACGTTGCTGCTATGTAATAACATAATAAAAGCTGCTGATGTTTCTTGTGCTCACTCACACAGGATGCATCTGTATGTGAAGAGCCCCACCGGCAGGACAATCTGCCTCAGGGTCCAGCCATCTGATACCCTGTATACTGTCAAGGCAAAGATTCAGGAACAACACTGCCTTTTCTTTGATGGGGTGCAGCTAGAGGACAACCTTACATTGGCTGATTATGGCATCCAGCACCAGACCACGATTGACCTCCAAGAAAACATGCAAATCTATATAATGGAGACGGGAACAGGCAAGACCATAACCCTCGAGGTTGACAGCTTGGATACTATTCACCAGGTGAAGACCAAGATTCAAGATAAAGAGGGCTTTCTCAAGGATCAGCAATGCCTCATCTTTGCCAACAAGCAGCTGGAGGACGATGACACCTTGTCACATCTCAACATTGTTAAGGAGTCCACTCTTCTCCTTGTCCTCCACCCTGTCAACCCAGGAGGTAAGATGCCCATCTACGTGCTGGATCTAGATGGAAAGACCATCACTCTTGATGTAGAGGGATCAGACACCGTCGCCAATGTCAAGATGATGATCTATCGGGTGGACGGCACTCGCCCGATACAGCAACGCCTCATCTTTTGCGACAAGAAGCTGGAGGACGACCGCACCCTGGCAGACTATAACATTCAGAGGGAATCTACCCTCCATTTGGTGCTCTGTCTTTGTGGTTGCTGAGATGGATTGCCATGGCCATTCAACGTCTCGCCGAGTATTGTTTTAGTCCTTTTTTTTTATGTCCAACAGTTGTGTCTCATCACTGAACTATTGTTGCAGTCTTGTTTCTTTCAAGTAGCGGTGTGCTATCAGTTAAACTATCATTTAGGGGTGGACAAACACAGTTTGAGTGGTTTGACCGGTTTGGGTCGTTTCAATTTTTATAACTAAACTGGAAGTCTGTTTTGAGATTGTGAATGAAAATGAACTAGCACCTCGCCAGCTGGTTTGGTCGGTTTTGCACGGTTTAACTTTTGGGCAGTGCTTGGCGTCGGGCGACCGATTTGGGGGGGAAAATCGGTCGCCCCCGCACCCTCAGATGGTCCCCCGACCAACCTGCGTAACCGTCCGATGACCGCATGACAAAAAGGTACGAGTAGCTTTTCTAGGACGTCGCTTTCCATCGTGGTGGGACAATGCAAAGCCTCTTTCTTATTTTTTCTCTCAGCCAAGACCTACACCGTGGAGACGGAGGCAACGAAAAAAAGGTGATCATTTTGCACCGCAATTTACAAGCCAAATGCCGTGTATGTAACAGTGACACAAAACAACAAAAATACCCAAGAGGATCGACACAAATCCTTGGGTTATTTACAACATAATTTCTAAAGTTTGACAACAAAAATTGCAATTGTATCATCCAGTAAAACACAACAAAAAGTACCAAAGACGTTTGACACAAAATCATTGGATATTTACAACATAATTTCTGGATTTTTACAATAAAAATATCACTTATAGCATTACATCAAAATTTAACAGCAATAAATACCGAAGATGTTTGACCCCAAATTGTTGGATATTTAGTTATTTACAACATAATTCCTAAACTTTTACAATAAAAGTAGCACTTGTAACATTGCAACAAAAATTCACAGCCAAAAAGCCGAAGACGATTGACACAATATCATTGGATGTTTACAATATAATTTTTGATCTTTTACAACAAAAATAACAACGACAAATTCCAGAAAAAAGCACCACAAATTGTACAAAATAAAATAGGAAAAATCCAACATATCACCGGTGGTAGACAACCGACACCCATCTCTTGAAGCACCGCACCGCCGGTTTGCAGCAGCTCGTCGTCCTCACACAGCGCCGCCGGCGATGGATCGACATCACAGATCACGGATGGAGATCTCCGCGATGTGGTGGTGCCTCAAATGATGCCCGAGACGGTCCGTGCGAGTAGCGTTGCGCAGGAGGAAGAGATGGAGGAGTAGAGAATCTAGGGCGGCGGCTCTTGGTGCGGTCAGTGCAGCTTGCGGTTTCACAGGAGGAGAAATAAAAACGAGTGGAGGGTGTGCATTGACAAGAAGATAAGGTGGAGGTGGGGACCAAGGGGGACGCGTGCAGGTCAGCGAAGGGAGCTAGCGAAGGACGACCGATTTTTTGACGCGATCGGTAGGCTGATGATAAGTGTTTTCCTTAACTTTTTGCCCACCCTTACTACCATTCCAGGCCTTTGTAGTTTTTCATCATCATTAAAAAATTTGGGTGAGATGTTTTATAACAGTCCCTAGGTCTCCTTTTCGACACCTTTCTTCTCAATCAATGAAGCAGTCAAACCTTCTGCATCCGTTTGAAAAAAAAGCAGCCACCAAAACGTGTAGCTTTTTGTCTATATCCCGTCAGTTTGTTGCTGTGTTATATCGAAACTATAGGAGTAGGCGATGGTAACAGAGAAATGTTGCCACCACTCCAGGCTCTGCCCCAGCCATGTCCGCTGAAGTCCTCGGTTAGTGTATTTCACTCTCATCACGACAACAGCTGACCACAGAGTGCTCTATCACACACGACAGGATGCACAACCCGTAACTAGCAAGGAATGTCTTTAAAGAGCATAGCTAGGAAATATACGATCATACAGCTTACAGGGCAAGCAGGATGTCAGTTAATTAGTAGCTTATGTCATCTCCGGTTCCCACCAGACGTCAAGCCACAAAGTAGACAAAGACACATTAGCAAGTAGTAACAGATACCACACTTGCTGCTCCAGTTTGCAGCCAAAAAACTATCCACTTCCCCACGAAACCTTATCTCACTCTGACCTCCGCTTCCGAGAAACCTCTGCTACCTCTGCTACCGAGAAAGGATCATGAAAGGAAAAATCTGCCCCATCCTCAAACTTCCAAAGGTCACCTCCCGCAGGGCCGTTGCTCCCAAGGACAAGCTTGTTGCAGGACTTACTCGCCATGATCTTGTAACACTTTGTCACTTTGGAATACGCCTCGTCTGTCGAAAAAGGTGCGTACATTGGATTGGCCATCCCAACCACTACAAAACTCAGCACCCGTGCGCTCCGAAAGAAGTACTCCAGGAAGGCCATCTCTCCTGGCTCCCCTCTGAACTCACGGAGACTCATCGTGTTGATGCGCAAGATGACATTTATAATGGGGCCAGACTCCTCCCAGAAGTTGAGGGCGGGGTTATCAGTGGGCTGATCACATCTTTTGCTCTAGAAAAAATGATAAGATTAGCTAATAGTTCAGAAAGCATCTAAGGACAATGGGATGACATGGTGAATAAAGAAATCTTTGAATTATGTCATGGAACACATGCTATACATTTTACTCGTGCATTCCTAAATGGCTGAACTGATATATTGGGAGAAATGACAAATTAGTACTACTACTACCATGCATCAACTAGCACAGAGCATCAAGTAGTCTATTAGAATGGAAATACAATTGTGCTGGCCCGTCAAGTATAACAAATTAAAAAGTGAGGCAGCAGAGTTCAGTCTCTGCCAAGCAGAGGTTTAAACACATGAACGATTTGCAAGAAATATTCTTCAAAGAAATTTCAGGTGTGGGCTATAACAATCACTTGACAATTACATAACCAGAGACAGCTACCTGATATTGTGCCATTAGTCTAGTAGCATCAATTTGTTATGAGTGGTATGCCGTATAGACCTCCCAATAAACTGTAGGCAGCAAATGTGATAGTTTATCATGTGTAAGTTTAATAGGTTTGAGATAAAGCACGCCAGTCATTGGCATAATCAATAGCACAAACACTGGTTGCTAGTAGCTAGTATAGTAGACAATGGGAAGCACTCGAAGAAATCTGGAAATAGCAGAAATCATATAATAGCATAAGAATATACTATGGCACAACAAAATTTCGATAGCAACACAAACAGATGAGCCTGCAACCCCGATAATTTTAGTTGCGTAGTCTAGTCTGTGTGGATAGAAATGACCTGATGGCTAACAATAAATGGCAGTGCTTGGCTTTTTAGCTACAATTGGTCAAGAATGTATATGATAATTGGTCAAGTATGCCTGTTCATATTAATGATGTTATCATCATGCTGTTTTATTATATATATTCACAGGAAATTACTTAAACTAGCCTTCGTAAGTAAATACATGACTCACATTTCACAGTAGAAGAAAGCAAAAAAGACCATAAAGAGCTCCAATGATAAATTGATAACTGAATAGACACATCGATGCAAATAAACAGAATTGCAAGCAATGAAATCTTCTGCAAGATTAAAACAAAAAAAATCAAGTAAAGTGTAGAGGAAATTTGTAAGAATGTAAGCAAAGCATGGATAAGCTTAGATAAATTGGTACATAGCTTCCATTAGTTTCCTGGAAAGAAGTTAGGAAATGCAATACTATTATCGGAGTCCTTTCTGTGAGCAAATAGAGCATTTTCGCAGCTAAGCTTCAGAATCTACACTTTATGCATCACTAACTGCTCGACACTACGTACTGCAAATTATACTGGTCAATGTCTAAATGCTGGATCCAGTTTGTAGGGAAAGTGTCAAGTCTATATTTCCATGGATGAAAGTAGCAGTCTGAAAAGCTCTGTCCGCAATGGACTTCTTAAGTCTCAACCACATTTGACAAGATACGTTCTTTAGTACGAATTTACAGAATTGAGCTGTGAGCCTGTGACAGCCTGTTTCTAGTTTTTTACATTAGTCGGGAATAAACCCCTAAGCTCCTGATATGGAAAAACTAGAGTAACAATACCGGAATGGCCTAAAAAACTGTCGACATAAATGTGCTAGTTTACCTACCATATGTAACTTTCCGAAGTTTGTAATAAGCAATGCATGTCTGTTACAGTACCATAGCACTGAACAATAGTAGTAGCTCATATGTACACAGTGAGAAACACTATAACAAGAAAATCAGGATAAGTAAAGAAACAAAGCACTATAAATAAAGAGACCATTTTGCTACTCCCTCCGATCCGTATTAGTTGATGCTAACATGGATGTATCTACAACTAAAATGTGTCTAGATATATCCATATTAGCGTCAAGTAACATGAATCGGAGGAAGTACAAGAAATCCTTCATAATTATAATCTGTATTCTAGTATATGTGCCATGTTGTAGAGGACATGGTTGATGAGAATAAATGGCAAGGCATGACATTTGACCTATAACTGGCCACATATGTCACACATCATAGATGACTCACGTTTCACGGTAGAAGAAAAGAAGAAGACAATAAAGAGCTCCAATGATCAATCGGTAACTGAATTGACACATCAATGCAAATAAGTCAGAAACTGGAAGCCAAAAAAATCTGCTGCAAGGCTAGAACAAAACTTGCAAGTAAAGTGCGCAAGAAATTGGTAAGAATGTAACCAAAGCATAAATGGCAATGCATGGCATTTGACCTATAACTGGTCACATATGTCACACGTCATAACTGGCCTGGTATGCGTAGCCATCCAGACTGATGTTCTCATCACCTTGACTTAACGAGAGGCTAAATTACTTAAACTAACTTGCCCAGCATTCACAAACAACAAAAGACCAAAAAGAATCGTCACCATAGCTGACAAGAAAGATCTATGCAATCAACCACCACCAGAGCACTGTGTATAAGCAATAACATGCAAGAAATGTAAAAGCAGACATGAATCGGTGACAGCAATTACCATAATGTGCAGTCTCTCAGCGTTGGGGAAGCATCTGAGGAAGGTAGGCACCTTCATGACATCACTCTGAACTCCAAAACACACATCCAAACTAAGAACCTTGACGCTTGTGAGCATGGTACTTGCGCTCGTCTTTATCCCAGGCTGAAATTCGCCCAAATTCAAGAATGAAGATCAGACATTGAGTCATCAGTTGGACATAATTGCTAACCGAACAAGTGGAAAGAGTTGAGATGGGAGTGTACCACGATGACGGTGTCTCGGATCTCCAGGACCTGATCTTTTGGCTGCAAGTATCCAAAAGCGTGGAGCTTGGGGGCGTCGGCAATCCTGACTCTGGTGCAGAGGCCACGAGAATGGGGGGATGATCGATACATGACGAGGCGCTCGAGGAGTGGAGCCTTGACCACTTCGATGCGCTCGATGCTCGAGAGGGAAATTTGCACGCACCGTAGGCTGTCGCTGACGATGCGGAGACGCATTCCCTCCATGCATCCTAGGAGGATGTTGAGGATCTCCAATACGGGGCTCCTGGCGACGAGGCATTCGACGTCGCCGTGCTTCATGAAGACGCAGCAGATGCCGAGCTCGCGGAGGCGGGGAAATGAGGCGCCGCGCAGGACGGCCGTGTCAGGCAGCTTCCATTGGCCGAGGTAGAGGCGGGTGAGGGTGGCGATGCTGAAGACCGCGGCGGGGAGGAGCAGGTAGCGCGGCCAGGGGCGGTTGACGAGCACGAGGTCCTCGACGCCCTTGGCGGCGAGGAGCTGGAGCCAGCGCGCGAGCTGGGGACGGTAGAGGCTCATGTTGGTGCAGACGAGGCGGACGCACTGGACGGGCCCCGGGTGCGCCTCGAGGATGTGGGAGACTGCGGCGGTGATGGCGGGCGAGTTGGCCGGCGTCAAGGGCCAGCGGTGACCTTTGGGGAGGAGGTGGGCGTCGTAGAGGAGGAGGGGCGTGGAGAGCCAGAGCGGGCGCCAGCAGGAGGAGAGGACGGCGGTGCGGGCGGCGTCCTTGACGGGGAGGCGGGAGACGATGTCGCGCAGGAGCTCGCGGGGGAGGCTGCTGATGCGGTCGACGGCGCTGGAGTCGTCGGCGGCGAGGGGTAGGGGGCGCCGGCAGTCGTAGATGGGGAAATCGGGGAGGTTGGTGTAGATGAGCTGTAGCATGATCTCCATGGTTTGGTCGAGCTCGTGAGGATCAGCGCCCTGGAGCCGTGCCGCGGCCGCCGTCGCTGGGTCGACGTTGGTGAACGGTGTCCGGCCGGCCATGGTCGCCGGAGACTGCGAGGGTTTGGGGATTTCCTTGGGGTTTCTGTGTGTGTCCGAGTGTGGTGGACTGGTGGGAGTGTGGAGGCGGAGAACATATAGTGCTACCACCCCTTTAGGTGCTACCGTGCTACCGTACAAAAAAACGTATTTTATACGTGTCAAAAAATTATACGAAAAATTGTGAGTGCTCATGAAGCATGTCCCTACAACATCCCAAAATTTCATATCCAAAAACGACATGGACACTGAGAAATAAAAAAGAGAAAATCAGCATGAATAGTGTCATTTTCTGATTTGTCTTTTTGTGACACTAGGTAGCACTATTCATGCTGATTTTCTCTTTTTTGTTTCTCAGTGTCCATGTCGTTTTTGGATATGAAATTTTGGGATGTTGTAGGGACATGCTTCATGAGCACTCACAATTTTTCGTATAATTTTTTGACACGTATAAAATACGTTTTTTTGTACGGTAGCACGGTAGCACCTAAAGGGGTGGTAGCACTAGAGAGGCGGATGGTCGGCTGTGTGGTGGACCTAACCTAGGGTTTCGTTTTTTGTTGGGCGAGATTCCGACATATGTTGCTCGCGGGCCATTGGCCAGCCACTTGGTTGTTCTTTTTTGTTTTTTAGATAGCCACTTGATTGTTCCTATTGTTTAACTTTCCATGTTATAGAAAAGAAGTGTTTGGTCAACCTTAAAAGCGCAAGTGTTGATAACAGACCATGATAGACCTTTTGGAGATGTTGTTCTTCGGAAGCCTCCGGTATACACTGGTAGAAAGCGCAGGTTTAGGGTTTTAGCCCCCCTAAATCTGGTTTCTTTTTAATTTGTTGTGTTTTATTTTAATTTTGAAGAAGTTTCAGTACACATATTGTACGCTACTATATACACGTTACACGCGTTGATGAATATGAATATACAATTTCAAACAAGTTTGAAATTTCAAACAAGAACAATTCAAGAGAAATATATAATATTTAGTCTCGGGTGACCATATACAAGAACAACTTCAAACAAGTTTCCATATACAATTTATCAAATTAGAAGTTCTTCATCCTCGTAATAGTGTTCTCCTTTAGGATGGATGACTTCCCTCATCAAAAATCCTGCCAATTCCTCTTGAATTGGTCGGAAGCGAGCTTCTGGATTATGCTTTTTTCGCAAGTCATTCCTCCACATCTTGATATCCTCATCCCTCCGCTCAGAGGTGTATCGCCGGATGAACTCACACACATAGTATCCACATAGATTGGTCCCCGGTGACTGAATATCCACATTAGCTATCCTTGTAAATCTTAGCTCATCTTTGAAATCACCGGTTATTTTATCTTTGAACCGTTTCCAAACCCTACGGGGCAAAGAAATTAAATGAACAAGGGAGTTATTAGTTACTTGATATAAGGAAACGAACGAAAGAGGCCGATATAGCGCACAAATGATTGAAAATAATTACTTTTGCAGCATTGCTCTTATACCGGATCAATGCTTTGAATCCATATTCAGAGAGTCCATTACGAGAACTCTGGAGTTGTCATATTCAATTATTAGCAGAATCCAGTGGAACCTGCGGACACGTTACACGCACAGTCATGCATAAGTCATCGATTAGACATAACATGCATGGAGTAAACAAAAGAGAGTGTGCACAAGACAGAAATACTTACCCAAAATGGTAAGAAAATATAATTTGACTTTTGAGTTCCTGCTCTGTAAGAAACCGATACAAGTCTTTCTCCACGTCTTTGGGGTATCTTTCTAACACATATCCATTAATGATATGTGGGTCAATGAATCCAACATCAAGGATGTTCTTTGTTTTGCATTCCCCAAGCTTCATTCTGCATAATAGCGTACACAAGAATATAGTTAGGACAATATAGTGCAGGCAATGAACGAGATGAGGTAGAGATTTAATTATAGAAATAAATCACTTACAGAACGTAGTAACTTAGGATAGATTTGTCGAGCTCGCGCAGATTGACAACTGGAACAATTCACTCATATGAACTTGTACATAGTAATGTTTGAAGTGATGCTATCTCCTCTCTAACTTCCGCATAAATATATTCTTTGCCGGCCTTATTTTTTATGAAATCCTTGTACCAGCGTAGCAGACTTCGCATATTTGTTGGTAGACTCACTTCCTGCGCAGGCTCGACGAGAGGCCCATTCGGCGCATATGTAAATGCCACCTCACTTATTGGCGCATCCTCAAGGCATAACAATGCACGAAGAGTCATACTGAACTCGGCCGCTCTTTCTTTGGCCTCCGCTACAGTCATTCCCTGTGCTCCAGCAGCTGTGATGATAGCGGGGTCCAATAATTCCATGTCCTTATCCATATCGGCTCTGAAGGACGATGTCGTAAGGGAAGGACCGGCTTCCACTATGAGCGGGGGGGTCGATTATTTTCTCTGTTCCCCGAGCTGGGAAACTTGTTTCCTGCATTTTGTACTTGCTTCTTTCTTCTCCTCCAACGCTTTCTTCTCCTTCTCTGCTAAGGCTTTCTTCTCCTTCTCCTCCAAGGCTTTCTTCTCCTCCGAGGCTTTCTTATCCAATATTGCTATTTGCCTACGAAATTCACGTCCATAGTCGTCTTGCAGCGAGATTTGGGACGGTGTCTGATACGTCTCCGACGTATCGATAATTTCTTATGTTTCATGCTACATTATTGATTATATCTACATGTTTTATACACACTTTATGTCGTATTTACGTATTTTCCGGCACTAACCTATTAACAACATGCCGAAGAGCCAGTTGCTGTTTTTGGTTTCAGAAATCCTAGTAAGGAAATATTCTCGGAATTGGACGAAATCAACGGGGTCCTATTTTTGCACGAAGCTTCCAAGACCGAGGGGAAAGGAAGTGGGGCCACAAGGCGCCGACACAATAGGGCGGAGCGGCCTGGCCCTTGGCCGCGCGGCCCTAGCGTGTGGGGCCCTCGTGTGGCCCTCCGCGTTACCCTTCCGCCTACTTAAAGTCTTCGTCGCGAAACCCTCTGTACCGAGAGCCACGATACGGAAAACCTTCCGAGACGCCGCCGCCGCCAATCCCATCTCGGGGATTCGGGAGATCGCCTCCGGCACCCTGCCGGAGAGGGGAATCATCTCCCGGAGGACTCTTCATCGCCATGATCGCCTCCGGAGTGATGAGTGAGTAGTTCACCCCTGGACTATGGGTCCATAGCAGTAGCTAGATGGTCGTCTTCTCCTAATTGTGCTTCATTGTTGGATCTTGTGAGCTGCCTAACATGATCATCTATCTGTAATACTATATGTTGTGTTTGTCGGGATCCGATGGATAGAGAATACTATGTTATGGTGATTATCAATCTATTACCTATGTGTTGTTTATGATCTTGCATGCTCTCCGTTATTAGTAGAGGCTCTGGCCAAGTTTTTGCTCTTAACTCCAAGAGGGAGTATTTATGCTCGATAGTGGGTTCATGCCTCCATTAAATCTGGGACAGTGACAGAAAGTTCTAAGGTTGTGGATGTGCTGTTGCCACTAGGGATAAAACATTGATGCTATGTCTAAGGATGTAGTTGTTGATTATATTACGCACCATACTTAATGCAATTGTCTGTTGCTTGCAACTTAATAGAAGGGGTTCGGATGATAACTGAAGGTGGACTTTTTAGGCATAGATGCATGCTGGATAGCGGTCTATGTACTTTGTCGTAATGCCTGATTAAATCTCACTATATTTATCATATCATGTATGTGCATTGTTATGCCCTTTCTATTTGTCAATTGCCCGACTGTAATTTGTTCACCCAACATGCTTTAATCTTATGGGAGAGACACCTCTAGTGACTGTGGACCCGGTCCTATTCTTTACATCGCATACAATCTCTGCAATTGTTCTTTCTGTTTTCTTTGCAAACAATCATCTTCCACACAATACGGTTAATCCTTTGTTACAGCAAGCCGGTGAGATTGACAACCTCACTGTTTCGTTGGGCAAAGTACTTTGGTTGTGTTGTGGGTTCCACGTTGGCGCCGGAATCCCTGGTGTTGCGCCGCATTACATTTCGCCGCCATCAACCTTCAACGTGCTTCTTGACTCCCTACTGGTCCGATTAAACCTTGGTTTCTTCGAAACTTGCCACTGCGCGCGATGCGCGTAGATGTACACGTCCGTTGGGAACCCCAAGAGGAAGGTATGATGCGCACAGCGGCAAGCCCAGAAAGAAACCAAGGTTTATCGAACCAGGAGGAGCCAAGAAGCACGTTCAAAGGTTGATGGTGGCGAAATGTGATGCGGCGCAACACCCGGCGCAACGTGGAAACAACACAACCAAAGTACTTTGCCCCAAAGTGAGGTTGTCAATCTCACTTCTTGTAACAAATGATTAACCGTATTGTGTGGAAGATGATTGTTTGCAAGAAAACATAAAACAAGTATTGCGGTAGATTGTATGCGATGTAAAGAATAGGACCGGGATTCACTAGAGGTGCCTCTCCCATAAGATAAAAGCATGTTGGATAACGGGCAATTGACAAATAGAGAGGGCATAATGCACATACATGACATAAATATAGTGAGATTTAATTAGCATTACGACAAAGTACATAGACCGCCATCAAAAGCATCTATGCCTAAAAAGTCCACCTTGTTATCATCCGAACCTCATTATTAAGTTGCAAAGCAACAGACAATTGCATTAAGTATGGTGCGTAATGTAATCAACAACTACATCCTTAGACATAACATCAATGTTTTATCCCTAGTGGCAACAGCACAACACAACCTTAGAACTTTCTGTCACTCCCAGGTATCAATGAAGGCATGAACCCACTATCGAGCATAAATACTCCCTCTTGGAGTTAAAGTAAACTTGGCCTACTAATAACGGAGAGCATGCAAGATCGTAAACAACACATAGGTAATAGATTGATAATCATCATAACATAGTATTCTCTATTCATCGGATCCCGACAAACACAACATATAGAATTACAGATAGGATGATCTTGATCATGAAGACAGACCATCTAGCTACTGCTATGGACCCATAGTCCAGGGTGAACTACTCAATCATCACTCCGGAGGCGACCATGGCGGTGTAGAGTCCTCCGGGAGATGAATCCCCTCTCGGCAGTGCGGCGATCTCTGAATCCCGAGATGGGATTGGCGGCGGTCTGGAAGGTTTCCGTATCGTGGCTCTGCTGGGGTTTCGCGGCTATTTGTAGGCGGAAGGGCAGGTCAAGAGGCGGCACGGGGCCCACACCATAGGTCGGCGCGGCGGGGCCGGCCGCGCCGCCTGTGGTGTCGCCACCTCGTGGCCCCACCGACTCTCCTTCGGTCTTCGGAAGCTCCGTGGAAAAATAGGACCACAGGCGTTGATTTCGTCCAATTCCGAGAATATTTCCTTACTAGGATTTCTGAAACCAAAAACAGCATAACAACAACTGGCTCTTCGGCATCTTGTTAATAGGTTAGTTCCAGAAAATGCATAAATACGACATATAATGTGTATAAAACATGTAGATATCATCAATAATGTAGCATGGAACATAAGAAATTATCGATATGTTGGAGGTATCAGCATCCCCAAGCTTAGTTCTGCTCGTCCCGAGCAGGTAAAACGATAACAAAGATAATTTCTGAAGTGACATGCCATCATAATCTTGATCATACTATTTGTAAACATATGTAATGAATACAGCGATCAAAACAAAGGTAATGACATGAGTAAACAAGTGAATCATAAAGCAAAGACTTTTCGTGAATAGTACTTCAAGACAAGCATCAATAAGTCTTGCATAAGAGTTAACTCATAAAGCAATAAATCAAAGTAAAGGTGTTGAAGCAACACAAAGGAAGATTAAGTTTCAGCGGTTGCTTTCAGCTTATAACATGTACATCTCATGGATATTGTCAACATAGAGTAATATAGCAAGTGCAATATGCAAGTATGTAGGAATCAATGCACAGTTCACACAAGTGTTTGCTTCTTGAGGTGGAGAGAGATAGGTGAACTGACTCAACATAAAAGTAAAAGAAAGATCCTTCAAAGAGGAAAGCATCGATTGCTATATTTGTGCTAGAGCTTTGGTTTTAAAAAAAATCAAGAGGGCATAAAAGTAAAGTTTTGAGAGGTGTTTGTTGTTCTCAACGAATGGTAATGGGTACTCTAACTACCTTATCAACCAGACTTTCAAGAGCGGCTCCCATGAAGGACGTTATTTCTACCACCGTGGTAGATCATCCCTCTTCTCTTTTGTTTACACATGTATTTTAGTGTATTTATTTTTGGGTGGCACTCCTTCCAACCTTGCTTTCACAAACCATGGCTAACCGAATCTCGGGTGCCTGCCAACAATCTCATACCATGAAGGAGTGCCTTTTTATTTTAGTTTTATTATGTTGACACTCCTCCCCACCTTTGCTTTCTCAAGCCATGGCTAACCGAATCCTTCGGGTGCCGTCCAACCTTTCACATACCATGGAGGAGTGTCTATTTGCAAAATTAAGTTGCTTACTGATGAATCAGAGCAAAACATGTGAAGAGAATTATTAATGAAGTTAATTAATTGGGGCTGGGAACCCCTTTGCCAGCTCTTTATGCAAAGTTATTGGATAAGCGGATGAAGCCACTAGTCCATTGTGAAAGTCTGTCAGAAGTAAATGACAAGATCGAAAGATAAAACACCACATACTTCCTCATGAGCTATAAAACATTGACACAAATAAGAGATGATAAATTTTGAATTGTTTAAAGGTAGCACTCAAGCAATTTACTTTGGAATGGCGGAGAAATACCATGTAGTAGGTAGGTATGGTGGACACAATTGGCATAGTGGTTGGCTCAAGGATTTTGGATGCATGAGAAGTATTCCCTCTCGATACAAGGTTTAGGCTAGCAAGGTTTATTTGAAACAAACACAAGGATGAACCGGTGCAGCAAAACTCACATAAAAATTGTAACATTATAAGACACCGTCTTCCTTGTTGTTCAAAACTCAATACTAGAAATTATCTAGACTTTAGAGAGACCAAATATGCAAACCAAATTTTAGCAAGCTCTATGTATTTCTTCATTAATGGGTGCAAAATATATGATGCAAGAGCTTAAACATGAGCACAACAATTGCCAAGTATCACATTATCCAAGACATTTTAGAATTACTACATGTAGCATTTTCCAATTCCAACCATATAACAATTTAACGAAGAAGAAACTTCGCCTTGAACATTATGAGTAAAGCCTAAGGACATATTTGTCCATATGCAACAGCGGAGCGTGTCTCTCTCCCACACAAAGAATGCTAGGATCCAACTTTATTCAAACAAAAACAAAAACAAAAGCAAACCGACGCTCCAAGCAAAGTGCATAAGATGTGACTGAATAAAAAAGTAGTTTCAGGGGAGGAACCTGATGATGTTGTCGATGAAGAAGGGGATGCCTTGGGCATCCCCAAGCTTAAACGCTTGAGTCTTCTTAGAATATGCAGGGGTGAACCACGGGGGCATCCCCAAGCTTAGAGCTTTCACTCCTCTTGATCATAGTATATCATACTCCTCTCTTGATCCTTGAAAACTTCCTTCACACCAAATTTCGAGCAAACTCATTAGAGGGTTAGTGCACAATAAAAACTTACATGTTCAGAGGTGACACAATCATTCCTAATACTTCTGGACATTGCATAAAGGTACTGGACATTAATGGATCAAAGAAATTCATCCAACATAGCAAAAGAGGCAATGCGAAATAAAAGGCAGAATCTGTCAAAACAGAACAGTTCGTAAAGACGAATTTTAAAATGGCACCAGACTTGCTCAAATGGAAAAACTCAAAACTAATGAAAGTTGCGTACATATCTGGGGATCACTCACGTAAATTGGCATAATTTTCTGAGTTTCCTACAGAGAATTAGGCCCAGATTCGTGACAGCAAAGAAATCTGTCTCTGCGCAGTAATCCAAATCTAGTATGAACCTTACTATAGAGACTTTACTTGGCACAAAAACATGATAAGGAGAGGTTGCTACAGTAGTAAACAACTTACAAGACTCAAATATAAAACAAAGTGCTGTAGTAAAAACATGGGTTGTCTCCCATAAGCGCTTTTCTTTAACGCCTTTCAGCTAGGCGCAGAAAGTGTATTTCAAGTATTATCAAGAGATGAAGCATCAACATCATAATTTGCTCTAATAATAGAATCATAAGGTAACTTCATTCTTTTTCTAGGGAAGTGTTCCATACCTTTCTTGAGAGGAAATTGATATTTAATATTACCTTCCTTCATATCAATAGTAGCACCAACGGTTCGAAGAAAAGGTCTTCCCAATATAATGGGACAAGATGCATTGCATTCAATATCCAAGACAACAAAATCAACGGGGACAAGGTTATTGTTAACCATAATATGAACATTATCAACTCTCCCCAAAGGTTTCTTTTTAGCATTATCAGCGAGATTAACATCCAAATAACAATTCTTTAATGGTGGCAAGTCAAGCATATCATAGACTTTCTTAGGCATAACAGAAATACTTGCACCAAGATCACATAAAGCATTACAATCAAAATCATTGACCCTCATCTTAATGATGGGCTCCCAACCATCTTCTAACTTCCTAGGAATAGAAGTTTCAAGTTTTAGTTTCTCTTCTCTAGCTTTTATGAGAGCATTTGTAATATGTTTTGTAAAGGCCAAATTTATAGTACTAGCATTAGGACTTTTAGCAAGTTTTTGTAAGAACTTTATAACTTCAGAGATGTGACAATCATCAAAATCTAAATCATTATGAGCTACAGCAATGGGATCATTGTTCC
This sequence comes from Lolium multiflorum, assembly GCA_030979885.1. NCBI lineage: Eukaryota > Viridiplantae > Streptophyta > Magnoliopsida > Poales > Poaceae > Lolium > Lolium multiflorum. Next base: position 18,689,168 of record CM061748.1, read on the forward strand.
CAAGGTTGGAAAAAATTTCAGCAGTTTTATCACAAGCAGTTTCAGCAGTTTTAGCAATTTCAGGCAGTTTTGTACGCTTTGCACTAGGAGTAGAAACATTGACAACACCAATTATTTTACCATTGATAGTAGGAGGTGCAGCAACATGTGAGGAATCAACATTACTTTTGGTGGTAATAGTCCAAACTTTAGCTACATTATTCTCTTTAGCTAGTTTTTCATTTTCTTCTCTATCCCACCTAGCACGCAATTCAGCCATTAATCTTATATTCTCATTAATTCTAACTTGGATGGCATTTGCTGTAGTAGTAATCTTATTATCAATATCCTTATTAGGCATAACTTTCAATTTTAAAAGATCAACATCAGAGGCAAGTCTATCAACTCTAGAAGCAAGAATATCAATTTTATCAAGCTTTTCCTCAACAGATTTGTTAAAAGCAGTTTGTGTACTAATAAATTCTTTAAGCATAGCTTCAAGACCAGGGGGTACACTCCTATTATTGTTGTAAGAATTCCCATAAGAATTACCATAACCATTACCATTAGCAGAAGGATATGGCCTATAGTTATTACCAGAATTGTTCCTATAAGCATTGTTGTTGAAATTATTATTTTTAATGAAATTCACATCAACATTTTCTTCTTGAGCAACCAATGAAGCTAAAGGAACATTATTTGGATCAACATTAGATCTACCATTCACAAGCATAGACATAATCACATCAATTTTATCACTCAAGGAGGAGGTTTCTTCAACAGAATTTACCTTCTTACCTTGTGGAGCTCTTTCCGTGTGCCATTCAGAGTAATTTATCATCATATCATCAAGAAGCTTTGTAGCCGCTGATGTCTACGGGTGCTTCTATTCTTGTAGACAGTGTTGGGCCTCCAAGAGCAGAGGTTTGTAGAACAGTAGCAAGTTTCCCTTAAGTGGATCACCCAAGGTTTATCGAACTCAGGGAGGAAGAGGTCAAAGATATCCCTCTCATGCAACCCTGCAATCACAAAGCAAGAAGTCTCTTGTGTCCCCAACACACCAAATACACTTGTCAGGTGTATAGGTGCACTAGTTCGGCGAAGAGATAGTGAAATACAAGTAATATGGATGTATATGAGTGGTAATAGCAATCTGAATAAAATATGGCAGCAAGTAAACATGCAACAGAACAGTAAATAAACGGAGATTCGATGTTTGGAAACAAGGCCTAGGGATCATACTTTCACTAGTGGACACTCTCAACATTGATCGCATAATAAATAACTCTTTCTCTTATATGCTACATACACTCTTTTGTTGGATGATGAACACATTGCGTAGGATTACACGAACCCTCAATGCCGGAGTTAACAAGCTCCACAATTCAATGTTCATATTTAAATAACCTTAGAGCATAATAGATCATTGCAAAATAAACCAAGAACTAACATAGTGCACACACTGTCCACATTACACTATGAAGGAGGAATAGATCACATCAATACTATCATAATGATAATTAACTCCACAACCTACAAGAGATCATGATCATAGCCTACGACAAGAACCACACGGTGCACACACTAATCACCTTTACACCATGCAGGAGGAATAGACTACTTTAATAACATCACATGAGTAGCACACAACTAGTAGCGATACAAAGCTCATCATATGGATCTCAATCATGTAAAGCAGCTCATGAGATCATTGTATTGAAGTACATAGGAGAGAGATTAACCACATAGCTACCGGTACAGCCCCGAGCCTCGATGGAGAACTACTCCCTCTTCATGGGAGCAGCAGCGTTGATGAAGATGGCGGTGGAGATGGCAGCGGTGTCGATGGAGAAGCCTTCCGGGGGCACTTCCCCGCTCCGGCAGGGTGCCGGAACCCCCGGATCTTGGCTTCGCGATGGCGGCGGCTCTGGATGGTTTCTCGTACCGTGGCTTCCTCCGTAAGGGTTTTCGATGGGGGCTTTATATAGGCGAAGAGGCGGCGCAGGAGGGTCAAAGGGGCGACCACACCATAGGGTGGCGCGGGCCCAGCCCTGGCCGCGCCACCCTATCATCTGGGGCCCACAGGGCCCCCTGGCGGCTCTCGGGTGTTGGATGCTTCGGGCAAAATAGGAACCAGGCGTTGATTTCGTCCAATTCCGAGAATATTTCGTTACTAGGATTTCTGAAACCAAAAACAGCAAAACAGGAACGGCACTTCGGCATCTTGTTAATAGGTTAGTTCGGAAAATGCGTAAATACGACATATAATGTGCATAAAACATGTAGGTATCATCAATAAAGTAGCATGGAACATAAGAAATTATCGATACGTTGGAGACGTATCAGCATCCCCAAGCTTAGTTCTGCTCGTCCCGAGCAGGTAAAACGATAACAAAGATAATTTCTGAAGTGACATGCCATCATAACCTTGATCATACTATTTGTAAACATATGTAATGAATGCAGCGATCAAAACAATGGTAATGACATGAGTAAACAAATGAATCATAAAGCAAAGACTTTTCATGAATAGTACTTCAAGACAAGCATCAATAAGTCTTGCATAAGAGTTAGCTCGTAAAGCAATAATTCAAAGTAGAGGCATTGAAGCAACACAATGGAAGATTAAGTTTCAGCGGTTGCTTTCAACTTATAACATGTATATCTCATGGATAGTTGTCAATGCAAAGTAATATAACAAGTGCAATATGCAAATATGTAGGAATCAATGCACAGTTCACACAAGTGTTTGCTTCTTAAGGTGGAGGGAGATAGGTAAATTGACTCAACAATAAAAGTAAAAGAATGGTCCTTCAAAGAGGAAAGCATCGATTGCTGTATTTGTGCTAGAGCTTTTATTTTGAAAACATGAAACAATTTTGTCAACGGTAGTAATAAAGCATATGAGTTATATAAATTATATCTTACAAGTTGCAAGCCTCATGCATAGTATACTAATAGTGCCCGCACCTCGTCCTACTTAGCTTGGACTACCGGATCTTTGCATGCCATGTTTCAACCAAGTGTCACAAAGGGGTACCTCCATGCCGCCTGTACAAAGGTCTAAGGAGAATGCTCGCATTTTGGATTTCTCGCTTTTGATTATTCTCAACTTAGACATCCATACCGGGACAACATGGACAACAGATAATGGACTCCTCTTGAATGCATAAGCATGTAGCAACGATTATTATTCTCATATGAGATTGAGGATATATGTCCAAACTGAAACTTCCACCATGATTCATGGCTTTAGTTAGCGGCCCAATGTTCTTCTCTAACAATTTTGCATGCTCCAACCACTAAGGTGATAGATCCTTCAGACAAGACGGACATGCATAGCAACTCACATGATATTCAATAAAGAGTAATTGATGGCGTTCCCCAGAAGCATGGTTATCGCACAACAAGCAACTTAATAAGAGATAAAGTGCATAAGTACATATTCAATACTACGATAGTTTTTAAGGCTATTTTGTCCCATGAGCTATATATTGCAAAGGTGAATGATGGAATTTTAAAGGTAGCACTCAAGCAATTTACTTTGGAATGGCGGAGAAATACCATGTAGTAGGTAGGTATGGTGGACACAAATGGCATAGTGGTTGGCTCAAGGATTTTGGATGCATGAGAAGTATTCCCTCTCGATACAAGGTTTAGGCTAGCAAGGTTATTTGAAACAAACACAAGGATGAACCGGTGCAGCAAAACTCACATAAAAGACATATTGTAAACATTATAAGACTTTACACCGTCTTCCTTGTTGTTCAAACTCAATACTAGAAATTATCTAGACCTTAGAGAGACCAATTATGCAAACCAAATTTTAGTAAGCTCTATGTATTTCTTCATTAATAGGTGCAAAGTATATGATGCAAGAGCTTAAACATGAGCACAACAATTGCCAAGTATCACATTATCCAAGACATTTTACCAATTACTACATGTAGCATTTTTCAATTCCAACCATATAACAATTTAACGAAGAGGAAACTTCGCCATGAATATTATAAGCTAAGAACACATGTGTTCATATGAACCAGCGGAGCGTGTCTCTCTCCCACAAAAGGATGAACTTATTCAGAGAACTAAGATAACAAAACAAAAATAAAAGCAAAAACAAAAACATACAGACGCTCCAAGTAAAGTACATAAGATGTGACCGAATAAAAATATAGTTTCAAGAGAAGGAACCTGATACTTTGTCGATGAAGAATGGGATGCCTTGGGCATCCCCAAGCTTAGACGCTTGAGTCTTCTTAGAATATGCAGGGGTGAACCACGTGGGCATCCCCAAGCTTAGAGCTTTCACTCCTCTTGATCATAGTATATCATACTCCTCTCTTGACCCTTGAAAACTTCCTTCACACCAAACTTCAAGCAAACTCATTAGAGGGTTAGTGCATAATCAAAAATTCACATATTCAGAGGTGACACAAACATTCTTTTCACTTCTGGACATTGCATAAAGCTACTGGACATTAATGGATCAAATAAATGAATCCAACATAGCAAAAGAGGCAATGCGAAATAAAAGGCAGAATCTGTCAAAAACAGAACAGTCCGTAAAGACGAATTTAAAGATGGCACCAGACTTGATCAAATGGAAAAACTCAAAACTAATGAAAGTTGCGTACATATCTGAGGATCACGCTCGTAAATTGGCAGATTTTTTCGAATTTTCTACAGAGAACTGTGCCCAGATTCGTGACAGACAGCAATGCTGTTTCTGCGCAGCGATCCCAAATATAACATCAACTTTGACATAGAAACTTTACTTGGCACAAAAACATGATAAGGAGAGGTTGCTACAGTAGTAAACAACTTCCAAGACTCAACAAAACAAAAATTGCTGTAGTAAAATAAACACATGGGTTATCTCCCAAGAAGTTCTTTCTTTATAGCCATTAAGATGGGCTCAGCAGTTTTAATGATGCACTCGCAAGAAATAGTAGTTGAAGCAAAAGAGAGCATCAAGAGGCAAATTCAAAACACATTTAAGTCTAACATGCTTCCTATGCATAGGAATCTTGTAAATAAACAAGTTCATGAAGAGCAAAGTAACAAGCATAGGAAGATAAAACAAGTGTAGCTTCAAAAATTTCAGCACATAGAGAGGTGTTTTAGTAACATGAAAACTTCTACAACCATATTTTCCTCTCTCATAATAACTTTCAGTAGCAACATGAGCAAACTCAACAATATAACTATCACATAAAGCATTCTTATCATGAGTCTCATGCATAAAATAATTACTACTCCCAACATAAGCATAGTCATTCTTATTAATTGTAGTGGGAGCAAATTCAACAAAGTAGCTATCAAATATAGGAGGTATATTGTAATCATAATCAAATTTATCCTCCATAACAGGTGGTAACAAAAGACTACTATCATTATAATCATCATAAATAGGAGGCAAAGTATCATCAAAGTAAATTTTCTCCTCAATGCTTGGGGGACTAAAAATATCATGATCATCAAAACCAGCTTCCCCAAGCTTAGAATTTTCCATAGCATTAGCAACAATAGTGTTCAAAGCATTCATATTAATATGTTCCATGGGTTTTTTAATTTTCGCATCAAACCATCCATGTCTTAAATCAGGAAATAGAATAAGAAGCTCATTGTTGTCCATTATGCCTAACTAGTGTAAACAAGAAACCAAATGTCGCAATTGCAGAGTCTAAAGGAAATAGCTTCGAGCACACACACAATGGCGCCAGAAAAGTACTGTTACCTGGAACCGGAGTATGAGTGCCTTTTACCTTTCCTCCCCGGCAACGGCGCCAGAAAAGTGCTTGGCGCGTAGTTGACGAGGGAGGAAAAGTGCTTAGTTGCCGGGCTTGCCAATGTGTGAGTGCCGTTTACCTTTCCTCCCCGGCAACGGCGCCAGAAAAGTGCTTGATGTCTACGGGTGCTTCTATTCTTGTAGACAGTGTTGGGCCTCCAAGAGCAGAGGTTTGTAGAACAGCAGCAAGTTTCCCTTAAGTGGATCACCCAAGGTTTATCGAACTCAGGGAGGAAGAGGTCAAAGATATCCCTCTCATGCAACCCTGTAATCACAAAGCAAGAAGTCTCTTGTGTCCCCAACACACCAAATACACTTGTCAGGTGTATAGGTGCACTAGTTCGGCGAAGAGATAGTGAAATACAAGTAATATGGATGTATATGAGTGGTAATAGCAATCTGAATAAAATATGGCAGCAAGTAAACATGCAGTAGAACAGTAAATAAACGGAGATTCGATGTTTGGAAACAAGGCCTAGGGATCATACTTTCACTAGTGGACACTCTCAACATTGATCGCATAATAAATAACTCTTTCTCTTATGTGCTACATACACTCTTTTGTTGGATGATGAACACATTGCGTAGGATTACACGAACCCTCAATGCCGGAGTTAACAAGCTCCACAATTCAATGTTCATATTTAAATAACCTTAGAGCATAATAGATCATTGCAAAATAAACCAAGAACTAACATAGTGCACACACTGTCCACATTACACTATGAAGGAGGAATAGATCACATCAATACTATCATAATGATAATTAACTCCACAACCTACAAGAGATCATGATCATAGCCTACGACAAGAACCACACGGTGCACACACTAATCACCTTTACACCATGCAGGAGGAATAGACTACTTTAATAACATCACATGAGTAGCACACAACTAGTAGCGATACAAAGCTCATCATATGGATCTCAATCATGTAAAGCAGCTCATGAGATCATTGTATTGAAGTACATAGGAGAGAGATTAACCACATAGCTACGGTACAGCCCGAGCCTCGATGGAGAACTACTCCCTCTTCATGGGAGCAGCAGCGCGTTGATGAAGATGGCGGTGGAGATGGCAGCGGTGTCGATGGAGAAGCCTTCCGGGGGCACTTCCCCGCTTCGGCAGGGTGCCGGAACAGAGACTCCTGTCCCCCAGATCTTGGCTTCGCGATGGCGGCGGCTCTGGATGGTTTCTCGTACCGTGGCTTCCTCCGTAAGGGTTTTCGATGCAGGGGCTTTATATAGGCGAAGAGGCGGCGCAGGAGGGTCAAAGGGGCGACCACACCATAGGGTGGCGCGGGCCCAGCCCTGGCCGCGCCACCCTATCATCTGGGGCCCACAGGGCCCCCTCTGGCGGCTCTCGGGTGTTCTGGATGCTTCCGGGCAAAATAGGAACCTGGGCGTTGATTTCGTCCAATTCCGAGAATATTTCGTTACTAGGATTTCTGAAACCAAAAACAGAACTGGCACTTCGGCATCTTGTTAATAGGTTAGTTCCAGAAAATGCGTAAATACGACATATAATGTGCATAAAACATGTAGGTATCATCAATAAAGTAGCATGGAACATAAGAAATTATCGATACGTTGGAGACGTATCAGCCGCCCCCAATGTGATGGACATAAAGGTACCTCCAGCAGCTGAATCCAATAAATTCCGCGAAGAAAAATTTAGTCCTGCATAGAAGGTTTGGATGATCATCCAAGTAGTCAGTCCATGGGTTGGGCAATTCTTTACCAAAGATTTCATTCTCTCCCATGCTTGAGCAACATGTTCATTATCTAATTGCTTGAAATTCATTATGCTACTTCTCAAAGATATAATTTTAGCGGGAGGATAATATCTACCAATAAAAGCATCTTTGCATTTAGTCCATGAATCAATACTATTCTTAGGCAAAGATAGCAACCAATCTTTAGCTCTTCCTCTTAATGAGAAAGGAAACAATTTCAATTTAATAATATCACCATCTACATCCTTATACTTTTGCATTTCACATAGTTCAACAAAATTATTAAGATGGGCAGCAACATCATCAGAACTAACACCAGAAAATTGATCTCTCATGACAAGATTTAGTAAAGCAGGTTTAATTTCAAAGAATTCTGCTGTAGTAGCAGGTGGAGCAATAGGTGTGCATAGGAAATCATTATTATTAGTGGTTGTGAAGTCACACAACTTAGTATTTTCAGGGGTATTCATTTTAGCAGTAGTAAATAAAACAAACTAGATAAAGTAAATGCAAGTAACTAATTTTTTGTGTTTTTGATATAGAGAGCAAGACAGTAAATAAAGTAAAACTAGCAACTAATTTTTTTGTGTTTTGTTTAGGTGCAGCAAACAAAGTAGTAAATAAAATAAAGCAAGACAAAAACAAAGTAAGAGATTGAGAAGTGGAGACTCCCCTTGCAGCGTGTCTTGATCTCCCCGGCAACGGCGCCGAAAAAGTGCTTGATGCGCGTAGATGTACACGTCCGTTGGGAACCCCAAGAGGAAGGTATGATGCGCACAGCGGCAAGTTTTCCCTCAGAAAGAAACCAAGGTTTATCGAACCAGGAGGAGCCAAGAAGCACGTTGAAGGTTGATGGTGGCGAAATGTGATGCGGCGCAACACCAGGGATTCCGGCGCCAACGTGGAACCTGCACAACACAACCAAAGTACTTTGCCCCAACGAAACAGTGAGGTTGTCAATCTCACCGGCTTGCTGTAACAAAGGATTAACCGTATTGTGTGGAAGATGATTGTTTGCAAGAAAACAGTAAAACAAGTATTGCAGTAGATTGTATGCGATGTAAAGAATAGGACCGGGGTCCACAGTTCACTAGAGGTGTCTCTCCCATAAGATAAAAGCATGTTGGGTGAACAAATTACAGTCGGGCAATTGACAAATAGAGAGGGCATAACAATGCACATACATGACATGATAAATATAGTGAGATTTAATTGGGCATTACGACAAAGTACATAGACCGCCATCCAACTGCATCTATGCCTAAAAAGTCCACCTTCAGGTTATCATCCGAACCCCTTCCAGTATTAAGTTGCAAAGCAACAGACAATTGCATTAAGTATGGTGCGTAATGTAATCAACAACTACATCCTTAGACATAGCATCAATGTTTTATCCCTAGTGGCAACAGCACAACACAACCTTAGAACTTTCTGTCACTGTCCCAGGTATCAATGAAGGCATGAACCCACTATCGAGCATAAATACTCCCTCTTGGAGTTAAGAGTAAAAACTTGGCCAGAGCCTCTACTAATAACGGAGAGCATGCAAGATCATAAACAACACATAGGTAATAGATTGATAATCACCATAACATAGTATTCTCTATTCATCGGATCCCGACAAACACAACATATAGAATTACAGATAGATGATCTTGATCATGTTAGGCAGCTCACAAGATCCAACAATGAAGCACATAAGGAGAAGACAACCATCTAGCTACTGCTATGGACCCATAGTCCAGGGGTGAACTACTCACTCATCACTCCGGAGGCAACCATGGCGGTGTAGAGTCCTCCGGGAGATGAATCCCCTCTCCGGCAGGGTGCCGGAGGCGATCTCCTGAATCCCCCGAGATGGGATTGGCGGCGGCGGCGTCTCCGGAAGGTTTTCCGTATCGTGGCTCTCGGTACTGGGGGTTTCGCGACGGAGGCTATTTGTAGGCGGAAGGGCAGGTCAAGAGGCGGCACGAGGGGCCCACACCATAGGTCGGCGCGGCCAGGGCCTGGGCCGCGCCGCCCTGTGGTGTCGCCACCTCGTGGCCCCACTTCGACTCTCCTTCGGTCTTCTGGAAGCTCCGTGGAAAAATAGGACCCTGGGCGTTGATTTCGTCCAATTCCGAGAATATTTCCTTACTAGGATTTCTGAAACCAAAAACAGCAGAAAACAGCAACTGGCTCTTCGGCATCTTGTTAATAGGTTAGTTCCAGAAAATGCATAAATACGACATATAATGTGTATAAAACATGTAGATATCATCAATAATGTAGCATGGAACATAAGAAATTATCGATACGTTGGAGACGTATCAGCGCATCACACCTTCCTCTTGGGGTTCCCAACGGACGTGTCAACTACACGCATCAAGCAAATTTCTGGCGCCGTTGCCGGGGAGATCAAGACACGCTGCAAGGGGAGTCTCCACTTCCCAATCTCTTTACTTTGTTTTTGTCTTGCTTTATTTTATTTACTACTTTGTTTGCTGCACCTAAACAAAACACACAAAAATTAGTTGCTAGTTTTACTTTATTTACTGTCTTGCTCTCTATATCAAAAACACAAAAAAATTAGTTACTTGCATTTACTTTATCTAGTTTGCTTTATTTACTGTTGCTAAAATGAATACCCCTGAAAATACTAAGTTGTGTGACTTCACAAACACAAATAATAATGATTTCCTATGCACACCTATTGCTCCACCTGCTACTACAGCAGAATTCTTTGAAATTAAGCCTGCTTTACTAAACCTTGTTATGAGAGAGCAATTTTCTGGTATTAGTTCTGATGATGCTGCTGCCCATCTTAATAATTTTGTTGAACTTTGTGAAATGCAAAAGTATAAGGATGTAGATGGTGATATTATTAAATTGAAATTGTTTCCTTTCTCATTAAGAGGAAGAGCTAAAGATTGGTTGCTATCTTTGCCTAAGAATAGTATTGATTCATGGACTAAATGTAAGGATGCTTTTATTGGTAGATATTATCCTCCCGCTAAAATTATATCTTTGAGAAGTAGCATAATGAATTTTAAGCAATTAGATACTGAACATGTTGCTCAAGCATGGGAGAGAATGAAATCTTTGGTAAAGAATTGCCCAACCCATGGACTGACTACTTGGATGATCATCCAAACCTTCTATGCAGGACTAAATTTTTCTTCGCGGAATTTATTGGATTCAGCTGCTGGAGGTACCTTTATGTCCATCACTTTGGGGGCGGCTACAAAGCTTCTTGATGATATGATGATAAATTACTCTGAATGGCACACGGAAAGAGCTCCACAAGGTAAGAAGGTAAATTCTGTTGAAGAAACCTCTTCCTTGAGTGATAAGATTGATGTGATTATGTCTATGCTTGTGAATGGTAGATCTAATGTTGATCCAAATAATGTTCCTTTAGCTTCATTGGTTGCTCAAGAAGAAAATGTTGATGTGAATTTCATTAAAAATAATAATTTCAACAACAATGCTTATAGGAACAATTCTGGTAATAACTATAGGCCATATCCTGCTAGTGGTAATGATTATGGTAATTCTTATGGTAGATATGAGGAAAAGATGCTAGAAATTGAAAGATCCACTAAAAACTTTATGCAATCACAATATGAGCAAAATCAATTGTTTACTAAAACTATGAATGAACAATCTACCTTGTTGAAAAATATAGGAAATCAACTTGAAAACTTGAATAGGGAGATTTCTGGTCTGCAAACTAAAATTTCAAATGCTGAAACCCGAATCTCATACATGTCCGCATCACAATCCTCTTTAATTAATAAAATGGCTGCTAAACCTGAGGATATTGATAATAAGATTACTACTACAGCAAATGCCATCCAAGTTAGAATTAATGAGAATATAAGATTAATGGCTGAATTGCGTGCTAGGTGGGATAGAGAGGAAAATGAAAAACTAGCTAAAGAGAATAATGTAGCTAAAGTTTGGACTATTACCACCACTAGTAATGTTAATTCTTCACATGTTGCTGCACCTCCTACTATCAATGGTAAAATAATTGGTGTTGGCAATGTTTCTACTCCTAGTGCAAAGCGTACAAAACTGCCTGAAATTGCTAAAACTGCTTGTGATAAAACTGCTGAAATTTTTTCCAACCTTGGGGACAATGATCCCATTGCTGTAGCTCATAATGATTTAGATTTTGATGATTGCCACATCTCTGAAGTTATAAAGTTCTTACAAAAACTTGCTAGAAGTCCCAATGCTAGTGCTATAAATTTAGCCTTTACAAAACATATTACAAATGCTCTCATAAAAGCTAGAGAAGAGAAACTAAAACTTGAAACTTCTATTCCTAGAAAGTTAGAAGATGGTTGGGAGCCCATCATTAAAATGAAATTCAATGACTTTGAATGTAATGCTTTATGTGATCTTGGTGCAAGTATTTCTGTTATGCCTAAAAAGATTTATGATATGCTTGACTTGCCACCATTGAAGAATTGTTATTTGGATGTTAATCTTGCCGATAATGTTAAAAAGAAACCTTTGGGGAGGATTGATAATGTGCGCATTACGGTTAACAATAACCTTGTCCCCGTTGATTTTGTTGTCTTGGATATCGAATGCAATGCATCTTGTCCTATTGTGTTGGGAAGACCTTTTCTTCGAACCGTTGGTGCTGTTATTGATATGAAGGAAGGTAATATTAGATATCAATTTCCTCTCAAGAAAGGTATGGAACACTTCCCTAGAAAGAGAATGAAGTTGCCTTTTGATTCTATTATTAGAACAAGTTATGATGTTGATGCTTCTACTCTTGATGTTACTTGATTTACACTTTCTGCGCCTAGCTGAAAGGCGTTAAAGAAAAGCGCTTATGGGAGACAACCCATGTTTTTACTACAGCAATTTTTGTTTTGTTGAGTCTTGGAAGTTGTTTACTACTGTAGCAACCTCTCCTTATCATGTTTTTGTGCCAAGTAAAGTTTCTATGCTAAAGTTGATGTTATATTTGGGATCGCTGCGCAGAAACAGCTGTCTGTCACGAATTCTGGCATAAGTCTCTGTAGAAAATTCTAAAAAATCTGAAAATTTACGAGCGTGATCCTCAAATATGTACGCAACTTTCATTAGTTTTGAGTTTTTCCATTTGAGTAATTCTAGTGCCCCTTTCAGGTTCGTCTTTACGGACTGTTCTGTTTTTGACAGATTCTGCCTTTTATTTCGCATTGCCGTATTTGCTATGTTGGATGAATTCCTTTGATCCATTAATGTCCAGTAGCTTTGTGCAATGTCCAGAAGTGTTAAGAATGATTGTGGCACCTCTGAATATGTGAATTTTTAATTGTGCACTAACCCTCTAATGAGTTTGCTTGAAGTTTGGTGTGAAGGAAGTTTTCAAGGGTCAAGAGAGGAGTATGATATACTATGATCAAGAGGAGTGAAAGCTCTAAGCTTGGGGATGCCCCCGTGGTTCATCCCTGCATATTTTAAGAAGACTCAAGCGTCTAAGCTTGGGGATGCCCAAGGCATCCCCTTCTTCATCAACAACATCATCAGGTTCCTCCCCTGAAACTATATTTTTATTCAGTCACATCTTATGTACTTTGCTTGGAGCGTCGGTTTGTTTTGTTTTTGTTTTTGTTTGAATAAAATGGATCCTAGCATTCACTGTATGGGAGAGAGACACGCTCCGCTGTTGCATATGGACAAATATGTCCTTAGGCTTTACTCATAATGTTCAAGGCGAAGGTTTCTTCTTTGTTAAATTGTTATATGGTTGGAATCGGGAAATGCTACATGTAGTAATTCTAAAATGTCTTGGATAATGTGATACTTGGCAATTGTTGTGCTCATGTTTAAGCTCTTGCATCATATACTTTGCACCCATTAATGAAGAAATACATAGAGCTTGCTAAAATTTGGTTTGCATATTTGGTCTCTCTAAGGTCTAGATAATTTCTAGTATTGAGTTTTGAACAACAAGGAAGACGGTGTAGAGTCTTATAATGTTTACAATATGTCTTTTATGTGAGTTTTGCTGCACCGGTTCATCCTTGAGTTTGCTTCAAATAACCTTGCTAGCCTAAACCTTGTATCGAGAGGGAATACTTCTCATGCATCCAAAATCCTTGAGCCAACCACTATGCCATTCGTGTCCACCATACCTACCTACTACATGGTATTTCTCCGCCATTCCAAAGTAAATTGCTTGAGTGATACCTTTAAAATTCCATCATTCGCCTTTGCAATATATAGCTCATGGGACAAAATAGCCTTAAAAACTATTGTGGTATTGAATATGTACTTATGCACTTTATCTCTTATTAAGTTGCTTGTAACCATGCTTCTGGGGACGCCATCAACTCTTTGTTGAATATCATGTGAGTTGCTATGCATGTCCGTCTTGTCTGAAGTAAGAGAGATCTACCACCTTAATGGTTGGAGCATGCATATTGTTAGAGAAGAACATTGGGCCGCTAACTAAAGCCATGAATCATGGTGGAAGTTTCAGTTTTGGACATATATCCTCAATCTCATATGAGAACATTAATTGTTGCCACATGCTTATGCATTAAAGAGGAGTCCATTATCTGTTGTCCATGTTGTCCCGGTATGGATGTCTAAGTTGAGAATAATCAAAAGCGAGAAATCCAAAATGCGAGCTTTCTCCTTAGACCTTTGTACAGGCGGCATGGAGGTACCCCTTTGTGACACTTGGTTGAAACATGTGTATTGCGATGATCCGGTAGTCCAAGCTGATTAGGACAAGGTGCGGGCACTATTAGTATACTATGCATGAGGCTTGCAACTTGTAAGATATAATTTACATAACTCATATGCATTATTACTACCGTTGACAAAATTGTTTCATGTTTTCAAAATAAAAGCTCTAGCACAAATATAGCAATCGATGCTTTCCTCTTTGAAGGACCTTTCTTTTACTTTTATTGTTGAGTCAGTTTACCTATCTCTCTCCACCTTAAGAAGCAAACACTTGTGTGAACTGTGCATTGATTCCTACATACTTGCATATTGCACTTGTTATATTACTTTACATTGACACTATCCATGAGATATACATGTTATAAGTTGAAAGCAACCGCTGAAACTTAATCTTCCTTTGTGTTGCTTCAATACCTTTACTTTGATTTATTGCTTTATGAGTTAACTCTTATGCAAGACTTATTGATGCTTGTCTTGAAGTACTATTCATGAAAAGTCTTTGCTTTATGATTCATTTGTTTACTCATGTCATTACCATTGTTTTGATCGCTGCATTCATTACATATGTTTACAATAGTATGATCAAGGTTATGATGGCATGTCACTCCAGAAATTATCCTTGTTATCGTTTACCTGCTCGGGACGAGCAGAACTAAGCTTGGGGATGCTGATACGTCTCCGACGTATCGATAATTTCTTATGTTCCATGCTACATTATTGATGATATCTACATGTTTTATACACACTTTATGTCGTATTTACACATTTTCCGGCACTAACCTATTAACAAGATGCCGAAGAGTCAGTTGCTGTTCTGCTGTTTTTGGTTTCAGAAATCCTAGTAAGGAAATATTCTCGGAATTGGACGAAATCAACGCCCAGGGTCCTATTTTTGCACGAAGCTTCCCGAAGACCGAGGGAAAGGAAGTGGGGCCACGAGGCGCCGACACAATAGGGCGGAGCGGCCTGGCCCTGGCCGCGCGGCCCTAGCGTGTGGGGCCCTCGTGTGGCCCCCGCGTTGCCCTTCCGCCTACTTAAAGTCTTCGTCGCGAAACCCTCTGTACCGAGAGCCACGATACGGAAAACCTTCCCGAGACGCCGCCGCCGCCAATCCCATCTCGGGGGATTCGGAGATCGCCTCCGGCACCCTGCCGGAGAGGGGAATCATCTCCCGGAGGACTCTTCATCGCCATGATCGCCTCCGGAGTGATGAGTGAGTAGTTCACCCCTGGACTATGGGTCCATAGCAGTAGCTAGATGGTCGTCTTCTCCTAATTGTGCTTCATTGTTGGATCTTGTGAGCTGCCTAACATGATCAAGATCATCTATCTGTAATACTATATGTTGTGTTTGTCGGGATCCGATGGATAGAGAATACTATGTTATGGTGATTATCAATCTATTACCTATGTGTTGTTTATGATCTTGCATGCTCTCCATTATTAGTAGAGGCTCTGGCCAAGTTTTTGCTCTTAACTCCAAGAGGGAGTATTTATGCTCGATAGTGGGTTCATGCCTCCATTAAATCTGGGACAGTGACAGAAAGTTCTAAGGTTGTGGATGTGCTGTTGCCACTAGGGATAAAACATTGATGCTATGTCTAAGGATGTAGTTGTTGATTACATTACGCACCATACTTAATGCAATTGTCTATTGCTTGCAACTTAATACTGGAAGGGGTTCGGATGATAACCTGAAGGTGGACTTTTTAGGCATAGATGCATGCTGGATAGCGGTCTATGTACTTTGTCGTAATGCCCTGATTAAATCTCACTATATTTATCATATCATGTATGTGCATTGTTATGCCCTTTCTATTTGTCAATTGCCCGACTGTAATTTGTTCACCCAACATGCTTTAATCTTATGGGAGAGACACCTCTAGTGAACTGTGGACCCCGGTCCTATTCTTTACATCGCATACAATCTACTGCAATTGTTTTTACTGTTTTCTTTGCAAACAATCATCTTCCACACAATACGGTTAATCCTTTGTTACAGCAAGCCGGTGAGATTGACAACCTCACTGTTTCGTTGGGGCAAAGTACTTTGGTTGTGTTGTGCAGGTTCCACGTTGGCGCCGGAATCCCTGGTGTTGCGCCGCATTACATTTCGCCGCCATCAACCTTCAACGTGCTTCTTGACTCCTACTGGTCCGATTAAACCTTGGTTTCTTACTGAGGGAAACTTCTGTGCGCATCACACCTTCCTCTTGGGGTTCCCAACGGACGTGTCAACTACACGCATCAGTGTCGTCAAAAAATCCTTAGCCCACTTCTTTTGCTGCTTAGTAAATACCGGCTTGGGCTCAAGCTCTTTTCTTCTTGATATCCGCCTTCCATTTCTCATGGTGAGCAGCCACGGCCGCTGCATTTTCCTCGACACTAAGTTCCCAAGGTCTCGGGAGGAGAGGCTTTAGTGATGGCATTGGTACCTTTATGATCTTAGGTACATAAGGCTCCGGGTTAATAGTCCAGGAGGGGGTTGCCTTGTTGTCGGCCTTCTTATGCTTCTTCGCCGGAGGCGGACTGGGGGACGGCGACTGCTTACTCGCCGGAGGTGGATTGGGGGGCGGCATACCCGCCGGAGGCGGACTGGGGGACGGCGGCTGCTTACCCGCCGGAGGTGGATTGGGGGGCGGCGTCGGCTGACGTGAAGGAGGTGTAGGTGAACCACCACCACCACCGCCGGCCACCACCACCGGAGGGGGGTGGACTTGTTGGCCTTGGCGCCTCGCCTGGAAACTTGAGGACAAGCAATTTTCTAAGCTTGGGAGTTGATACGTCCAAAACGTATCTACTTTCCCGAACACTTTTGCTATTGTTTTGCTTCTAATTTGTGTATTTTGGATACAACTAACACGGACTAACGCTGTTTTCAGCAGAATTGCTCTGGTGTCTCGTTTTTGTGCAGAAATCCAACTTTCAGGAAAATCCTCGGAATTTATGCAAAAGGTCTTATTTTCCCAGGAACCACGGAGCCGAAGGGCAAGCAGGTGGAGGCCCGAGGCCCCACACACTGGGCGGCGCGGCCCGGAGGGCGCGCCGCCCTTGTGTGGCCCCCTCGGCTGGCCTCTGACGCTCTCCTCTGGACTACTTAAGGGTTTCGATCTAAAAACGCACGGGAAGAAGTCGAAGTCGCGAGAAACCATCCAGTACGCCGCCACCATCGCGAAACTCTGTCTCGGGACCAGAAACTCCGTTCTGGCACCTCGCCGGGACGGGGAATTGGAGGAGATCATCGCCATCATCACCACCGACGCCTCTCCATCGACCAGCCATGTTTCCCCCATCCATGTGTGAGTAATTCCCCCGCTGTAGGCTGAAGGGGATTGTAGGGATTGGATGAGATTGGTCATGTAATAGTCATAAGATTGTTAGGGCATAGTGCCTAGTATCCGTTGTTGGTGCTTTTATGATATTGTTGCAACTTGTTATGCTTAATGCTTGTCACTAGGGCCCGAGTGCCATGATCTCAGATCTGAACATGTTATTGTTTCATGATGATATTCATTGTTTATGATCTTACCTGCAAGTTGTATACACATGTTCTGTCCGGAACCCGAGGCCCCAAAGTGACAGAAATTGGGACAACCGGAGGGGAAGGCGGTGATGTGAGGATCACATGTGTTCACGAGTGTTAATGCTTTGCTCCGGTGCTCTATTAAAAGGAGTACCTTAATTTCCAGTAGTTTCCCTAGAGGCCCGGCTGCCACCGGCTGGTAGGACAAAAGATGTTGTGCAAGTTTCTCATTGCGAGCACGTACGACTAAATATGGAACACATGCCTATTGATTGATTAGTACTTGGATACCGCTTTATTATTATCTGCAAATGCCCTGCCTTGATTGTTACATGAGTTTCTCTCATCCATGCAACGCCCGTTCATCCATCCCTATGCCTACAGTATTTTAATCCTGCTGTTTACTATAATCACTAATGCTGTCTTTGTTACTGCTGCTGTTATTTCACTACTGCTACTGTTATAAAACTGTTACTACTGATAAACTCTTGCGAGCAAGTCTGTTTCCAGGTGCAGCTGAATTGACAACTCCGCTGTTAAGGCTTTCAAGTATTCTTTGTCTCCCCTTGTGTCGAATCAATAAATTGGGTTTTACTTCCCTCGAAGACTGTTGCGATCCCCTATACTTGTGGGTCATCAAGACTATTTTCTGGCGCCGTTGCCGGGGAGCATAGCTTTATTTGGAAGTTCACTTGGATTGATATTGTTCGCTGCAAATTCTCCATCATGGGTAAATCTCGCGATACTAAGGTCGCCATATTACCATCCACTACAAGAAAAGGTACAACTCTGAGTACCTCTGCTGCTCTTGATTCACCATCTGTGATAGATAAACTTGTTTCACCACCACAAGCTTCACATGCTGGTACTTCTGCTGAATCTGAAAATTCCTCTTATAATTTTGATGATGCTTCTGCTGTGCTTGATAATGATGGTTCGTTAGGATCTTTTCTAGATGCTACAATTGCTAGGTCTAGACAAATTGAAAATACTGAAACTCCTAATGAAAATGCTGCTACACCTGTTAATTCACCTGAGTCTGTTGAATACTCTAGTGATGATCTTGATGAAGATTATGTGGAACTTGATGATGATTTTATTGATAAATGCAATGCTACTACTGATGCAAGTAAAATTAAAAAGCTTATTGCACAACATGCTGTTAGATATAAACTGTCTCCTGATCCTAAATTTGCCACATCTCCTATAAACATTAAGGATAAAGATTATGATTTTTCTCTTGATCTATCTCATATAGCTATTGTTGAGAAAACACCCTTTTGTGGTACTGAAAAAGAAAGTGATGTTGAACACATGATTGAGCTATCTACTCTGAGTAGCTTGTTTTCTGATGATGTTAAGAAGCGTACTTACTTTGTTGCTAAAATTTTTCCATTCTCATTAAAGGATGATGCTAAAACTTGGTATAATAGTTTGCCACCTGATTCTATTAATAGTCCAAAAGAATTGCTTGATGTTTTCTTCCGGAAATACTTTCCTGCTAGTGCTCAACATATTGCTTTGCAGAGAATTTATAATTTTGATCAGGAAGATGGAGAGAAATTGCCTGAGGCTTGGGCGAGATTTTGCTCTCTTATTAGAGCTCGGCCTGAACATGATTTGGAAAAGCATGATTTACTTGATATATTTTATAGTGGACTAACCATTGAGTCTAGAACATACCTGAATAGTTGTGCTGGTTGTGTTTTCAGGAAAAGAACTCCAGACGAAGCTGAAGAATTATTGGCTAAAATAGGCCGGAATCATGATGATTGGTCTACACCTGAACCAACCCCGACACCAATATTGAAGAAGAGGGGTATGATTAAATTAAATGATGAAGATATGAGGGAAGCCAAGAAGTCTCTTAAAGAGAAGGGTATTAAACCTGAAGATGTGAAGAATTTACCTCCTATAGAAGATTTATGTAAGATAACTCCCCCTTCATCCATGATTGAGGTACACTCTCTTCAACGCTTTACTAGGGAAGATATTCCATATTCAAAACCTCCTGCACAATGCTTAGATGAGTTTGATAATTATATTGTTAAGCAAAATAATTTTAATATGAGAGTAGAGAATCATTTAATGGAAAATTCTCGAGCTATTAGTGAATTGCATGATATTGTGGAGAGAACCTCCAATGATGTTAAGGTGCTTGTTAAACATTTTCATATGGTTCAAACTCAAATTGATCAACTCACTAAAGTTCAAAATGACTTGTTGGAAAATAGTTCTAAAGAAAAACATGCTTATGAAGTAACAACTAGAGGTGGTGCTTCTACTCAGGATCCTCTATATCCTGAAGGGCATCCCAAAAGAGTTGAACAAGATTCTCAACGAACTAAAGAAACTAGTGCTCCTTCTAAGAAAAAGAAAAAGAAACATAAAAATGTTGTAGAATCCTCTGAACCTGTTAATGATCCTAATAGTATTTCTATTTCTGATGCTGAAACTGAAAGTGGTAATGAACATGATAAAGATAATGATAAGAATGATGCTTCTGATAAAGAAGAGGTTGAAAATGAACCTGAAAAGCATGTTAAGAATAAAAAGTATACTAAAGAAGATTTTATTGCTGAGAAACATGGTAATGAAAGAGAACCTTGGGTTCAAAAGCAAATGCCTTTTCCTGCTAAGAAACTTAAATCAAAGGAAAAGAAGATGTTTCTTCGCTAAGTTTGAAAAGTCCAAAGAGCGCAGACTAGCCACGGAGCTTGGATACGGTTTCCCGATCGGAGATCCATGGATCACAGACGCTCTCTCCCCATGGCCTTTCGCCTCTGAAAGCGTCCTTCCTTCTCAATGCCCGGGCATCCATCCAATGCATGATTTTCGATAGCGTCGAACATGAGCGGTAGACTGAACACCCACACAATCTCGATTTGACACAGCAACACTTTCCACCTCTCTTCCTTCCCTTGGATCGAGCCTCATGCTTTCTAGTTTTAAAATCAAAGGAAGAAGAACACTATAATAAATTTTGTGATTGGATGAAACCTTTATTCCTGCAAATCCCTTTGACTGATGCTATTAAATTGCCTCCTTATTCAAAGTATATGAAAGATATTGTCACTAACAAAAGGAAAATTCCTAATGAGGAGATTTCCACTATGCTTGCTAATTACTCTTTCAATGGCAAAGTTCCAAAGAAGCTTGGCGACCCAGGTATACCGACTATCCCTTGTTCCATCAAGAATAATTATGTTAGAACTGCTCTATGTGATTTGGGAGCGGGAGTTAGTGTGATGCCTTTTTCTCTTTATAAGAGACTTTATTTAGATAAGTTGATACCGACTGATATATCTTTGCAAATGGCTGATAAATCTACTGCTATTCCTGTTGGTGTATGTGAGGATGTTCCTGTTCAAGTTACTCAAAACTGCTTGATATTAACTGATTTTGTTGTGTTGGAAATGCCTGAAGATGATAATATGTCCATTATTCTTGGAAGACCCTTTCTTAATACTGCAGGGGCTGTTATTGATTGCAATAAAGGAAAAGTCACTTTTAATGTTGATGATAAGGAACATACTGTCTATTTTCCCAAGAAGACTGATAAAATATGTGGAGTTAATACAATTTCCAGTTCAAGAACCGTCAAAGTGGGAGTTATTGATTGTCCTATATATGATCCTAAAGAAGGATATCAAACTATTGTGATTGGATCCGTATCAATACAATATAAGGTAACATGATTGATTTGAGGTTTATTTCTTCTTATGACATGTAAAATTATTTGGTGGCAAGACTTGATCAACCTTGTTAACAAGTATATTTTATATGCATAGAAGAGCTAAACAACATTTCTTTCTTCCTCCATTTGTTTTACTTGCTGTAGCACTTTTGTTTTGCAAGATGCTTTAGTTGTTTAGTGGTTTGAAAATCTTTTTCTGTCCAGTAATAATAATGACACCCAGAAATGTGCATTTTTCAAAGTTTTCAAAAATTTACAAAAATTATACTGTTGGTCTTATTTTTCGAAGAGCACCTGGGAGCACCTGGGGATGACCAGGGTGGCACCCCACAGGCCGGCGCGGCCAGCAAGGGGGGCGCGCCACCCTGTTGTGTGGGGCCCTCCTTGCTCCACCACTTCATCTCTTTCACTCATTGCACTCTCTCTCCCGAAAAAACTCGTACTCATTTTCTCTCACTCGCGTTTCTGCTCAAGAGCTCAAGATTTCTCGATCTCTTTGCTCAGCTCAGATTTCTGTCTGAAATTTGGCACATTTGCTCTCCGGTATGTGACTCCTCCGATTATCCAAGTAGAATTTTGTTTGGTTGAGTATATCTTGAATATTTTGCTGCTGTAGGTAACATGTTTAGTGATCTTGCATGCTTGTTCTAAGTGGTAAAAATTAGTTTTGATGCATGTTTAGTACTCTAGCAAGTTCCTATGGTAGTTTCCCTCAATTATATGTCACCAAATCAAATTTTATAATGTTTGTTGAAAAATTTCAGAAAAGGAAGATGAACAACCATAACTTTGGAGAAGTGTTTGAAAGAGAGACGACAAGCACAGGGAGGCCCTCGAGGTCATCCACTCGGATTAGGCGATCCTATAATGAGGATGTCATCGCACCGAGCTTCGAAGCCGAAGAGGACAATGGAGTCCCTAACGCTTCATCTTTTCCATGTTATGACTTTTTGAGCAATGCAGGGTTGCTGGATGATTTCTTGACTCTCGTTGGTAAGGCGGGTTTAACCGCCTATATGGAGGATGAGAGGGATCAATACTACATGCTCACTAAAATCTTTGTTGAGAGCTTTCAGTTCAACAACAAACACTTCCAACCATCGGTTTCATTCAGGATTTATGATGATCCTATTACTATGAAGTTGAAGGAATTTTGTACTGCATTGGATATTGCCCCTGTAGGTACAGCGAAGAGGATTGAGACAACCCCAAGGAATTGTTGGAGCTCTATCGAGGAATCACCAATGATGATTGTCGCACCATTCAGCGTGGCAAGATAAGAAACATTCAACTCCCCGCTATTAAGTATTTTGCTTATTACCTTGCTACTAACATTCTTGGTAGGGAAAACACTAGCAATATTTCTAGTTACCATCTTGCTTTCTTAATTGCTGCACTCACTGGAGAGACACCTTATCATCTTGGTGCTCTTGTTGCTCGCCTTGTCTAACAAGGGGCCTATTTATGGAGGAATTATTGCATCGCGCATTTTAGCATATCTAGATCTTCCTCTTGACCCTACTGATGTGAAATTAACTCCTATAAGGCTTGATATTGCTGCTATGAAGAGTCATCAATTTGTTACAGCTGACTCTAGTTTAGATAATATTGTCTATAGAATGTTGTTTGCTGACGGGGAAGAGAGGGAAGTCCCATTGCCGCAGCCAGATTTGTTCAGTATTCACAGGGAACCATGGTCGCGCTCTAAGGAGGAGGTGGATGAGCAACTGAAGATACAAGGTTTCCACCAGCAGCATGACTCCGAGGACGCCGAGCCCTCCTACGACTACACCGTCACGTATCCGGGTGCTTCTTCCAGCACATACCCGGATCCATCTTCGTCGTACTACGGAGGTGCCACTTCATGGGCACCATGGGATTGATCTCCACTTAGGCAAAAGCCTAAGCTTGGGGGAGGTATGCCGGCATCACTCATTCTTTGCATATTATGGTTGCTGGATACTTGTATATACTTGTTTAGCTTCTTAAAGTGGTTTTCCAATAAGAGGGAGATGATATTTGGGGAAGTGCTGCCTGAAAACAGATTCTGGGCTGTTACTAAAAAAAATCGTGCGCACAGCCAGAACGTTATTTTGAGTTGAAAATTTTTGTGCATGTTCCCCAGGTTGTTATCTAACTTTCATTAGTTGAGCACTTTTCGAACTGAGCAACGGAAGATTTTTGTAAAAATCGATTTCTGTACTGCTGTCAGGTTTTGGCAGATTTCTGCCATCCTGCTTTTCTGTGTTTCTTCTAGTTTTCATTCTCTTGTTTTTATTTTGTTTCTTTCCTAAAACACAAAAAGACCAAAAATATTCCTGTTGTTTCTCTTCACCATTTGTTTATTTGGTTATTTGTTCCTATTTTACCTTATTTGCTGTCGTTGGTTTGCTATGAGAAAATCCAAAAAGATTTTGCTTTGTTTGCTTGTTTCCTTTTGTACTTGTTTCTAACCCGAAAACACCAAAAATATTTGTTGTTATTCTTTGGTTTTGTAAAGTTTATTAGGGAGTTCAGCGGTCTTCGGTGGTTGGAGCTTGGTTTTCATTCCATATTATTCAAGCTACACAAGTGAAAGGCAATAATGACGATCTACAACAATCTGACTGTGGTAAGAGGCTGGATGAACTCTATTTGTTTCATTTTTGTACATATACTCATCCATGTGAGCATGCTTAGTTGGTTCATGTGAGGTATATGTCATTTAAGAAAGTCTAGTAGTTCATGATCTCTCATGTTTAGCTCCAATTTATTAATATGAGTAGCATGTCATAAATATTTGCTTGCATTGCTTTATTCATAGATAGATATGACATTGTGGTATCCTCCTCTGAATAATTCACTTGAATCGACTTGGCACATGCTCACGCATGCATATGACTGAACAAAAGTCAATTAAGCCTCGATGATTTATTTTGCCTCAGAGTTCTTGTATCACTTTTATGCCTCTGTTAATTTATTTTGCCGCAAGCATGATTATGACAGTTATTGCTCTCTTGATTGTCGCTTCCCAGTCTATTGCTAGCCTTCACTTGTACTGAGCGGGAACGCTGCTCGTGCTTCCAAACACCTGAAAACCAAGTTATTCCAGAGTGTCCACCATAAATACCTATGCATGACATTTCAAACCATTCCAAGTAAATTCTCATGTGCTACCTTTAAACCTTCAAAATGCTTCTCAATTTGTGTTAATGTTTTATAGCTCATGAGGAAGTATGTGGTGTTTATCTTTCAATCTTGTCATTTACTCCGGACGGACTTTCACCAATGGACTAGTGGCACATCCGCTTATCCAATAATTTTGCAAAAAGAGCTGGCAACGGGGTTCCCAGCCCCAAATTAATTAACTTTCATAAATTTACAAATAGACACTCCTCCACGGTATGTGATTGTTGGTCGGCACCCGAGGATTTGGTTAGCCATGGCTTGAGAAAGCAAAGGTGGGGAGGAGTGTCATCTAAATAAAACTAAAATAAAAGGCACTCCTTCATGGTATGAGATTGTTGGTAGGCACCCGAGGATTCGGTTAGCCATGGTTTGTGAAAGCAAGGTTGGAAGGAGTGCCACCCAAAAATAAAACTTCATGGGAGCCGCTCTTGAAAGTCTGGTTGATGAGGTAGTTAGAGTACCCATTACCATTCGTTGACAACAACAAACACCTCTCAAAACCATTTTACTTCTGTCTTTAGAAAAATGAAAAGCTCTAGCACATGTTAATCCCTGCTTCCCTCTGCGAAGGGCCAATCTTTTACTTTTATGTTGAGTCATCATCCTTTCTTTGAGCACTTTCTTGAGAGCACAACTGTCATTCTTAGTATAATATGCTTGTCCCAAAATGTGATTAATTGTGGTATAGCTTTGATGCTTTTATCTTTGATAATCTCTACTTCTAGTCTTTCTATGAACTTCAAAGGTGCCCGGGCATTTATGTTTTGCTGTACAAATACGGGGAAGCGAGATACCACTTTATCATATCCTTCTATGAACATTGCAATCCTGCTGATAGACATGATTCATGATGCTTATTGTTAATTTGTTGGTACCTTTTCCATGATTGACATAACTATTAGATGATTTTATTTGTATGTATCTTATTATGAATTGCTTAAGTACTTGCCATATCATGAGAATATTTACATCATATGAACAAATGTGTTCGTGAAAGTTCTTTTATCGCACTCATTTGTTAACTGAATTGCTTGAGGACAAGCAATAAGCTAAGCTTGGGGGAGTTGATACGTCCAAAACGTATCTACTTTCCCGAACACTTTTGCTATTGTTTTGCTTCTAATTTGTGTATTTTGGATACAACTAACACGGACTAACGCTGTCGCAGAATTGCTCTGGTGTCTCGTTTTTGTGCAGAAATCCAACTTTCAGGAAAATCCTCGGAATTTATGCAAAAGGTCTTATTTTCCCAGAACCACGGAGCCAGAAGGGCAAGCCAGGTGGAGGCCCGGCCCCACACACTAGGCCGGCGCGGCCCCGGGAGGGGCGCGCCGCCCCTGTGTGGCCCCCTCGGCTGGCCTCGACGCTCTCATCTGGACTACTTAAGGGTTTCGATCTAAAAACGCACGGGAAGAAGTCGAAGTAGAAACCATCCAGTACGCCGCCACCATCGCGAAACTCCGTCTCGGGACCAGAAACTCCGTTCTGGCACCTCGCCGGGACGGGGAATTGGAGGAGATCATCGCCATCATCACCACCGACGCCTCTCCATCGACCAGCCATGTTTCCCCCATCCATGTGTGAGTAATTCCCCCGCTGTAGGCTGAAGGGGATGGTAGGGATTGGATGAGATTGGTCATGTAATAGTCATAAGAATACTGGCAACATAAATCAGCATTGGGCAAACTTGTTTAATGATTGGATTAATAAATTCAATCTGATGGAGCTTAAGAACTATAGTAGACAATTCTCTTGGGCCAATAACCAAGATAATTTGGTCATGGCTTTGCTAGACAGAGTTTTTGTGTCTACTTGCTGGGATGCCTTATTCCCTGCTAGTAGTCTAACTTCAAAACCTAGAGTGGGCAGTGACCATACTCCCCTGATTGTGGACACTGGTGCTCTGAAAAATCCCCATAATAAACAGTTTAGGTTTGAAAAATGATGGCTTAAAATTGAGGGTTTTGATGATGTGGTTGCTAAGTTCTGGCAAATTCCTTGCCATTACAAGAATTCTCTTGATAGATGGCAATTTAAGATGAGGAATACAAGAAAAGGTTTGAAAGGTTGGTCAGCTAACATTGAATCTGCCCAGAGGAAACTTAAGCAAGGTTTAGTGGCTGAATATGATTTACTTGATATTATCTCTGAAACTCAAAGTTTATCTCCGAATTCCAAAAAAATAATGAAATCCATTTATGATGAATTGACTAAAATTTGGGGTAATGAAGAGGTTAAAGCTAGACAAAGAGCTAGAGAGAGATATATCTTAGAGGGTGATCATAATACTGCTTACTTTCATGTTGTAGCAAACGAGAGGAGGAGGAAGAAGCAGATATGTCAATTGAAAGGGGAGGCTGGGATGGTGGAGGACAACAAAGGTATGTTAGATATTGCTGTTGCTTATTACAAAAACCTGTTTTGTAAGGAAACTTGCCTTGATATTGACTTGATGGATGATTTTTGGGACCCTGAGGATTTGGTGTCTCAAGAACACAATAATATGCTTAATGCTGATTTTTCTGAGAAAGAAGTTAAGGATGCTATCTTGGCTCATATGCTGAAGGTGCTCCTGGCCCTGATGGGTTTTCTTTTTTGTTTTATCAGCATTTTTGGGAGCTCATTAGAGCTGATTTCATGGCAATGGTTAAGAATTGGAATGAAGGGAAACTTGATCTCTATAGATTGAATTTTTCTCTCTTGACTCTAATTCCAAAGGAAACTGATGATGTAACTATACAGAAGTTTAGGGCTATAGCCCTAACCAATTGCAGTTTTAAAATTTTCTCTAAGTGTGCTACTTACAGGCTGGGTGTGGTTAGTGAGGAACTTATTTCTCCTAACCAAACAACTTTTATTAAAGGGAGGTACATTCTTGCGAGTGTAGTCTCTGCTCATGAAGTCATTCATGATGCAGTTCATAATGGGCATTCTGGCTTTATTTTTAAACTTGATTATGAAAAAAGCATATGATAGGGTTGATAGAGATTTCCTTTTGAAAGTTATGAGGATGAGGGGTTTTAGCCCAAGGTGGATGACTATTATTGAGGGTCTTCTACACAAGGGCTCTGTTGGTGTTAGGATCAATGACTGTAATAGCCAGTTTTTCCTCACTAGCAGAGGTGTGAGACAGGGAGATCCCATCTCACGTATCCTTTTTAATTTTATGGCTGATGTCTTCACCAAAGTGCTTTATAAAGCTGCTGGTGCCTGATACGTCCCAAACGTATCTATAATTTCTTATGTTCCATGCTACTTTTATGATGATACTCACATGTTTTATACACATTATATGTCGTTATTATGCATTTTTGGCACTAACCTATTGACGAGATGTCGAAGAGCCAGTTGCTGTTTTCTGCTGTTTTTGGTTTTAGAAATCCTACAAAGGAAATATTCTCGGAATTGGACGAAATCAACGCCCAGGGGCCTATTTTTCCACGAAGCTTCCAGAAGACCGAAGAGGAAACGAAGTGGGGCCACGAGGCGACGACACAAAAGGGCAGCGTGGCCCAGGCCCTGGCCGCGCGGCCCTATTGTGTGGCCACCTCGTGTCGCCTCTGACCTACCCTTCCGCCTACTTAAAGCCTTCGTCGCGAAACCCCCAGTACCGAGAGCCACGATACGGAAAACATTACTGTGACGCCGCCGCCAATCCCATCTCGGGGATTCAGGAGATCGCCTCCGGCACCTGAGGGGAATCATCTCCCGGAGGACTCTTCATCGCCATGATCGCCTCCGGATCGATGTGTGAGTAGTTCACCCCTGGACCATGGGTCCATAGCAGTAGCTAGATGGTCGTCTTCTCCTAATTGTGCTATCATGCTCGATCTTGTGAGCTGCCTATCATGATCAAGATCGTTTCTTTGTAATCCTACATGTTGTGTTTGTTGGGATCCGATGGATATTGAATACTATGTCAAGTTGATTATCAATCTATCATATATGAGTTGTTTATGTTCTTGCATGCTCTCCGTTGCTAGTAGAGGCTCGGCCAAGTTGATACTTGTGACTCCAAGAGGGAGTATTTATGCTCGATAGTGGGTTCATGCCTCCATTAAATGGGACAGACAGAAGTTCTAAGGTTGTGGATGTGCTGTTGCCACCAGGGATAAAACATCGATGCTTTGTCTAAGGATATTTGTGTTGATTACATTACGCACCATACTTAATGCAATTGTCTATTGCTTGCAACTTAATACCGGAAGGGGTTCGGATGATAACCTGAAAGTGGACTTTTTAGGCATAGATGCATGCTGGATGGCGGTCTATGTACTTTGTCGTAATGCCCTGATTAAATCTCATTGTACTCTTCATGATATATGTATGTGCATTGTTATGCCTTCTTTATTTGTCAATTGCCCAACTGTAATTTGTTCACCCAACATGCTATTTATCTTATGGGAGAGACACCGCTAGTGAACTGTGGACCCCGGTCTATTCTTTACATCTGAAATACAATCTACTGCAATACTTGTTCTTTACTGTTCTTCGCAAACAATCATCTTCCACACAATACGGTTAATCCTTTGTTCACAGCAAGCCGGTGAGATTGACAACCTCACGTTACGTTGGGGCAAAGTACTTTGGTTGTGTCGTGCAGGTTCCACGTTGGCGCGGAATCCCTGGTGTTGCGCCGCACTATACTTCGCCGCCATCAACCTTCAACGTGCTTCTTGACTCCTACTGGTCCGATTAAACCTTGGTTTCTTACTGAGGGAAACTTGCTATTGTGCGCATCACACCTTCCTCTTGGGGTTCCCAACGGACGTGTCAACTACACGCATCAAGCAAATTTCTGGCGCCGTTGCCGGGGAGATCAAGACACGCTGCAAGGGGAGTCTCCACTTCCAATCTCTTTACTTTGTTTTTGTCTTGCTTTATTTTATTTACTACTTTGTTTGCTGCACTTAAACAAAACACAAAAAAATTAGTTGCTAGCTTTACTTTATTTACTGTCTTGTTCTCTATATCAAAAACACAAAAAAATTAGTTACTTGCATTTACTTAATCTAGTTTGCTTTATTTACTACTGCTAAAATGAGTAATCCTGAAGTTGAAGTTCGTTCGTTTAAACAACAAGGTGGAGAAAGTTTTAAAGATGCTTGGTATAGAATTAGTGATGCTCATCATAGGTGCACTAAGAAACACTCCACTATTATCCTACTTAGGAACTTTTATGTTGGTATATCTAGTTGGAATAGGTATGTTCTTGATACTCTTTCGGGGGGTAATTTCCTAGGTACTCCTGCTTTAGAAGCTAGTTGCATCATTGAGAGTCTAGTTGGAATACCACCTGTTAATGAAACTAAAATTGAAATCTCTCTTGAGGATGTTATGAAAAAATTGGAAACCATAGAGAAAAAATTTCCAAGTGTTGAAACTAAATTGGAAATGTTACTTGATAAAACTGATAAACTTGATAAATCCCTAGGAGGAATTAATGAAAGAATTGCTATTTTAGAAACTTGTGCTATCCATGATAATCAAACCCATAGAATTGGTAAACTTGAAGAAGCTATGGGAAAATTGGGTTCAACTTTTTCTTCTCTTAAATTTAAGAGAAAGCTTATGTGGGCAAGGAGCAAAAATTCATGTATGTCTCTAAGGTGCCTAAACCAAAGAATTATTATAGGCCTAAAATTGATAAAATTCCCAACACCCCTGGTAGTAATGTCGATGCTTCATCTCTTGATAATACTTGATTCACACTTTCTGCGCCTAGCTGAAAGGCATTAAAGAAAAACGCTTATGGGAGACAACCCATGTTTTTACTACAGCACTTTTGTTTTATATTTGAGTCTTGGAAGTTGTTACTACTGTAGCAACCTCTCCTTATCTTTATTTTGTTGCATTGTTGTGCCAAGTAAAGTCTTTGATAGCAATGTTGATACTAGATTTGGATTACTGCGCAGAAACAGATTTCTTACTGTCACGAAATTGAGCAGCCCCATCTGTATGTAACTCATAAAATTCTGCAAATTTACGTGCGTGATCCTCAGATATGTACTAAACTTTCATTCAATTTGAGCATTTTCATCTGAGCAAGTTAAGTGCCCCTGTAAAATTCGTCTTTACGGACTGTTCTGTTTTGACAGATTCTGCCTTTTATTTCGCATTGCCTGTTTTGCTATGTTCGATGGATTTCTTTGTTCCATTAACTTTCAGTAGATTTGTGCAATGTCCAGAAGTGTTAAGAATGATTATGTCACCTCTGAATATATGAATTTTCAATTATGCACTAACCCCCTAATGAGTTTGTTTCGAGTTTGGTGTGGAGGAAGTTTTCAAGGGTCAAGAGAGGAGGATGATACAATATGATCAAGAAGAGTGAAAAGTCTAAGCTTGGGATGCCCCCGTGGTTCATCCCTGCATATTTTAAGAAGACTCAAGCATCTAAGCTTGGGGATGCCCAAGGCATCCCCTTCTTCATCGACAACATTATCAGGTTCCTCTAATGAAACTATATTTTTATTCAGTCACATCTTATGTGCTTTGCTTGGAGCGTCTGTTTGCTTTAGTTTTTGTTTTGTTTGAATAAAGTCGGATCCCACAATCCTTTATATTGGAGATATTACGCTCCGCTGTTTCGTATGAACACATGTGTTCTTAGCTTTATCTTTAATGTTCATTGCGAAAGTTGAACTACCTCATTCATTGATATATGGTTGGAAATGGAAAATGCCGCATGTGGTAAATGGTATAATGTCTTGAATAATGTGATACTTGGCAATTATAGATCATGTTTAAGCTCTTGCATCATGTACCTTGCACCTATTAATGAAGAACTACATAGAGCTTGTTAAAATTTGGTTTGCATGATTGGTCTCTCTAAGTCTAGATATTTTCTGGTTGAGGTGTTTGAACAACAAGGAGACGATGTAAAGTCTTATAATGCTTACAATATGTTTATATGTGAGTCTTGCTGCACCATTTCATACTTGAGTTTGCTTCAAACAACCTTGCTAGCCTAGCCTTGTATTGAGAGGAATTCTTCTCGTGCATCCAAATCCTTGAGCCAAAATCCATGCCATTTGTGTCCACCATACCTACCTACCACATGGTATTTCTCCGCCATTCCAAAGTACATTACTTGAGTGCTACCTTTAAAATTCCATTCTTTGCCTTTGCAATATATAGCTCATGGGACAAATAGCCTTAAAAACTATTGTGGTGAAGAATATGTACTTATGTGTCTTATTTCTTAATAAGTTGCTTGTTGTGCGGTAACCATGTTTCTGGGGACGCCATCAACTTTTACCTTTGTTGAATATCATGTGAGTTGCTATGCATGTTCGTCTTGTCTGAAGTAAGGGAGATTTTCATGATCAAATGGTTTGAGTATGCATATTGTTAGAGAAGAACATTGGGCCGCTAACTAAAGCCATGAATCATGGTGGAAGTTTCAGTTTGGACATAAAACCTCAATCTCTTATGAGAATATTAACTGTTGTTGAATGCTTAAGCATTAAAAGAGGAGTCCATTATCTGTTATCTATGTTGTCCCGGTATGGGTGTCTAAGTTGAGAATGATCAAAAGCGAGAAATCCAATGCGAACCTTCTCCTTAGACCCTTGTACAGGCGGCATAGAGGTACCTTTGTGACACTTGGTTGAAACATATGTTATGCAATGATAATCCGTGTTAATCCAAGCTAATTAGGACAAGGTGCGGGCACTATTGGTATACTATGCATGAGGCTTGCAACTTATAAGATATCTTATACATAACTCATATGATTTATTACTACCGTTGACAAAATTGTTTCTTGTTTTCAAAATGAAAAGCTCTAGCACAAAAATAGTAATCCATGCTTCCCTCTGCGAAGGGCCATTCTTCTACTTTATTGTTGAGTCAGTTTACCTACTTCTTTCTATCTTAGAAGCAAACACTTGTGTAAACTGTGTGCATTGATTCTTACATGTTTACCTATTACACTTGTTATATTACTTTGTGTTGACAATTATCCATGAGATATACATGTTGAAGTTGAAAGCAACCGCTGAAACTTATATCTTCCTTTGTGTTGTTTCAAAGCTTTCTACTAAGAATTTATTGCTTATGAGTTAACTCTTATGCAAGACTTATTGATGCTTGTCTTGAAAGTATTATTCATGAAAAGTCTTTGTTATATGATTCATTTGTTTACTCATTATCTTCATCATTGCTTCGAATTGCTGCATTCATCTCATGTGCTTTACAATAGTATGATCAAGATTATGATAGCATGCCACTTCAGAAATTATCTTTGTTATCGTTTACCTACTCGAGGGCGAGTAGGAACTAAGCTTGGGGATGCTTGATACGTCCCAAACGTATCTATAATTTCTTATGTTCCATGCTACTTTTATGATGATACTCACATGTTTTATACACATTATATGTCGTTATTATGCATTTTCCGGCACTAACCTATTGACGAGATGCCCAAGAGCCATTCTTTGTTTTGCTGTTTTTGGTTTCGAAATCCTACAAAGGAAATATTCTCGGAATTGGACGAAACGCCCGGGCCTATTTTTCCACGAAGCTTCCAGGAAGAAGAGAAACGAGTGGGGCCACGACGACACAAGGCGGCTCGGCCCGAGCCTGCGCGCGGCCCTATTGTGTGGCCACCTCGTGTCGCCTCCTGACCTACCCTTCCGCCTACTTAAAGCCTTCGTCGCGAAACCCCCAGTACCGAGAGCCACGATACGGAAAACATTATTGTGACGTCGCCAATCCCATCTCGGTGGATTCAGGAGATCGCCTCCGGCACCCTGCCGGAGAGGGGAATCATCTCCCGGAGGACTCTTCATCGCCATGATCGCCTCCGGATCGATGTGTGAGTAGTTCACCCCTGGACCATGGGTCCATAGCGTGCTAGATGGTCGTCTTCTCCTAATTGTGCTATCATGCTCGATCTTGTGAGCTGCCTATCATGATCAAGATCGTTTCTTTGTAATCCTACATGTTGTGTTTGTTGGGATCCGATGGATATTGAATACTATGTCAAGTTGATTATCAATCTATCATATATGAGTTGTTTATGTTCTTGCATGCTCTCCGTTGCTAGTAGAGGCTGGCCAAGTTGATACTTGTGACTCCAAGAGGGAGTATTTATGCTCGATAGTGGGTTCATGCCTCCATTAAATCTGGGACAGTGACGGAAAGTTCTAAGGTTGTGGATGTGCTGTTGCCACTAGGGATAAAACATCGATGCTTTGTCTAAGGATATTTGTGTTGATTACATTACGCACCATACTTAATGCAATTGTCTGTTGCTTGCAACTTAATACGGAAGGGGTTCGGATGATAACCTGAAAGTGGACTTTTAGGCATAGATGCATGTGGATGGCGGTCTATGTACTTTGTCGTAATGCCCTGATTAAATCTCATTGTACTCTTCATGATATATGTATGTGCATTGTTATGCCTTCTTTATTTGTCAATTGCCCAACTGTAATTTGTTCACCCAACATGCTATTTATCTTATGGGAGAGACACCGCTAGTGAACTGTGGACCCGGTCTATTCTTTACATCTGAAATACAATCTACTGCAATACTTGTCTTTACTGTTCTTCGCAAACAATCATCTTCCACACAATATGGTTAATCCTTTGTTCACAGCAAGCGGTGAGATTGACAACCTCACTGTTACGTTGGGGCAAAGTACTTTGGTTGTGTGCAGGTTCCACGTTGGCGCGGAATCCCTGGTGTTGCGCCTATACTTCGCCGCCATCAACCTTCAACGTGCTTCTTGACTCCTACTGGTCCGATTAAACCTTGGTTTCTTGGGAAACTTGCTACGTCGCATCACCTTCCTCTTGGGGTTCCCAACGGACGTGTCAACTACACGCATCAGTGCCAGACAAATTGCTGGGCTTATGCAAAACCTAGGAGGGGGTGGGGTCATTAGTATGCAGTATGCTGATGATACCCTCCTCTTTCTAGAAAATAATATTCAAACTGCCATAAATTTGAAGTGGATCCTAGCTTGTTTTGAGCACATGTCTGGGCTGAGAATAAATTTCCATAAAGGTGATCTTGTTCCTATTAATGTGGATGAAGAGAATGCTCAACTTATTGCTCAATCCTTGAGTTGTAAGCTGGGAGTTTTTCCTATGAATTATCTTGGGGTTCCTCTTCACCATAGTAAACTTAGGAAAGAGGATATCCAACCTGTTGTGGATAAAATCCTTAACAGAGTTGGTCGCTGGAGAGGGAAGCTTCTTAATCATGCTGCTAAATTAGAGCTGGTGAGAAGTGTTTTGGCCAGTATCCCTCTCTATCTCCTGAGTATGATTAAGTTCCCAAAATGGGCCATTGCCCTTATTAATTCCCAAATGGCTCACTGCTTATGGGACAATTATGAGGGTCACCATAAGTATCATCTAGCTAACTGGGGATTAGTGACTAGATAGAAGGAGTATGGAGGCTTAGGCATTCCTGATTTAGCAGAGATGAACATGTGCCTGTTAGCCTCTTGGATTAAAAGATATTAGTTAAATGAGGATAAATTGTGGAAACAAATTGTAAATACTAAATATAATTTGGATAATCCTAATATTTTATCTTTCTCTTTAAATGGTGCATCTCCCTTTTGGAAAGGGGTTATGTGGGCTGCTAAAGCTGCTAAGATGGGTTATCAATGGAAAATTGGGAATGGTAGGAACATTAAGGTCTGGGTAGATCACTGGTTTGGGTCTTGTTCTCTGGCCATTCAATACTGGGAGATTTATTTCCTAGTAAATGAACAGAATAAAACCATTACTGATCTTTGGGATGGATCTACCTTAAAAGTGACTTCTAGGAGATGTTTTGATCATAGATTGATGTTGCAATGGCTTGAAATTCACCAGATTGCTCAAACTATTGCTTTTGATGATACAAAAGATAGTTTGATTTGGATGTGGGAGGCTAATGGTTCATACAGTGTGAAATCTATGTATGTTGTCATTAATTTTGGTGAGATTATGCCTGTCAATATTCATTGTGTCTGGAAACTCAAAGTGCCCCCAAAAATTCATTTCTTTCTTTGGTTACTTTTTCATAACAAGTTACTCACTAGAGATAATTTGGTTAAAAGACAGAATGTTGATGACTTAACTTGTGTGTTTTTTAATGAAGTTGAGTCATGTCAGCATCTTTTCTTTGATTGTGTGGTAGCAGCAAAACTCTGGAAGGATATTGTTATTGCTATGGATCTTAATATTAAAATTTTAAATATGCATGACATTTCTTCTCTCTAGGGGAACAAAAAGAATGGCAATATTAATATGATCTTTGCTGCTGTGTTGGCATGCAGGGTTTGTGGAAACACTTGGTATGCAGATGTGCGCAATGGAAAATCCTCCTGAAGGAGGAAGGAAGAGGAGAACTGATGATGTTGTTGAACAAGGTGGAGGTTTCAGCTCGGAGGCCGTCGCTGCTGTCGTGGCCGGAGCCTGGTTGACTCATTAGAAGAGGGCCAGGTCAACTTTGGAAGTATGTGACATGAACACCACAAGGAGTTTTGGACCGATGTTGATCACCGCTGAGGACCTAAGGAGGACGCTGGAGGCGAATGATCTAATCCTGGTGGGTGACGGCGCTGGGTTCCAGGTCTTGGATCGCCCTTGAGCTTGGAAAATGATGTTTTGTTTTGGTGGCTCAATGTGTTCTGTCTGTAAAATGCATGACTTCAAGGTTTTGCCCTGTTTTCTCCCCCCCCCCCCCGATGTTGGGGTTAGAACTGTTATGCTCCAAGTATGGGGTTTTGTAAAAGTTGGAAACGGGTGAGTGGTGCGAGGACGTGTGAGTCCTGAATATTGTGTGGTGTGTGGTGGCTGGTTTCAATATATTTGGAACCGGGGCGAGGTCCTTTTTCTCTAAAAAAATTACTGGTTGTTTCAGGTCGGTTTAATTTGCAAACTTCAAGCAGCAAACCAATTATGGAAGACACTTCCTTGCTGCTACCATACGTAGATCGTATGAAAGTGCCGGGTAAGCTTATATAACCTAGACCTAGAGTAGTTAAGTTGTTCCTGTGGGTTGTCAGTAGTAAGAGAATCGCCAACAGTAAACAAACGTTGCTTGTTGTAATCAAAACACGTTCATCTATAAAAAAAACACCTGTTGAAATATTAACACACTAGATCATGGAAGCACGGGGCTATTTGACTTTCCGTCCCGAAGTTCGCTGCCACTTGCTCACATGCGACCAAGTTGAGTGTAATTGATCATATGGATCGAAATTGGCACCCCCATTGCCCAGATGGATTTTTTTTGGATGAAACTCGACTGAACACAAGTTCCAGTGCATGCACTATGTTAGAAAACTCTTGAAGTTTTGAACTTAATTGAAATCAATTACCTTCATCCCAATATCTCGAGTTGGGTCCACCTTGTTAGCTTTGCCTGTTATTCTTTTCCAGCATAGACGGTAAGAGACCCACTTTCCCGATCTTCTTCACTCTCCTCTCCTCCTCGAAATCTCTAACTCAGCTCCGGCTCCTCCTCCATAAACCGATACTTCCCATCGTTCCCCAACTTGCCACCATCGGAAGTCGTTCTCCCATGGAGAAGCACATGCCGTCGGGTGATCTAAAGCAACGACTAGCCTTGGGCGGGTGCGTCCTGTCTCGCACCACCATAGGCATGGTAGATCTGGCATAGAAATTTTGTGACCACACTCTCATGACAATCATATTAGGAACATGACCCAACATGTCACCGATGGATTTGCTGGCAGAGCTGAGGGCAAAGTTTGGGATTTGATGGAAGGAAGTGAAGGTTCAAGTTTCCGCGTCGGTGGATTTCTTTGTGAGGTTCGTCTCCACTCTCTAGCTCCAACTGCGAGCATATTTTGCACTCTTCTCATTCTTTCAAGTGTCGCGACAAGAAAGTGAGCTTCCTCCATTGACATCACTCCTTGGGGCATGTCTTATTGAGGGAGCTTCATTCCTCTCCAAACTCAGCTTCGACGGTCTCCCTTGGTTGCATGGGAACCGGAGGCCCTGAAAACAAATCGCTAGCAGCCTCAGTGAAGAGCTAGTGGAGACTCTGCTGCCAAGTGACATGTGGACCATGTAGGTAAAGGTGTGGTTGAAAGATACATACACCGTTCCAAAGCTAATATGAAGTGCACTTTAGCTTACCCCAAATCACTTGATCGTCGTCCATGTTGAGGAGGAAAACTTATCATAAATCACGGCTTGCTTGAGTAGAATGAAAAATGTTACTCCCTCCTTCACCGACGTAAGAGTTTTAGCTATTTTTAATACAAACTAGATACAAATTAAAATGAGCGAACATACTCACTAAAATACTTTTTTTTGTTTGTTTGAAAGTAGCTTATCACGTGTACCACGCGATATACTCACTAAAATACGTCTAGATATATGTAATTTTAGGACAATCTAAAAAAAAATCTTATAATAGTGAACAGAGGTAGTAGACGAGATTTATTGTGAATTCTCATGCACGATCCACGTTCCCTTTTTAAGAAAGTCTCCAATACTCGTTTTGCCTTTATAATAGCGAACAGAGGTAGTGGACCACCAACTCGTTTAGCCCAAACGCAAGAAAAAATGAAGAGAGGAGCGGCCCATTGGACCCTATAAAATCTATCGCAACCGACCAACCCTAACTTCTGCCGTTCCTATCTTCCTGGGCTCTCCGGCGAACGCCACAGCCACAAGCTTCTTCTTCGTCGATCAAGGTTCGGACTTGCTATCTTTTCCCCATCTCTACTTCTAGCTAGCTAGTGGTCGTGTTCATATTCATGCGTTGTGTCCGCGATCTCTAGAGCCTGCTCTCAGGGTAGGACTAATGGAAGCTGTTAGATCCTACGATTGTTTAGAGAGAACATTATAAGAGTTCAACGTTTTTCTTGCGGATATGACTGTTCTGTTCATCTAGAGAACTTTGTAGATATCAGTTCTTGCCTTTTCTCGATAAGAAAGGTAACCTCCGGTCTCTACATTGATTGATCCCCATAACCATCTAGAGAACTTTGTAGATATCAGTTCTTGCTTTTTTCGTAGGTCTAGGATTATTGCATAACCATTATTATTAGAAGAGAGGAACGAACGCGTATTCATCAACAAGTCCTCTCTGCCGTCGGTCGTCATGCACAAGATCTGGGAAGAAGAAAAAGATTGGATCCTTGCAGGCACTAAGAGCCTGGCAGATCTTGTTAGCTGAGTTCCCTTTCGGGGCGGCGATGTTCCGCCCCACCCCTTTTTTCCGTTTTAATTGCTCTTGCTATGTACCTGTTTGCTTCTCCTATATCAATATAACACAAAAGCTTTTTTACCTGTTTCAAAATTTTTTTATTAGAAATAACAAATAAGTCGAAGCCAAACAAAGTTGACTTTAGAAGGAAAAATATCCCGAGGCCGTATGCCTCGCAACAGTAACTTCACTAGCCTACCACTAACCATAAGGTAACTCTTAGCATAAGCCTTCAAGCATGACTTGATGCTACCGAGAAACATGACTTGACGCCTCTGGATGAGACGTCGTAGTAGCCCTCCTCGCTAGGCATGACTTGACAAATCCAGAAATGATGCAATGCGTAGCACCCTCCAATCGGATCAAACCCGATCTGGGCAGCCCATACAACTACTGGCCTCAGCGGTCCAAGAATACGATGTCCCAAACTGCCATCTACCTCGAGTCCTCGACACATGGAGCTGAAGGCCATCACCATCTCGAAGATCTAGCCACCACACCATCCACATCACCACATGACAACAGCTCTGCCACCGAAGAGTCAGGTAGGTGCCCCAATTCCAAAACTCATGCGCCGCCAACAGAAGGGGCATATGCTGCCACAGTGCGCCGCACATACAACGTGTGTGGCATGCAGCCGTATGGCCATCACCTAGACGTTGAAGCGAGATCAACTACCTCGAAGATGCCAGTAGATCTGAAAGACATGCAAGATCCGCCATCCTCTCATGCTCGTCCCCCTTCCTCGCTTTTGTAGCCCATCGCCACGGCGGAAAAGCTGATGCCCTGGCCGCTACACCAACATGGGAGAACTACTGGCACCTTTGCACCCTACCCTCCTGCATCACCCCAACATCATCCCATTGTTGCATCTCCTAGTGCATCAAACCAACGGAGATTAGGGTCGCTACCCGGACTTGACGTGTTGCAAACGCATAGGAAGATGCGGACAAGATCCCCCATCAATGGATCTTTTTTTTTCATGAGACTGTCAGGAGATTACATAGTAACATACCTACCGCCCCCATCATAGGCGCCGGGCTGCCAACAGCGAGGAGAGAGGAAGGAAGGTGGCGGCTTGGTCGAGCAGCAGCCTCCAAAAGGGCCCACAAGGGTTCTCTCCTAGGTCGCCTGAAGGGGATGACTTAAGGAACGCCTTTATCGATAGAGGTTCTTGTTATATATATACCTGTCGTGGAAAAAATTTGATACTTTATCTTTTGTATGCAGTATTGGTCAGCCTTTAATATTGTACTAGGAAGTAATGCGCGGCGGCACACCGCGCCTTTGGATGTTAGATTGTATAATATCTGGATTGTTGAAGTGGTGCCAAAGTGCTGTTGTGAAATCATTGCTGGAGTAAGCTAAAAGTGCTATTGTAGCGTCATGGTTTAAAATTATCGTAAACAGATGAAAAAACATAGTAGTATAGACAAAAAGATACCTGGTGGTCTTGACTCTTGAGGCAGTGGAAAAAATCGGATTCTATGTAGTAGTAGTACCAGTGCAGTGTAAGCTACAGTGCCCGATGTGAATCTTGCTGTGTTTGTTCTACAACGTAAATAAAAGCTGGACGAACGCATCTGGTGTTAATCTTAGTTTGTGGTCGATACATTGTAGCAACTCTGAAGAGCGCCCTAGCTTCTCCAACATTTAGTCTTGTGAGCTGAGTTGGCATTTGCTGGTCATCGTTTCTATTTCAGTAGACAGGGTAGGTCAGTTAATTGAGAACTATATATTCTCTTCAATGTACAGAACTGAGTGAACCATGTAATTTTTCCGGATCTCAAGACTTAACTTCGCAAATTTTTCCCCCAGGGTTATGTTCTGTATAAACAATTCATTTGGGAAGCTTCTACTGTTTTTCTAGATACCGCGTTCTTGTTTCTACTACCTCTGTATGTTAGAATTGTTGTCGTTTTTGTGCATTGTTCTCCAGGCTAATAAAAGGTTTTTCCGTTTATGATTGTGTGCTCATTCAGACAGAATGCATCTCTTTGTGAAGAGCCCCACCGGCAGGACAATCTGCCTCAAGGTCAAACGATCAGATACCCTCCATACTGTCAAGGCAAAGATTCAGGAACAGCTGCACCGCCTTTTCTTTGACGGAGTGCAGCTAGAGGAGGACAACCTTACATTGGCTGATTATGGCATCAAACATGAGTCCACACTCGACCTCCAAGAAAGAATGCAAATCTATGTAATGGAGACGCTGGCAGGCAGGACCATCACGCTTGAGGTTGACAGCTTGGATACCATTGACACTGTCAAGTCCAAGATTCAAGATATTCAGGGATTTCCCAAGGATCGCCAGTGCCTCATCTTTGCCAATAAACAGCTGGTGGACGAGAGCACCTTGGCAGACCTCAACATTTGCAAGGACTCCACTCTTCTCCTTGTCCTCCTTCCGGCGGTCCACCACCCGGCCATCCACTACCCGGACGGTCCAGGAGATAAAATGCGCATCTTCGTGAGGGATCTAAAAGGAAAGACCATCACGCTTCAGGTTGAGAGGACAGAAATCATCGACAATGTCAAGATGAAGATCTATCAGGTGGACGGCTGTCGTCCGGCACAGCAACGCCTCCTATTTGCCGGTCGGCAGCTGGAGAACGACCGCACCCTGGCGGACTATACGATTCGGAAGGACGATACCCTCCATTTGGTGCTCTGCCTTTGTGGTTGTTGAGATGGTCATCGGGACGTCTGACAAGTATTTTTGCAGCTCTTTTTGCTCTCTACTAGTGGTGTTTTATCGGTAGAACTATTGTTACAGTCTTTCCAGTGGCGTGCTATCCGGAACTATCATTCTGAATTTCTGATACGTTAATGGTATTTTTTTTCATCAAGATAAAAAACGTGAGATGCTTTACAGTGAAGAGTCTCTGGGTCTGCCCGGCGGTTGATTGAGAAATATAGTCCGCAGTGCCTTGCACTGAAATTCGATCCGACTCAAAACAGCATGCAATCGAATGTGCTTTGTTCTGCCCCAAACCCCTCCCATTCCCAATCTTCACAAGCTTTGGACTCAACATAGAGAAAGGATGAGGAGGAAGAGACAAAGGTTTCTCTCTTCTGGCTTCCCTTAAAAGCCTATCTTATTTTTATAAAATGAATGAAGGTAACCTCTCTATTCTCATTTCCTCTATTATCATGGGTGGAAGAACGAAAATAGATGATTCTTAAAAAAAATGGAATTCGAACGTACTCCCCTTCGTTTCAGAATAATAGATGTTCAGGTTTATTCTAAGTCAAACTTAGTGAAGTTTGCCACAATTAATAGTAAAATATGTCAGCAATACCAACAACTCAAATCTATATGGTACGGAAATTTGTCCGAATAAAACGAATTTGGTGTTTTAGATTTTTTTTAAAAAATACTTTTACACTTACACACATATGGACGTGGGTGTTTTGGTCACCGTCCATTTTGCTTTGATACTTGGATAAAATGAGGAGAGAGAAAGGTATCTTTTCATCTACCCAGGCGAGCGAGAATCTCGAGAAATAAATCGATGGTCCATAACACACCCACACCCATGCGTGCTTACACAAAATCCATTCTTTTTTTTAGAAAATGTTGCTCAACATTAAATACAAGAACGCGGTCGCCACTACTCTCAACAGGCCGCCGACCAGCCCGTAGAGACGAGGCCTCACATGTTTTGATATTCACACACGCGAGAGGAACGCCCCCGCACCGCCTCGCCTAGCCGACACGGGTTGTGACCAACAACCTTCGCCTACCACCTCCCCTTTCCGGCCTCTATCTTCCACCAACGTTAGCGGGCGATGCCCGTGCGGGGGTGGCAAGATCCCCTTCCATGGAGGCGGCAAGGATTTCCCACTCTATGGCTGCGGATGATTTTTTCCTTCTTATTCGGCACGTGGACATGCGGCAATAACAAGGGAGGGTCGATTAGGTGCTTCACCGGATGGGATTCCGTGAACCATTGCGGTCTCCTGCTCTAGGTTGGATTGCGGGAAAATGGGCTTGGGAGGGTGTCGAGGGAGCCCCTCGGTAATGTCCACCATGAGGGGCTTAGGGTTGACAGAATCCTGCAAGCTAGCACTAGACATCGGATACCAAACAAACGGGGAGAGAGATTTACCCAGGTTCAGGGCCCTCGATGAGGTAAAACCTTACTTCCTACTTGTCTAATCTTGATTATCGAATATGTTGGGTTACAATGGGGTAGCCGATAGGCTGCTATGGTTGACTCACCGAGAGGCAAGGATTCTAGGGCTTGAGCTCTAAGTTGCGATGATTCTGCGTACTGTTGTTCTGATGTTCGGCAGACCCTCTCCTGGCCTTTATATAGCAGGTCAGGTCCCGAGAGTCCTGTCCAAACTCGACTGGGTTACAAAGGATCTAATCTAGTCTTTCCATCTTTGGCGCCCTCTTGCCTTGTCCATCAAGAATCCGTCTTCTGGTAGGTCTTCTTTGTTGGAACCGACATACGGGCCCACCCTGGTCATTGGACAATCTTCGTGGGCCCCTAGTTGGGCCAAGGGAGGTATACTAACGTCGGGTACCCGAAGGGTAATGCCCATATCAGTAGCCCCTGACTGGCCGAAGTAAAGCTTCGGGCAGGGACTATAT
The DNA here is from genome assembly GCA_030979885.1 of Lolium multiflorum. Taxonomy (NCBI): domain Eukaryota; kingdom Viridiplantae; phylum Streptophyta; class Magnoliopsida; order Poales; family Poaceae; genus Lolium; species Lolium multiflorum. The sequence continues at coordinate 18,732,543 of CM061748.1, forward strand.
ATAGTTGCCTTCATCCGAATATCCTTGCTTGTCGAAGAAAATTGCATCTTCATGTTTGCCATGGAGTAGAAATCGCTTGATACCGGGTGCGCGTCTAGCGCTCCCGATGGGAGTAGCCCCCGAGTATAGGGACGGATGTTTGCAACCGTGCGTAGACTCAAGTTGTACTACTCGAAGATTTTGCTGTCGATGTTTTCTGATCCGATCATCCGATACTTTTAGTATATCGGGTCTTCAAAGACTTCGGGTGAAATCATATAATTTGGTTGTACGTAAGGGATATAAAGTAACGAGCCCAGCCTTATTCGATAAATCGATGTTGGTTAACTGCTGATAGCAAAACAACGTTACCCTACACAGAATCAAGTCCCCGGGCTTGATCCTGGATTTGCTGGAACCTTTGGGTCCGTTTTTCTTTGGATTCACTAGTTTTTATCGGGTGCGCGTCCAGCGCTCCCGATGGGAGTATCCCCGAGTCTAGGGACGGATGTTTGCGACCGTGCGTAGACTCAAGTAGAGTAGTCGAAAATATTAAATTCCTTCGAGTGCCTCACCAATGAGGAGTCGATATCTTTGATGACATCATCAATGACGTGGCCTCTGCGGCAGCTCGATTGACAGGACATGACCTAATGGGCCCACCCTATATCTGCGCGGTTAGTTAGGAAATGACTTATCCTTGCGCGTTGAACGAGGTGTTTCCTTGATTCTCATGCGTAGTAGAGATTGTGGGCCGCCGGTTTCTCTCCTTTCTTGACACGTGTGTAGTTAGACTCTCGCCCACTTCCCCTTGCTGTGGATTCGACGGCCACGATCGGTAGTAAATTTTCATTATAAAAGGAGGGGCAGCTAAGGCAAACCTCATTTTGCTCTTGGTTTGATCTATCATCTTCCATAATTGCAATTCACAATTAATGCCATGGACGACTGAGCTCCGGGCTCACTGAACCAATTGTTGCAAGGCGCCCACCGCCACGCGCAATGCGACCACCGCCAAGTATCTCGACTAGCCTGCCCCCTCATAACAAGCGTGATGAGAAGAGTTGAGGACCTTGGGGCTGATCTCTGTAATGATCGGACATCATATTTAAGGTGAGTCTCGTCGAACCTCCTGCTGGCTTCACATCATGTTTTGCCTTTGAAGGGTGGGCTCCCAGCCCACGAGTTCCTTCGGTTCTACATGGGAGGGCAACTGACCCCGAACTCCATCCTGCACTTGGCCATTTTTATCACCGTTTGCAAGGCCTTCCTCGGCATTGACCCCCATTGGGGTCTTTGGAGGAAAATCTTCTATGTCAATCGCCACAGTGGAGGCGAAGGCCCTCACGTTGTCGGAGGAGTTGGCTTTGTCGTCAGGAAGGAGGTTAATTATTTCAACTTTTAGGAGCGAGGGGGCGACAAGTCTCTGCCGTCACTAGTAACATTTGGCTAGTCTATAACGATTTTATTTCGTCAGCGAACGGGCAAAATCCGTCATGGAGGCCTCATACTAACGATTTGCAGGACCGTGGCGGACCTCGCGTCATAGATGGCCAGACTGACGGTTAGATCGTCCCGTCATGGATCCGTGACGACCTAGCCCACACCCAAAGCCCACCCGGCCCGGTACGTCGTGACGGGCATAACCGTCATGCAGCTGCCTCCCCGACCGAGACCATCGTCTCAGACCAATCATTGTGTTGTCGGTCCAATGATTGGTCTAGCAGGACAATGATTAAGCTGTCAGTCGGTCGGGTGACATCAGCGTCCACGTGGATCGCCACGAGGCCCATTCCGGTGCTGACACCTGGCACCCATTTTCAAAATATTTTCCTGTAAATCACGGACACTTGGTCCAATCATACAACGACGTGTGTTCGCACGGAATGTGTCAGCCAAGGACACGTGTCGGCTTTGCGAGCACGCCGCGTGGACCAGTAGAAGTTGGACACGTCGCCTGTTCATTCCCGACACTGCGGCGAATAAAGGTTGGACACGTTGGTAAATAAAAGTTGGCCGCGTGGACGAGTAGACGTCCACCACGTGGACAAATAAAAGATGCCCGCGTGGACGAATAGACGTCCGCCACGTGGTTTGGGTTAGGGTTAGGATTTAGCTTTAGGGTTAGGGTTTAGTGTTAGGATTTCGGGTTAGGGTTAGGATTTAGCGTGGGCTCACATAATTGGGCCCTACATGCCAATTGGGTTGGACGGCCCGATTCGCCATCGACAGAGCGCTAGTACGATCAACGGCCCAATAAAAGCCCTTTTCTGTTTTGGCCCAACACAAATGATATGGCCCATGAGAGCTATGAAACAACTGAAAGGGATATATAATTAATTACATGCATACTTACTGGATTACAGGCATCGTTACTGGGTTACATGCATACTTAATGGATTACAGGCAACGTTACTGGGTTACAGCATACAGTAACGTAAGATCCGATTCAGCGTGCACAGAAGCACTAACATAACAGTTCAAAGTCGTCACATTAGTCCCCCATGGACAAACGCAACATCAAAATAACAGTTCAAGCGTCGAACATCCCACCTGTTCACGATGTAATCAAGATTACGAAGTCGTAGACAGCTGCTCGATTTTTTCAAAGGACGCGAGCAACTTCCCAAGCTTTGCAAACACCCAACTCTGCATCTCTTCCTTTTCTTTTGCCTTGCTGGCCATCTGATCAATTTTAGATTTCTGGATCTGAATAATATCGCGCAGCTCTGTAGTTATACTCTTCTCTCTCTCTAGTTCTGCAGCAAGCTTGCTCTTTCTGACTCGACAAGGCTGAGAGGGCTGATGCACAACCCCGCGTTCTGAAGAAAAGTAGGTTGGGAGATTTTCTTTGACAGGACATCGTGTACAACCTGAGCCTCATTCTTGCGTCCTCCATCAGATGTTGGTACAGACAGCTCATGTTCCATCTCAGCCTTGTTTTACAAAGAAACATGGTTATGAGATGCAGCATAATATAACCTTCACATTAGTGATGACTCTTTGAAAGTTGTCTTACAATTGCATTCTTAGTGCGGGTGGAGAAGCACGTATGTCGGCTCAAGTGGCACTCCTTGAACATATCCAAAGGACCGAGTTCTTTGTCGTTGTACTTCTCCCCCTTGAAAAACGCAAATATTAAGAGGCCTTCTTAAAGGTTCTATTAGGATCTGGTAATAAAAGAGTTTGCATCCACACATAAACTACAGTCTGTGCTAGCAACAATGCAAATGAAAGGTCATAGACGCAGCGGCTACCAAAATAGGAATTTAGTTCAACTGTTCATCACATTATTGTCAAATACATTGGAAAGTCACAATCATAAAAATAATATCACAATTGGATACCCAAACATGTTATTGTCAAATACATACAATACAATAAGTGCTATTGAACAAGAAATATCTAGCACATGCATTGGGCGAAAAACAAACTTATATAGCAATCTAACGGGAAACATCAATCACGGCTATCTGTTGACAAGTCTTGACTTACCAAGCTCTCCAGATAAGCTTCATAGCTGCGTGGCCCAGTAGTGTGATGGTAAAGAACCTTAGCACGGTTTTCTCTGTTTTGATTACTGATTTCCTGAAATGGAAGGTATAGTTAGTAACAGTACTCATTATTAAGCTTAATGCACTAGCTAGTGGAAACCAAAAAGTCCAAACTGCGAGAAGGTCTAGGCAATTCACTTATCCACTTCAACTCCCATAAGCATGTACAATGCAGCATCTTCAATTTTGTAAGGAACTGACCTTAATCTTGGGATCCGTCTAGTGCTACACAAGCTCGTTCCACTCAACGTCATTCATCGAACTGACGGGGCTTTCTTTCGGCACATCACAGAGAGGAAGGCAATCGAAGTACTTTCTTTTAAGGACATGTCGTTGATGCTTAACACCTATCTGAAGATACCTCCTACATGCTGCTTTTACTGGTGAAGCATTTATATCCATATCAAACCTTACCTAGAGAGTAGTGACATGAAAGAACAGGCATAAGAATGGAAATCTCTTAAATCAGCTGTATATAAACATTACAGTCGGGCAAAGGGCCTACAGTATATACTTACCCCAACTCTGTTGTAATAGTCAGAGAGGAGCCTAGTGTCCCCCTTATACTTCCTCCAGTGCGAACGCACAAGCACATGGTTCTTGACAGTCTTGTAACATTCAGTTGCAAACTTTGCAGCGATTATAGCTGACACTGGCCTTATCCTCCCTTTTGGAATGACCACTGGCAGTTTGCCAGCCGGTGATCGGTACAATCTGCTCAGTACTTCTCCCACGTTTTTTCTCCTTCCCACTACACATATAGACAACTTGTGAGGTAATAATGATGATACTACAGATAAAATATGGAAGAAACAGGCAAAATACACCAAACATACCTTTAACCCCATTACTAGGCAGGGTAGCCTCATCATGTTGAGCAAGGTGAGGAGTTCCATAGCCTTCAACATTCATGAGATTGGTGGCATCGATCCGGTCAGTGACTATGTCCACAAGGACATGCCCCATAGCATCATTTTCTGTGTCCATGGGAGGCAAACCTGAGTGTGGTCATCGTGCATCCAAAGAAAACATAAATGCAAAGATAGAAGTTCAGAGTACAGCATGCTAGATGCAGTAAGAACTTAGTGGTACAGCTTACCTTCAGCGAGATAAGGGTTTAGACGAAGAGATCTGCGACACACTGAGATTGGATTTGATTTCAGTCTAGCAGGTGGCGTGTCTGGCGATGATCTTTTGGCGCTCATCTGGGTTGGAGCGTCGAGTTAGCCATGTTGGAGTTCTTGCGTGCATGATACTTGATACGTGTGGTGACACGTCCGTTAGAACCCCAAGAGGAAGGTGTGATGCGCACGGTAGCAAGTTCCCTCAATAAGAAACCAAGGTTTAATCGGACCGGTAGAGTCAAGAAGCACGTTGAAGGTTGATGGTGGCGAAATGTGATGCGGCGCAGCACCAGGGATTCCGGCGCCAACCTGCACAACACAACCAAAGTACTTTGCCCCAACGACAGTGAGGTTGTCAATCTCAGGCTTGCTGTGAACAAAGGATTAAACGTATTGTGTGGAAGATGATTGTTTGTGAAGAAAACAGTAAAGAACAATTGCGGTAGATTGTATGCGATGTAAAGAATAGGACCGGGTTCCATAGTTCACTAGAGTGTCTCTCCCATAAGATAAAAGCATGTTGGGTGAACAAATTACAGTCGGGCAATTGACAAATAGGAGAGGGAACAATGCACATACATGACATGATAAATATAGTGAGATTTAATCGGGCATTACGACAAAGTACATAGACCTAGCATTCATCTATGCCTAAAAAGTCCACCTTGGTTATCATCCGAACCCCTTCCAGTATTAAGTTGCAAGCAACAGACAATTGCATTAAGTATGGTGCCTAATGTAATCAGCAACTACATCCTTAGACATAGCATCAATGTTTTATCCCTAGTGGCAACAACATCCACAACCTTAGAACTTTCTGTCACTGTCCCAGATTTAATGGAGGCATGAACCCACTATCGAGCATAAATACTCCCTCTTGGAGGCAAACTTGGCCAGAGCCTCTACTAATAACGGAGAGCATGCAAGATCATAAACAACACATAGGTAATAGATTGATAATCACCATAACATAGTATTCTCTATCCATCGGATCCCGACAAACACAACATATAGTATTACAGATAGATGATCTTGATCATGCATGTTAGGCAGCTCACAAGATCCAACAATGAAGCACAATTAGGAGAAGACGACCATCTCTACTGCTATGGACCCATGATCCAGGTGAACTACTCACTCATCACTCCGGAGGCGATCATGGCGATGAAGAGTCCTCAGGAGAGATGATTCCCCTCTCCGACGGAGGTGGGAGGCGATCTCTGAATCCCTGAGATGGGACTGGCGGCGGCCTCCAGGAAGGTTTTCCGTATCGTGGCTCTCGGTACTGGGGGTTTCGTGACGGAGGCTTTAAGTAGGCGGAAGGGCGGGGACGTACAGGGCCCCACACGCTAGGGCCGCGCGGCCAAGGCTGGGCCGCGCCGCCCTAGTGTGGCGGCGCCTCGTGGCCCCACTTCCTTTCCCCCTCGGTCTTACGGAAGCTTCGTGCAAAAATAGGACCTGGGCGTTGATTTCGTCCAATTTCGAGAATATTTCTTTACTAGGATTTCTAAAACCAAAAACAGAAAACAGCAACTGGCTCTTCGGCATCTTGTTAATAGGTTAGTGCCGGAAAATGCGTAAATACGACATATATTGTGTATAAAACATGTAGATATAATCAATAATGTAGCATGGAACATAAGAAATTATCGATACGTCGGAGACGTATCGGCATCTCCAAGCTTAGTTCTGCTGAGCAGGCAAACGATAACAAGGATAATTTACGGAGTGACATGCCATCATAACATTGATCATACTATTGTAAACATATGTAATGAATGCAGCGATCAAAAACAATGTATATGACATAAGTAAACAAATGAATCATAAAGCAAAGACTTTTCATGAATAGTACTTTCAAGACAAGCATCAATAAGTCTTGCATAAGAGTTAACTCATAAAGCAATAAATCAAAGTAAAGGTATTGAAACAACACAAAGGAAGATTAAGTTTCAGCGGTTGCTTTCAACTTATAACATATATCATGGATAGTGTCAATGTAAAGTAATATAACAAGTGCAATATGCAAGTATGTAGGAATCAATGCACAGTTCAAGTGTTTGCTTCTTAAGGTGGAGAGAGATAGGTAAGCTGACTCAACAATAAAAGTAAAAGAAAGGTCCTTCAAAGAGGAAAAGCATCGATTGCTATATTTGTGCTAGAGCTTTTATTTTGAAAACATGAAACAATTTTGTCAACGGTAGTAATAATGCATATGAGTTATGTAAATTATATCTTACAAGTTGCAAGCCTCATGCATAGTATACTAATAGTGCCCGCTTGTCCTAATCAACTTGGACTACCGGATCATCGCAATACACATGTTTCAACCAAGTGTCACAAAGGGTACCTCCATGCCTTTGTACAAAGGTCTAAGGAGAAAGCTCGCATTTTGGATTTCTCGCTTTGATTATTCTCAACTTAGACATCCATACCGGGACAACATGTAGCAACAATTAATGTTCTCATATGAGATTGAGGATATATGTCCAAATGAAACTTCCACCATGATTCATGGCTTTAGTTAAGCGGCCCAATGTTCTTCTCTAACAATATGCATGCTCCAACCATTAAGGTGGTAGATCTCTCCTACTTCAGACAAGACGGACATGCATAGCAACTCACATACAACAAAGAGTTGATGGCGTCCCCAGAAGCATGGTTATCGCACAACAAGCAACTTAATAAGAGATAAAGTGCATAAGTACATATTCAATACCACAATAGTTTTTAAGGCTATTTTGTCCCATGAGCTATATATTGCAAAGGCGAATGATGGAATTTTAAAGGTAGCACTCAAGCAATTTACTTTGGAATGGCGGAGAAATACCATGTAGTAGGTAGGTATGGTGGACACGAATGACATAGTGGTTGGCTCAAGGATTTTGGATGCATGAAGTATTCCCTCTCGATACAAGGTTTAGGCTAGCAAGGTTATTTGAAGCAAACTCAAGGATGAACCGGTGCAGCAAAACTCACATAAAAGACATATTGTAAACATTATAAGACTCTACACCGTCTTCCTTGTTGTTCAAAACTCAATACTAGAAATTATCTAGACCTTAGAGAGACCAAATATGCAAACCAAATTTTAGCAAGCTCTATGTATTTCTTCATTAATGGGTGCAAAGTATATGATGCAAGAGCTTAAACATGAGCACAACAATTGCCAAGTATCAAATTATCCAAGACATTTTAGAATTACTACATGTAGCATTTCCCGATTCCAACCATATAACAATTTAACGAAGAAATTTCAACCTTCGCCTTGAACATTATGAGTAAAGCCTAAGGACATATTTGTCCATATGCAACAGCGGAGCGTCTCTCTCCCATACGGTGAATGCTAGGATCCATTTTATTCAAACAAAAACAAAAACAAAACAAACCGACGCTCCAAACAAAGTACATAAGATGTGATGAATAAAAATATAGTTTCAGGGGAGGAACCTGATGATGTTGTCGATGAAGAAGGGGATGCCTTGGGCATCCCCAAGCAAACGCCTGAGTCTTCTTAAAATATGCAGAGGGATGAACCAGGGGGCATCCCCAAGCTTAGAGCTTTCACTCCTCTTGATCATAGTATATCATACTCCTCTCTTGACCCTTGAAAACTTCCTTCACACCAAACTTCAAGCAAACTCATTAGAGGGTTAGTGCACAATTAAAAATTCACATATTCAGAGGTGGCACAATCATTCTTAACACTTCTGGACATTGCACAAAGCTACTGGACATTAATGGATCAAAGGAATTCATCCAACATAGCAAATACGGCAATCGAAATAAAAGGCAGAATCTGTCAAAAACAGAACAGTCCGTAAAGGCGACCTGAAAGGGCACTAGACTTGCTCAAATGGAAAAACTCAAAACTAATGAAAGTTGCGTACATATACGAGGATCACGCTCGTAATTTTGCAGATTTTTTTCGAATTTTTTACGAGAGACTTATGCCAGAATTCGTGACAGACAGCAATGCTGTTTCTGCGCAGCGATCCCAAATATAACATCAACTTTAGCATAGAAACTTTACTTGGCACAATAACATGATAAGGAGAGGTTGCTACAGTAGTAAACAACTTCCAAGACTCAACAAAACAAAAATTGCTGTAGTAAAAACATGGGTTGTCTCCCATAAGCGCTTTTCTTTAACGCCTTTCAGCTAGGCGCAGAAAGTGCATATCAAGTAACATCAAGAGTAGAAGCATCAACATCATAACTTGTTCTAATAATAGAATCAAAGGCAACTTCATTCTCTTTCTAGGAAGTGTTCCATACCTTTCTTGAGAGGAAATTGATACTTAATATTTCCTTCTTTCATATCAATAACAACTTCGAAGAAAGGGTCTTCCCAAGACAATAGGACAAGATGCATTGCATTCGATATCCAAGACAACAAAATCAACGGGGACAAGGTTATTGTTAACCGTAATATGAACATCCCCAAAGGTTTCTTTTTAACATTATCGGCAAGATTAACATCCAAATAACAATTCTTCAATGGTGGCAAGTCAAGCATATCATAAATCTTTTAGGCATAACAGAAATACTTGCACCAAGATCACATAAAACATTACATTCAAAGTCATTGAATTTCATTTTAATGATGGGCTCCCAACCATCTTATAACTTTCTAGGAATAGAAGTTTCAAGTTTTAGTTTCTCTTCTCTAGCTTTTATGAGAGCATTTGTAATGTGTTTTGTAAAGGCTAAATTATAGCACTAGCATTGAGACTTCTAGCAAGTTTTTGTAAGAACTTTATAACTTCAGAGATGTGGCAATCATCAAATCTAAATCATTATGAGCTACAATAGTAATCATTGTCCCCAAGGTTGGACAAAATTTCAGCAGTTTTATCACAAGTGGTTTCAGGTTTAGCAATTTCAGGCAGTTTTTACGCTTTGCACTAGGAGTAGAAACATTGCCAACACCAATTATTTTACCATTGATAGTAGGAGGTGCAGCACATGTGAAGAATTAACATTACTAGTGGTGGTAATAGTCCAAACTTTAGCTACATTATTCTCTTTAGCTAGTTTTTCATTTTCTTCTCTATCCCACCTAGCACGCAATTCAGCCATTAATCTTATATTCTCATTAATTCTAACTTGGATGGCATTTGCTGTAGTAGTAATCTTATTATCAATATCCTCATTAGGCATAACTTTCAATTTTAATAGATCAACATCGAGGCAAGTCTATCAACTCTAGAAGCAATAATATCAATTTTATCAAGCTTTTCCTCAAAAGATTTGTTAAAAGCAGTTTGTGTACTAATAAATTCTTTAAGCATGGCTTCAAGACCAGGGGTACACTCCTATTATTGTAAGAATTCCCATAAGAATTGCCATAACCATTACCATTAGCGAAGGATATGGCCTATAGTTATTACGGAGTTGTTCCTATAAGCATTGTTGTTGAAATAATTATTTTTAATGAAATTCACATCAACATTTTCTTCTTGAGCAACCAATGAAGCTAAAGGAACATTATTTGGATCAACATTAGATCTACCATTCACAAGCATAGACATAATCACATCAATCTTATCACTCAAGGAAGAGGTTTTTACACCTTCTTACCTTGTGGAGCTCTTTCCGTGTGCCATTCAGTAATTTATCATCATATCATCAAGAAGCTATGTAGCCGCCCCAAAGTGATGGACATAAAGGTACCTCCAGCAGCTGAATCCAATAAATTCCGCGAAGAAAAATTTAGTTCTGCATAGAAGGTTTGGATGATCATCCAAGTAGTCAGTCCATGGGTTGGGCAATTCTTTACCAAAGATTTCATTCTCTCCCATGCTTGAGCAACATGTTCAGTATCTAATTGCTTAAAATTCATTATGCTACTTCTCAAAGATATAATTTTAGCGGGAGGATAATATCTACCAATAAAAGCATCCTTACATTTAGGCCATGAATCAATACTATTCTTAGGCAAAGATAGCAACCAATCTTTAGCTCTTCCTCTTAATGAGAAAGGAAACAATTTCAATTTAATAATATCACCATCTACATCCTTATACTTTTGCATTTCACAAAGTTCAACAAAATTATTAAGATGGGCAGCGCATCATCAGAACTAACACCAGAAAATTGCTCTCTCATAACAAGGTTCAGTAAAGCAGGCTTAATTTCAAAGAATTCTGCTGTAGTAGCAGGTGGAGCAATAGGTGTGCATAGGAAATCATTATTATTTGTGTTTGTGAAGTCACACAACTTAGTATTTTCAGGGGTATTCATTTTAGCAACAGTAAATAAAGCAAACTAGATAAAGTAAATGCAAGTAACTAATTTTTTGTGTTTTTGATATAGAGAGCAAGATAGTAAATAAAGTAAAACTAGCAACTAATTTTTTGTGTTTTGTTTAGGTGCAGCAAACAAAGTAGTAAATAAAATAAAGCAAGACAAAAACAAAGTAAAGAGATTGGATTGTGAAGACTCCCCTTGCAGCGTGTCTTGATCTCCCGACAGCGGCGCATTGCTTGATGCGTGTAGTTGACACGTCCGTTGGGAACCCCAAGAGAGGAAGGTGTGATGCGCATAGTAGCAAGTTTCCCTCAGGAAGAAACCAAGGTTTAATCGGACCAGTGGGAGTCAAGAAGCACGTTGAAGGTTGATGGTGGCGAAATGTGATGGCGCAACACCGGGGATTCCGGCGCCAACGTGGAACCTGCACAACACAACCAAAGTACTTTGCCCCAACGAAATAGTGAGGTTGTCAATCTCACCGGCTTGCTGTGAACAAAGGATTAACCGTATTGTGTGGAAGATGATTGTTTGCGAAGAAAACAGTAAAGAACAATTGCAGGATTGTATGCGATGTAAAGAATAGGACCGGGGTCCACAGTTCACTAGAGGTGTCTCTCCCATAAGATAAAAGCATGTTGGGTGAACAAATTACAGTCGGGCAATTGACAAATAGAGAGGGCATAACAATGCACATACATGACATGATAAATATAGTGAGATTTAATCAGGGCATTACGACAAGTACATAGACCGCTATCCAGCATGCATCTATGCCTAAAAAGTCCACCTTCAGGTTATCATCCGAACCCTTCCAGTATTAAGTTGCAAGCAACAGACAATTGCATTAAGTATGGTGCATAATGTAATCAACAACTACATCCTTAGACATAGCATCAATGTTTTATCCCTAGTGGCAACAACACATCCACAACCTTAGAACTTTCTGTCACTGTCCCAGATTTAATGGAGGCATGAACCCACTATCGAGCATAAATACTCCCTCTTGAAGTTAAGAGCAAAAACTTGGCCGAGCCTCTACTAATAACGGAGAGCATGCAAGATCATAAACAACACATAGGTAATAGATTGATAATCACCATAACATAGTATTCTCTATCCATCGGATCCCGACAAACACAACATATAGTATTACAGATAGATGATCTTGATCATGTTAGGCAGCTCACAAGATCCAACAATGAAGCACAATTAGGAGAAGACGACCATCTAGCTACGCTATGGACCCATAGTCTAGGGTGAACTACTCACTCATCACTCCGGAGGTGATCATGGCGATGAAGAGTCCTCGGGAGATGATTCCCCTCTCGGCAGGGTGCCGGAGGCGATCTCTGAATCCCCCGAGATGGGATTGGCGGCGGCGGCGTCTCCGGAAGGTTTTCCGTATCGTGGCTCTCGGTGAGGGTTTCGCGACGGAGGCTTTAAGTAGGCGGAAGGGCAATGCGGGGGCCACACGAGGGCCCCACACGCTAGCGCGGCCAGGCCTGGGCCGCACCGCCCTAGTGTGGCGCGCCTCGTGGCCCACTTCCTTTCCCCTCGGTCTTACGGAAACGTGCAAAAATAGGACCTGGGCGTTGATTTCGTCCAATTGAGAATATTTCTTACTAGGATTTCTGAAACCAAAAGCAGCAGAAAACAGCAATGGCTCTTCGGCATCTTGTTAATAGGTTAGTGCCGGAAAATGCGTAAATACGACATATATTGTGTATAAAACATGTAGATATAATCAATAATGTAGCATGGAACATAAGAAATTATCGATACGTCGGAGACGTATCAATACTTATTTCCCTTTTAAAAAGCAAAACATGGATAAATGAAGCGACCATTACAACGATGAATTGGCATTAGCAATCAAACATAAATATGACAAGGCACGATGGGATGAAGGAACTAGCACCTTAGCTGTCGAGAGAGCAGGGGAGGGCTCTATCATATCGCATAATAAGATTTGAAGATCTGAATCTCCTTCGGACGGCTGAGATGCTGATATTCTCTTGCTGCCCTTAGCTGTTGAGCCACCCCTTTTAATATCCTTTAAAGCGGTTTCAGCAGCGGCTGCTACGAACTTCTCAATACGGGAACCTCCAAGTTTTGCAGAGCTCCTTTCGACATTTTGCACGTTGCTCCTATTTTCACTATGTTTGGTGCCTAAGATATTAAGGACAGGCAAAATTCATAGATTGTGATGCCAGTGATGAATAAAAGGGGAAAATCGAACATATGCACTAGTTTAATTTTTTAATAAAAAACATATATTAATATAACGGAGATACCAATTACACCCAGCCTCTGCAACAACATCATGCCCTAATGGCATAAAGGATGCACACAGCAAAAAAAAGAATTACAGAAAAGAAAGCCCCGCTACAGAGATCGAAAACATGAAACGGCAAGAGTGACACCACCAAGACAACACCAGAAGATCAGCTTCTCCATAAGCGACGCGTAAGAGATGCACTAGTCTAATAAACTAATGCGTCTCAACTTCTTCTAGATACGGATGTATCTAGAACTAAAATTTATATAGATATATCTGTATCTAGAAAAAAATGGTACACTTATTATTGGACGAAGGTAGTACAAACTAACAAAATAGCTACCACCAAAAGCTATTCTCTATACATCGACCCACCGACAAAGTAATACGGAGTATTGCATAGTAATTGACCAACATACGCGCACCGCAAGAAACAAACAAACTAACTGGCTGCAGAAAATGGAAAAGATTACCAAATCATGGCGTTATGGTGTGTGAGACCATTCTAAAGAAACGGTGAAGATGTTGCCTAGACGATGGAGGGCCGCAGTGTGTCCGTAACGAGGCGGCGATGTGTCCGGCGAACTGCACGGTGAAGTAGTGGGGTGGGGGAGCTGGGTAGACGTGTTCGGAGCAGATCTAGGGTTCGATGAAATGGGGAAACTAGTTTAAGACGACTCGGCTGAGTTCAAATTGGAAGTGCTTGTTATGGCGCCATTGAATTACAGTTACTTGAATACCCTTGCCACTCAAAAATGTTCGGGGCTACTTCTACAAAACAGACGGCTAGAAAGGACATTTCGTGGATAAAATTATGCTCTGGCGCCAAATCTGAGAGTCAAAAAAATACAAAATTCCGGACAGTTGGGTCCTCAGTCATTGGATGTGGGCTGAAGTTCGGCTGCCAACACACTTCGATGTCCTAGTGGAGACATAGCCCAACAGGTTTGCTTCAAGTGTTAATTTCACTAATGGGAAAATACTTCTGTTCCGCAGAAAGAAAGAAGAAAAAAAACGCATACGGGGGCATATCTCGAGGGACCGATAATTCTGTCAGGTCAGCAATATATGAACAAACCCTAAGCGCATATACACTGTGAAAGATGCTTCGAGACTTGCTTAGCAAAACAATCCACTTTTGGTTAAACATATAATTGCTTATTTATATTAGACGGATGCCTAATTAACTAGGCGTTATATATAATTATTTTTGGTAACGACCTGTCCTACACAATTAAGCAGTATCCCGGTCCTCGTACTTAATAAAATACGTTACCATGTTTATTCATGTAAGCACTCGTCTAAGCATGAACATTGCATTGTAACCCGCAAAAAATCTCAATGCGTTGTTATGTGTTTGTAACGCCGCGGCAGTGTGTCCAGCGAAATGCACGCAAAGGTTGTGTGGGGTTTCATGGTAGACGTGTCCGGAGGCAGACCTAGGGTTCTTTTAAAATGGGTAATTAATTGACACAACAATATATGAATATATATATATATATATATATATATCTACACATATTTTAGCTCTAGATACGTGTGTATCTAGATAAAGTAGAGTCAAATACCAAATAGCTCTAGATATATGAACATATATCCACTCTCTTGTGTTAGACGTTTTGGCAAGCAGACGTGGATTCAGAGGTTAAGCTATAGTGACGTTGTGAATCAAAGTCGCGTACACAAATGGGGTCTACATGAATTATCTGGGGTAGACCATGGTGAGTTTCACTGAGCCTCCCCAAATATAGGTTTTAGGCTAAAACATGCCCTCCTTGGGCAAATCAAAGTAGCTGGGGATGTTAGAGGGTGAGGCCACACTTGGCACATGGCCGGTGCACCATTCCTTCCCCCACACTGCTACCCATGGGATCTACACATGAATCATCTGGGGTACTGGGGTAGACCATGGTGAGTTGCACCTAGGCATCCCAAATATATGGTTTTAGGGCAAAACATGCCCTCCTTGCGCAAATCAATTAGATGGGAAAGTCAGGTTGAGGCCACACTTGGCACATGGGTGCACCATTGCATGCCATGTACTGCTACCCATGGGATCTACATGAATCATATGGGGTAGACCATGCATGGTGAGTTACACCCACAGGCACCCCAAACATAGCTAGGGTTTCAGGCCAAAACATGCCCTCCTTGGGCAGATCAAGTAGTTGGGGATGCCAGGGTGAGGCCACACTTGGCACATGGGTACACTATTGCATGCCCCACACTTCTACACATGGGATCTACATGAATTATCTGGGGTAGACCATGGTGAGTTGCACCTACACATCGTACCCAAAATATAGGGTTTTATGGGAAAACATGCCCTCCTTGGGCAAATCAAGTAGTATGGGATGCTAGCGGTGTGAGACCACACTTGGCACACATGTGGGTGCACCATTGCATGCCCCACACTTATACTAATGCGATCTACGTACATGAATTATCTGGGGTAGACCATGGTGACTTGCACCGTTGCACCCCAAATATAGGTTTTTAGGCCAAAACATGCCCTCCTTGGGCAAATAAAAGTAGCTGGGGATGCCAGAGGGTGAGGCCACACTTGGCACATGGGTGAACCATTCCTTCCCCACACTGCTACCCATGGGATCTACATGAATCATCTGGGGTACTGGGGTAGACCATGGTGAGTTTCACCCAGACACCCCAAATATAGGGTTTTAGGGCAAAACATGTCCTCCTTGGGCAAATCAAGTGGATGGGAATGACAGGTTGAGGCCACACTTGGCACATGGGTGCACCATTGCATGCCCACACTGCTACCCATGGGATCTACATGAATCATCTGGGGTAGACCATGCATGGTGAGTTGCACCCACAGGCACCCCAAACATAGCTAGGGTTTCAGGCCAAACATGCCCTCCTTGGGCAGATCAAGTAGTTGGGGATGTCAGGGGTGAGGCCACACTTGGCACATGGGTACACCATTGCATGCCCCACACTGCTACCCATGTGATCAACATGAATTATATTTGGGGTAGACCATGGTGAGTTGCACCTACACACCGTACCCCAAATGTAGGGTTTTAGGGCAAAACATGCCCTCATTGGGAAAATCAAGTAGTATGGGATGCCAGCAGTGTGAGGCCACACTTGGCACACATGTGTGTGCACCATTGCAGGCCCCACACACTGCTACTAATGGGATCTACGTACATGAATTATCTAGGGTAGACCATGGGTGAGTTGCACCGAGGCACCCCAAATATATATAGGATTTTAGGCCAAAACATGCCCTCCTTGGGGAAATCAAAGTAGCTGGGGATGTCAGAGGTTGAGGCCACACTTGGCACATGGGTACACCATTGCTTGCCCCACACTGCTACCCATGGGCACCATATGGTCTCTTGCGGTCTTAACCATGGCTTTCGAGAGTGACAGAACCTATGTTCATGCGACACATGTCCAAACCCCACTTCCGCAAATTCTTGTCCTCCTTTCTAGCACAATTATTCTTGAATGTTTACCACTCCTCCTCCGTGATCATGGGATATGCCTTGTGTACCTTGGACTAATCATCACCCATATCCACCATTTTTCGTACTCTCATTTCCCAACTGCTCAAGTCCCTACAGAACTTGCCGAGGGCGTGGGTGTTTACCAGATTTTTGGTGAGATTTAGGTTGTTGTGAGGGCATGGGAATGTGTACTATTTGTGCAACTTCGAGATAAGGCTGACACATAATTTTGCATTCTCCCTGATGTTCTTCTCGTTGATCGAAACGGTGTCTCGAAGAATACATCTGTATTGGCCGCCATAACTCGCTGCAATTGAGGGCGGGCGAATTGGCTCAACATTGGCAAGGCTTACTTCCAAGACGGTATCCGTTATATTGCCGAGCTTGTTTCGGTGCCTCTCCTTGCATTGTTTTGTGCCCTCAGTGGCAGTAGTGGCCCCGTCGTTGCCATCAGTGCCACTAGTTTCTTGGAAAAACTCCAATGCTACTTCTTCTTGTACTGCATTTTATTTTAATTGCGTCGCAAAGTTAGAACATATCTCTTGTCATTGTGGTATCCCGACATCTTCAACCTAAAACTGAAATTCATATAGTTAGTAATAGTAAAATTAACAAAAAAAAATCAGCATGACCTTTTCTAAAAATGGGACATATGGAGTTGCTAGAAATTTGCCGAAATGGTAATTAATCTACATTTCGGCAAAATATCAGCAACTCATATCGATACACACCACGTAATTATCAACACCTGTATCTACAATCACAGCATTACCACACAAGCATTTCATCTAGCAAGTTGGGCACACAGTTCATACGGGAGGTGGAGGGGCGCGGCCGGCGTGGGCGGTCGGCATGTCGGGCTCGGGCGTGGTCGGCGGCGAGGTCGAGAGTGGCGTGGGCATCGGCTCAACGGCTGGGCGGGTTCAGCAGCGAGGTCAAGCACGGCGTGGGCGGCGGCTCAATGGCTGGGCGCGATCAGTGGCGCGGCCAGCGGCTCAATGGCTCAGCGTGGTCAGCGGCGAGGTTGATCGCGGCGTGGGTGATGGCTCCACGGCTGGGCGCGGTTGGCGGTAAGGTCAAGCGTGCGGCATCGGCAAAGAGATTGTGGGGAAACAACTGTGCGCGTGGGGGGAGAGGGTACTGCCTCAGCACGACGATTGAATTTCATTAAGTCAAAATAATAGCAGGAGACCCAACAGACACATGCTGCCACTATTTGTCGCCCCATGCTCCAAAACTAATAACAGCGTGTCATGCCAGCGACACGCTGCCGATAAGAACGTACTAGCCACGTGCCGCCTGTCGGGCACGCTGCGGCTAAGTTCTCAGCCCAGGCGCATCCTGGGCCCACATAATAGTCACGTGTCCCACTCCTCTGCATGCGGCTAGTATGGTTGTACTGGTCGCGTGCCCATTTTAGGAACGCGACCACTAATAGCAACTCTGTGTCCTCGGGAGGGTCGCTGCCAATAAGCTTGCCCCTATAGCCATTTCCCTACTAGTGTACTTGAATAGGAAAATGTGGTTCATCAGTAGGAAATTTAACACCCATTTCTGATAATTTGTTCAGGTGAGAAGTTTTTAAGTTCCTTCTCTTTAAAAGACCTTGAGGCTTCTTTCATGTCTTCATTTGTTACAATCTTGTCTTCTTTTTCAATATGCCAATCATGAATTTTGAGTAATAGTGTCCAATAATCCTTTAGCATCTTCAATAGTCATGTGTCTGAAAACATTTCTTGCAACACTATGTAGATAAGATCTTGATGTTTTAGTTAGTCCATTTTAAAATATACCAAGTAAATCATCTTCCTTAAAACCATGTGCAAGGCATCTCCTCTTAAGAGAAATCTCCCCCAAGCTTGAGGTAGACTTTCTTTCTCACTTTGTGCAAAGTTACTCATTTGAGTTCTCAAGGCATGAATCTTATCACATAGAAAGAATCTATTAAAGTATAAATAGAAATGCGCCTCTTTGCTAGTAATTGACTTTGAGGCTAGTGAGCTGTACCAAGTTTTTGTTTCACCTCCTAAGAAGAAGGGGGGAAATTCAAGAAATAGTAATGATGTTGAATTAATTTTTGCCAAATTCTTCAGCAAGATCATTAAGGTTTTCTAAGTGTTCATAAGGAAACTCTTCATCTTTCCCATAGAATTTATTAGCCTCAACAATTTCAGTTATCTTAGCATTAAATTGCAGATTCACAAGATTGACTCGGAACAAGGAATAGTTCTCCAAGATTGTTCATGCTAGCTTCAAATTTATCCAAGTCATTTAAATCCATACTCATGAAAGCTTTGGAGAAAGCAATGCCCTCCTCATTAATTTTAGAGCTAGATGCAGGATCATTTAGGTCATATAACTCATCTTTATCATATTCAGATTCTACATCATCATTGGACAAAGACCTAGATAAATTAGGCGTCCCCTCTCTATCTATGCCATCATCCAACAACTCAATTTCAGTATTAATAGACATTCCTAATAATGGTGAACGTAGCGGAGTACTATTTTACTTTTCAATGACAGGAGTAATAGTAGCGGCATTAGGTGAAAAGTCTGGCCTAGTAGGCAAGTCCATACCTCTCCAAGTAGTTGAAGGTATCAGAGCATTTTTAGGAATATCCTTATCATTTCCAATGGTGAGAAATAAATAAGTTTAGCAAGTAAATGATAACAAGTGGTATTACCAGTAAAGCTAGGTTCCCCGATAATGGTGCCAGAAAATGTCTTGATGCCCACAAATATAGTGGATCACTGAAATATTCGATGGGAAGTATTACCCAAATCTATAGTTCGACTCAAGGGGAAACAGAAGAATACCAGTAAGACTTTAAGAAATGAGGCATCACTCTCAACCACACATGTATATCAATATTTTAAAAAGCAAGTACTGATTGTAGGAGTTGATACAAACCAGTAAAATAAAAGCAATAAAAAGTAATAACAGATTTTCAATTTTCACCGAAATTAGTAACTTATGAATTCAACGACTAAAAGAGTAGGCATGAAGTGATAGCGCGGTATTGCATGGATAAGATTGATCATATAATGATATAATAATAACTTGGGTTCATCTCTAACTTTGTTGTGTGTAGGTAAGTGTCCCAATAGTTGCACGCACTAACCAAGAGAATTTGCAAAACATCTATTGTCCTACCTGCCCATTTCACCGGGGCCAACTTGGAACTATAGGTAATTAAGGTCTACCTTTTCAAATAGACAGAAGCAATGCATTAACACTCCATGAACACATAATATCATAAAACTACTACATATCCCCTTGTTTTCCCAAACTATCACTTTAGGGTTCGCAGGTTCAACATAATAATAGGAAATACACTTTGTAGATAAATATCAAACTCATATATATGGTGGGGAAGTAGGAATTCAATACTGAGATCACATCACTCAGGCCCTAGTAACAAACATTAAGCCTAACCAAGTGCATCAACACCATACAAAACTATCCTCAAGATGACCCCCCTCAAATCTTAATACATATGACTTACTACATGATCAATCTTATCCAATCCCCATCCACCTCACAAGCCTACAGGGGACTACTCACACATGGTGATGGAGAAGGAGCACATGGTTGAAGGAGATGTTGCTGATGAAGATGGCACGGAATCCCCCTCTCTGGCATGGAGAACAGGACCAATCGTGGTGATGGCGGAGCTCCGTATCGCGAATAGGTCTGTCCTTCTAGTCAGAAACACAGTAAAGCGTTAATGGAATAGTTATGTCAAGGTTTTATGAGTCATCTCTGGCAGAAGGTATCATGCATACAGGTTATATATTTAAATATAAATGGCCACAATTACCAACCAAGAACTCAAATTTCAACCTTCCCTAACGTCAGTTTTGTTAGTGTTGCAGGTTATAAACGTGGTTCATGTGACTCAAGCAGTGTGATAACAACACGCGGGAAAAAACTAGCTAGCAACTAATGGTGTGGCATAAGGCCAACCAGATGCGGTTGCGCATAGCATGATTATACAAGTAGCGTGACAATAGCAGGCAGAAAAATAATGGTGAGTAGCTAATGATGTGGTATCCGACCATGCATCCATATGCGGATGCACACCAAGAGGCAATAGCAGTAGGAGATGGCAGCAACCAGATAATGCTTTTTTATCTTATTAAGACCAATTAGAATCAAAGCAACATGTGAACATAGTAAATCTCGCGCAGGAGCAGCAAATAACTATCCAAACAATGAAAAAAGAAGCACATCGAGAAAACTGGCCAGAGTACTTACCACATTGCAGCGGGGGTACAGCTATGCATTTTAGCAGCGACTAACATGGGAGTCGTTGAAGCGGCCCCAGTTCAATAGAAGCAGGCGTTGAAGTTGATGTGTTGTGGACATGGGCGTCGGTGAAGTAGATCCGTCCAATGTGCTGACGTAGTCGGTGAATTAGATCGGGTGTATGGACAAGCAGTGTAGCGGATAAGGTGTGGACGAGGAGGCCAGTGGTGGTGTAGACCCGGTACAGTGGACGGGGGTGGAGTTGGAGCGTATCTAGTGCGTGAATAGGAAATGCGGTGAAGGCTACACTATGGAGGAAGATGTCGGTGATGAAGTAGCTCTAATACGGTGGAGAGGGGGAGTTTTGATGTGTGAGAAGAATCAAGGGAAGACGGCGAATGGGTGGGACGAAGTGAAGGGGAACATGCATGTCAAGCAAAACTTTCTCGCTCTACACGAACACCCAGGATATAGACGGTCCTGACAATTGGTATGGGCTTCAGTGTCAGCGCCTCTTGTGTATAATCCATAGCATGTTCCATGCCTTAAAATCGATATGAGATGCGTCTACAAGGTTTGCTTGGCTGAAGCGACTATGTAGATGCAGTGTGGAAGAGATCGGTGACCGTAATGCTCCGGGTGATCCCCGCAGCTATGCGAATCCTCTCAGCCACGGGGATATCCCCTCCTTTCTTTTTAGAATCGAACGGACAATTCCTCCGTCGTAGTCCATGCATATGGAGGTACGATTCGTTAGGGCTTCGATGTCCAGGGCTTAGCTCTAGCGGCGAGTGGGACAACCTTACACCATATGTGGAGAAGAGAGACACAGACATGGCCGACCTCGTGGCCTCGAGATACTACACCGAGAAACTTGTGTGTCCTTCGGAGTAGGGATTAATTCCTTTTGTTTGTATATGGGGCCGAGGGGAAACTAGGAGAGGGGGCTCCCCTAGCCGCCGCCACCCCCCAAGATTTGGCAGGTGTGCCCGCCACCCTCCCCTCCTTGGTAGGTGCGGCCGGCCCACCCAAAACCGTAGGGGCACCTTCTAGGAGGGGATAGGTGGGGGCGCCTTGGGCCCCTTGGGGCATAGACGATTGCCCTCTTGGGACAGCCTTGGCCGACCCCTTGAGGTTCTGGGTGGCCCAGCTAGCCACCTTCTCACTCCCCATTGTCCTTCGGGAGCTTCCCCTATTTCCTTCTGGTGTTGTCCGTATACTCCGGACTCCACCGAAATCAGGTTTCTCCTATATAAAATTTCATCCAAATAACTCCAATAAATATCATATATATTTAGCAACACTGAAATCCTTCTGATCTTACTCCGAATAACTTTGGACAACCTTGAAATGATTCTGATAGTTTCTCTCTTTTTCATAAAAAAACCAAGAACACTTCTAGAATATCCTGGAAATATTCTGAGAAGTTTCTCTCAACAACATACTATAAATAGAACTCTCACACAAAAATCGTACAACCTTACTCGTGTGACCAGACAGGTTCGGTAATGCGTAGTCATGAGTCCTAACACCTTGAGATCAATAACCAACATTGGGACCTGGAAGTCCGTGATGGCTCATTTGCATACTCGAAAATATAATGAAACGAACCTTTTGTGTGGATGCATACGATAACCCAAGGTGACTATTTGGTATTCCGGTGAAACAATTATTTGATCACAAACTAGATAACCTCGACCCGACATCTATCTTCTTTTTTCTCGTTTGATAAATATGGATGATGTCTTGTAAACATTATTACATTGTGTCTGCAATGATTAAGTTGATATCACAATACCGAGAGGGCCTAGAATATATATCTCCTTCGCCGGGAGGAGAAAATTCCATTCTTGAACTATTAAGCTCCCAAACATACTTTCCGGTATACCTGAAACTTAACTTTTACGCCACCTGGTTTAATATGTGAAGGTTGATAAGATCAAAGCATATCTTCCAATATGAGGTCACTTAATATTCTCATGGTCTAAGGACTACTACATAAGATAACACTTAATGATAAAGCTATTAACAATGACCAATATGTCTGGTAGCATGTGAGTGACTTGGATCTGTTCAGTAGCATTGTTTACGCAAACAATGTACTCTCATTATTGCCAACATTCCTTGTTACAATAACAATGCTCATGCTCAGAAAAGCTTGACCGTCCAACAAAAGATGAGCTAGTCATATTAGAGGTGGGACTAGATACTTCTTTCTGTGCTTATATCTCTATATGTACGTTCTTGTGAGATTTTCTTCGAATCTCATATTCGAGGAACACAACAATTATAACATAATCATAAACTTAATAATGAACTTTAAGTTATAGATGATAAATAACACTTAATAGTATTGCCTCTAGGGCATAACTCTTTAGGTCTCCCACTTTCACCAGAGTCAACAATCTAGTTAAGCATGTTTATGAGTACACTATTAAATATCAGTGTCCTCCATGCTGCAACTATGATTCACACTTCGTCATCATACCTGACACTCAAATCCTTATGACAATTGTCACATTTCGCATGCCCTTGTTCAAGATGAACTTGGAACAATTGAAACCTAGTGTTTTAACTTGTTTGAATTCCGAGGATCAATAAAATTGTATCACATAAGAGCATAATACTAAAGAACAAAACCAAGTTTTTCTTTGTAAACAAATATTCAAACTCCATCCATCCTTGTTCAGTGAACAAAATAAGATACACCTACGCTTATAGAGATTGGTTTCAAGGCACCACATAGAACTTCTTCTATCTACCTCATCAAACTTTACATTTAAAATATTTCAAGTTTCACGCATCATGACCATTAATGTCTTGTACAAATAATATTCACATCACTAAAAATAGCTTTAAATCATCAAGATTATGAACAGGGTTTTAATGGCTAAAACTCCAATTTAATATATCACATATATTCACCATTTTCTCATTAATTTCCACAAAAGTAATTCTTGCAAACTTTCTTTTAGACATTCTAAATATAACCTTTCCAAAAATTATGCTTTCAACATTTTTGTCTAGGTCCTTTTCAAACTTTTTTAAATGGAAAATATGTCAATCACATATAATGAATGCATTTAGAGGTTCTAAGCTCGCACTTACTTTCACATCCCTTTTATCTTTCAGATGGAATGTTAAACAAGACATATAACCTATTAATAATATATCTAAATAATGTATTACTTATAAATTCTAATTTAATACAAAAACCTTTCATCTGTATCAAATACATATAAATTTAAGACAAAATACTTATAATGTTTGCTTGGTCGATGTATCCATATCAATTTTACACATTGGTGTTATGTATTTGTGGCTCAACTATTTACAGGCTTGCAGCTGAAGGCCCTCAACATTAAAATTATTCAATACAAGCAATGGATATTATGGCGGTTGAGAGTAACATCTGAAGTTGGTGGGTGATACATCTTTTAATGAAACACTTTTTTTATTGTGTATAACTTTAAAAAATTGTGGCAAGGCTTGTAATTCTGCATTTTTATTTATATGTAGCAATAGCATAACATATAGTTTCTCCTTCTGCAACACACTGGTTGTTTAGAAGTAAAATAATTATTATTATCTGTGAACGTAATTTAAGTGAGACTTCACCTGGTAATGCAAGTATCAAGTGTGACGTTGGTGACTTAGTTGTACAGCCCTGTACTCCACAATGAAACATGGGATGATCGTCATGTGGAAACAAATACTAGCTAGTGTGATTCCGATACTAGCGCAACGGGTTATCTAGTTGCTTAAACAGGTGCTAGAGCAAGGATCGATGCAAGGGTGCTGACAGACGACCCAGAGACACTTATTATAAGATCTCAAGCTTTTTTTTGGGTAAAAATTACTAATACAGTAACTTACTAGAAATAATAGTTTTATTGATAACACCACCACTCGAAGGAAACAAGACGGCTGCAACGATAATTTTACTGATAAAATGCACTGGAAATAAGAAGTCTAAGACGCTAACGTACAGACATGATAGTTTTACTATTAACACACCACAACAGGAGAGAAAGAAGACTGCAGCAGTACTCGGTCAAATGACCATGTCATCCATCTTAACAACCACAAAGGCAGAGACACAAATGGAAGGTACCTTCTTCCTGAACTTTATAGTCCGCCAGGGTTCTACCGTTTTCCAGCTGCTTGCCAGCATAGATGAGGCGTTGCTGTTTTGGGGGAATGCCTGACACCTCATAAATCTTCACCTTGACACTGTCAATGGCATCTGAGCTCTCAAAACGAAAAGATTCGGTATGTCCATCTAACATCTTCACGAAGATCTGCATCCTACCTGGTGAGCTCGCCTGGCGGAGAACAAGGAGAAGAGTGGACTCCTTGCAAATGTTGAGGTCTGCCAAAGTGCTGTCGTCCTCCAGCTGTTTGTTGGCAAAGATGAGACACTGCTGACCCTTGGGAAACCCTTGAATATTTTGAATCTTGGACTTCACCTTGCCAATGGTATCTAAGCTGTCAACCTCGAGAGTGATGTTCAAGCCTGCTAGCGTCTCCCTTACAAAGATTTGCATACTTTCTTGGAGATCAAGCATGGACTTATGCTGGATGCCATAATCAGCTAATGTAAGGTTGTCCTCTAGCTGCTTTCCATCGTAGAAAAGGCGGTGTTGTTCCTGAATCTTTGCCTTGACAGTATGGAGCGTATCGGATGGCTGGACCCTGAGGCAGATAGTCCTGCCAGTGGGGCTCTTCACAAATAGCTGCATTCTGAACGAGCACAGAACAAACTTTAGGCAAAAATGCTTTTATTAGGCTATATATTGAGGAATGAGTAAAAGATTCAGAATTGCAGGGATATTACAAGCAAGAACTAGTTATCTAAACATAGTAGAAGCAGTAATAGAAACCGACTGCGTAAATACATACTAAGCCCAGCATGCACGCACAGTTAAGTCTTGAGCAATCATTGCTTTACATTGTTCACTCAGTTCTGTACATTCAATAGATGAAGCGAGTTTTTAATTAAGTATAACCAAGAATTTTTACTGAAATAGAACCAACAGCAGACAGGCGAAAGCCTCTTGATAGTTTCTACAATGTAGCGATTAAGTAAAAAATAACAAAATATGCAGCCCTTAGTATCCACCACCGAATAAAATTCGCAGCAGATGCTTAGTCCAGCTTTTATTTGCGCTATAAAACACAATACACAAAAAACCGCAAAAGTTCCAACAGGCAGTAGATCTTAAAAGGTTGACCAATATATACAAACAACGAAGTAACAAAATTGGTTAGATTCCATGGCAAGGACATGATACTATACTCCATCGTTCTGTAAGCTGTAGATGAGCAATTTTACCCGCAAGAAAAAAAGGATGAATTATTATAATATTCTCCATCTAACTAATCATAAGATCTAACAGATCATATGAGACGAGACACAAATTCTATGAGGCAACCCTCCAGTATAATCCTACCTGACATTGACAGTAGGCTCTAGAGATCAACGACACCATGAATATGATTGAGACTACTAGTAACAGTAGAGATAGGCAAAGAAACAGCTTCGTACGCACCTTGAAGTCGGCGAAGTTGCTAGGAGCAGTGGGTGTTCTTGCTTCGGCCGTATAGCAGAGAGATCGACCGGAAGGGGAAGAACTAGGGTTGGAAGCGGATAGATGGCAAGTTTTATATATAAGGTCTGATCGGCTTCAAGATGCGATCATCGAAGGCAGGAAGGGGCTATTTTGAGAACATTATCAGAATTTCCATCTCGATCGGTCGGTCTCGTTTCCGACTTTGAGAACTCTCCTCCTTATTCACGTTTTCCTTTTTCTGCAATATGTAGATCCGAAAATAATAAAACCTTTTCTTCCACAAGGGTTAATGAATAGTAAAATTAACCTGAAAGATTTGTGGTTTTCAGGTTCAAAATCAGTCCGCAGTTTTATGCTAGCAAAATCGATTTGGCAAGAAAATTCTTGCAAGCAATGATGAAAAGCAGATGAACAGGGTTTCTATCGTCATGCAGCTCTGTGATATGTTCTTGTTGCCGTCTCTCTTTTGCTGTTCAACGTGGCTCCATGAAGCTAAGACTGTATGTACATATTTGTGTTAAGTTACTGCCGTGTAGAATTCATGATTGCTCCCAACCATTCCTGTTAGAATGGCCACAAGCTAATAGCTTGATAGGTGGTTGGATAGATCAAATTTGCCTGGACTGCAATCTGTATCAACGGAATGTGTGATGTGATAAGAACAATATGTACAGTAACAGTAATAAGGCTGTAAAACGAGCAACAACAATTGTTTTGACATGTACTAGCTAGAGCAAGGACGACATGTACCAGAGCAATGGCTGATGCAAGGCACTGCTGTCTATATCTGTATGACTGTATTACTCGACCAACTGATGCCAAGACGGACCAGGGACGTTTTTTCTCTGGTTATAAGAAGTATACCAATACATTGTCGAGCCTGCAGATAGGTTTATCAGTCGCATGGCCGTTTTGGCGGCTTATTACTTAGTGTCAAATCAGACCCCCCATGGATATGTTGGCTAATTCGGATCGAAATTTTCATATAAAACTCCATATCCGTAACAAGTCAATAATTCCACATGAAGTTTGGTCCCTGTGTATGGAGTAGCCTAGAATGAATTTAAATCTATCTTCCTTGGCGAGTTGGTTAATTTATCGAAAGACAACCCGTATCCTACACGTAGATCAGTAGATGCCTTGGTGGATAAGCTAGACATTCGACAGGTCAGTTGAGGAATGAGGAGCTACGTCTTATATATTTGATTTTTTTTTCAAAATGGGGGAAAAATCACCCCAGCTTCTGCATCCATGGGATGTACATGAATTTTTTATTAGATTATTCACAACATCTTACAGAGCAATACAAAAGATCAAACTCGAAGCCATCTTGCTAAACCTACAGAGGGATGAAGGGGGTGACAAAACACCAACTCACATCATCCAAAAAACTATCTTCCCAAGCCGCTCAATAGCAGGTGAGAAGCACATCCAGTCAAGCAGACTCTCAGCGCACGCCAACGCACACGCCACAGAAGTTGCTACCGCCGTCTTCCTCGACCCCATCTTCAAGAGGGATCATCGCATTAACCTTGCAAGGCCTGACGCCAGACGGCTCCACCATCCTGCACGCATACATCATCCCACATTCGTCGTCGATACCCCGCAGCACCATGCCACCTAGACTCAGCACCATCGATGTGGTAGATGAATACCACTCCACCAAGATCCACCTCCATCCAGCCGTTGCTCCAAAAACGATGCCCCAAGAGGTAGAACGACGCAGGAAGCGCCGTCATCGTCCGATCCGGGAGACCCGGATCTAGGGTTTCCCCCGGAGCAGCACGAGTGGGTAAATGCAAGCTGCGAGGACGATACCTTCAAGAAGGAAGCGACGCTTAACGCCGCCATCGTCCGCCAATCGTGGCACGGTTTTCACCGACAGTCGTGAGTCCCCAACTCGGCAAGAGCAAGCGGAGAGGCCAGCAAAGATGATGCCTTCGCAAGGGAACGACGACAATAGCCGCCGCCATCATCCGTCAAGAACGATGTCACGGCGCGGTTTTCACCGGTGGCCCCTTCACCGCTAGCTCATCGTCGACTAGATCTTCATCGCCGGAGTAGACGGATCTCGTGATCCGCCAGCCCAACAACCAGCCAACCTCCTCCGGCGAAGAAGGAAGCCACCACCACCAAACCCGGATCAGATCATGGGCGCTGATGTCTACGGGTGCTTCTATTCTTGTAAACAGTGTTGGGCCTCCAAGAGCAGAGGTTTGTAGAACAGCAGCAAGTTTCCCTTAAGTGGATTACCCAAGGTTTATCGAACTCGGGGAGGAAGAGGTCAGATATCCCTCTCATGCAACCCTGCAACCACAAAGCAAGAAGTCTCTTGTGTCCCCAACACACCTAATAGGTGTACTAGTTCGGCGAAGAGATAGTGAAATACAAGTGGTATGAATGAATATGAGCAGTAGTATGGCGCCAGAAAATAGCTTGCTGGCGTGCAGTTGATGGTAGTAATATTGCGGGAAGTAAACAAGCAGTAGTAACGCAGTAACGCAGTAAAACAGTAAACAAGCAGCGATAACAGTATTTAGGAACAAGGCCTAGGGATTAGACTTTCACTAGTGGATTTTCTCAACTTTGATCACATAACAGAATAGATAAATGCATACTCTACACTCTTGTTGGATGATGAACACAGTAGGATTACACGAACCCTCAATGCCGGAGTTAACAAGCTCCACAATTCAATGTTCATATTTAAATAACCTTAGAGTGCATGAAAGATCAATTCGACTAAACCAAGTACTAACATAGCATGCACACTGTCACCTTCATGCTTATGTAGGAGGAATAATACACATCAATACTATCATAGCAATAGTTAACTTCGCAATCTACAAGAGATCATGATCATAGCATAAACCAAGTACTAACACGGATGCACACACTGTCACCATTACATCGTGCGGAGGAATAAAACTACTTTAATAACATTGCTAGAGTAGCACATAGATAAATTGTGATACAATGCACATTGCAATCATAAAGAGATATAAATAAGCACCTCACTATGCCATTCATAACAGCGAATAAGTATTCTGTGAAATATAGCCTAAGAGACCCACACGGTGCACACACTGTCACCTTTACACACGTGGGACAAGGAGTCTCAGGAGATCACATAAGTAAAATTCACTTGACTAGCATAATGACATCTAGATTACAAGCATCATCATATGAATCTCAATCATGTAAGGCAGCTCATGAGATTATTGTATTGAACTACATAGGAGAGAGATGAACCACATAGCTCGGTACAGCCCGATCTCGATGGAGAACTACTCCCTCCTCATGGGAGACGACAGCAGTGATGAAGATGGCGGTGGTGTCGATGGAGGAGCCTTCAGGGGTACTTCCCGTCCGTGACGTGCGGAACGGAGACTCCCTCCCCAGATCTTGGCTTCGCGATGGCGGCGGCTCGGAAGGTTTCTCCTACCGTGGCTTTTCCGTATCGAGGTTTTAGGTCAGGGACCTTTAAATAGGCGAGGCGGGTCGGAGGGCGACGGGCGGTGGCACCATGGCGGCCGCGGCCAGGGCACAGGGCGCCGGCCTATCATGGGGCCCATAGGGCTCCCTACGCGACTCTCGGGTGTTACGGATGCTTTCGGGCAAAATAGGAACACGGGTCTTGATTTCGTCCAATTCGAGAATATTTCCTTACTAGGATTTCGAAACCAAAAACAAGACGAGATGGCACTTCGGCATCTTGTTAATAGGTTAGTTCCAGAAAATGCGTAAATATGACATATAATGTGTATAAAACATGTAGATATCATCAATAATGTGGCATGGAACATAAGAAATTATCGATACGTTGGGCGTCAGCATCCAACAGTTCGCTCGTCCCGAGCGGTAAAGCGATAACAAGATAATTTCAAGTGACATGCCATCATAAACTTGATCATATTGTAAACATATGTAATGAATGCAGCGATCAAAACAATGGTAATGACATGAGTAAACAACTGAATCATAAAGCAATGACTTTTCATGAATAGTACTTCAAGACAAGCATCAATAAGTCTTGCATAAGAGTTAACTCATAAAGCAATAATTCAAAGTAGGGGTATTGAAGCAACACAAAGGAAGATTAAGTTTCGGTTGCTTTCAACTTATAACATGTATATCTCATGGATATTGTCAACATAGAGTAATATAACAAATGCAATATGCAAGTATGTAGGAATCAATGCAGTTCACACAAGTGTTTGCTTCTTATGGAAAGAAATAGGTGAACTGACTCAACAATAAAAGTAAAAGAATGGCCCTTCAAAGAGGAAAGCATCGATTGCTATATTTGTGCTAGAGCTTTTATTTTGAAAACATGAAACAATTTTGTCAACGGTAGTAATAAGGCATATGAGTTATGTAAATTATATCTTACAAGTTGCAAGCCTCATGCATAGTGTACTAATAGTGCCCGCACCTTGTCCTAATCAGCTTGGACTACCGGATCATCGCATACATGTTTTAACCAAGTGTCACAATGGGGTACCTCCATGCCGCCTGTACAAAGGTCTAAGGAGAAAGATCGCATTTTGGATTTCTCGCTTTTGATTATTCTCAACTTAGACATCCATACGGGACAACATGGACAACAGATAATGGACTCCTCTTTAATGCATAAGCATGTGTGATTATTATTCTCATATGAGATTGAGGATATATGTCCAAAGCTGAAACTTCCACCATGAATCATGGCTTTAGTTAGCGGCACATTGACGTCGAAACCCACCGTGAGCGTGGTAGTCAACAGCATGAAGGAACAACTAGGGCTGCGGCTGGCGATCCCTGAGCGACGACCCGAAAGCCTCCTGGTCGCGCGGCGTGCAAATTGCAAGGGCGTGCCACGACCTATACCTGGTCGGGAAGGTGTGGATGATCTCGCTTAGTTTCTGGGGCACACACGTACACGTTAAATACGAGCCTCGATCGGCTCTCAGGTTATCCTGTGAATCGGCTCATGGAGCCGATCCACCCATGATTCGTCCAAGGTGGCCGAATATATGGTGGTCCTGCTTGATCAAGATAAAGCATATGAGATCACGACGATTTGGGGTTTTCACCGCATAATCGGATCATCCTACTCACGATTGGGCCTCGCGCTCACGCACGGTGATCGTAAACCAAACCTAGACAAGGCCTAAAACCAACACTAGGTTGATCCTCGGAACATCTGTCTAGGGCAGCAAACGACACCCTACGCAGCTGGATCCTCCAACCCTTTGTAAGGCCTAACTATGCAGATATTAAACTAATCCTTGATGAATCAAGGAGCAATCGTAACGGATCGGATCTACTAAATAACGATCAAGCGGGTGCCGCCCTGCACCCATGATGAGGCACAGGGACGGCTAGATGCGCAAGGGTTGCACTACGACGGCATATGATACTAAGAACAATGCTAACCCTAACACATCTATGATAACTACGTTGCTCGCCATCAAAAGGCGCACACGAGCAACGCATGAACAACGTAGGCAGGCTCGTCTGCCTAGATCGCGAGATGCGATCTAGGCGCATGGTGCTCCGGAGAAACCCTCGAGACGAAGGGGTTGGCGATGCGCCGAGATTGGTTTGTGTTGAACGTTGGTTGTTGTTTATTTCATAAACCCTAGGTACATATTTATAGTCCAGTGGACTTTCTAATGTGGGCGTGCACCAAACCGTGCACGAGATAAACTCTAACTTCTACAGCCTACTATAAAGATACACGGGCTAACTAGCCCAAATGGATAAAAGGCCGATTCACATATCCTTCCCCTATATATCGCCAAGTCCACCTTGATCGCGGCCCACCTCGACTTGGTCAAATTCTGGTGATAACACATGCCCCCTGGTTTTGGAAATGACATTTCCAAAATCATTCTTTCTTTCGTCGGGTCATGTCGTGGCGGCAGAACTGTCGCAGTATGCTTCATGATGACGTCTTGCCTCCTCGCCTTTTCGCGATTTGACGGTTCTGGCACCACGTCCTCGCGATTTGACGGTTCTGGCACCACGTCCTCGGAAACTGCTTGGGCATTAAATCGCTTTGCCCCTTTTTACTTGGCCACTTCCCATAATTCCTCTCTTCATCCCCTTGCTCCATAGTGACCGTCGGCAAGCCAAAAAACCCTCCTTAGCCCCCATGGATTCTTCCTCTTCCACCGCTTCCTCTGGCCTGTCTCTCCAATCCTCCTCCTCCAGTGAGCTCGAGCAGGAGGTCGATCTGATGGCCATCTACGAGGCCCGCGCCCCCTCCCCTCCTCACAGCAGACAGTGTTGGGCCTCAAGTGAGGTTTGTAGAAACAAGTTTTCCTTAAGTGGATCACCCAAGGTTTATCGAACAGGGAGGAAGAGGTCAAAGATATCCCTCTCATGCAACCACAACCACAAAGCAAGAAGTCTCTTGTGTCCCCAACACACCTAATAGGTGCACTAGTTCGGCGAAGAGATAGTGAAATACAGGTGGTATAAATATATATGAGCGATAGCAATGCCAGAAAATAGCTTGCTGGCGTGTAGTTGATGGTGGTAGTATTGCAGCAGTAGTAACACATAAAACGGTAAACAACAAGCAGTATTTAGGGACAAGGCCTAGGGATTACACTTTCACTAGTGGACACTCTCAACATTGATCACATAACAGAATAGATAAATGCATACTCTACACTTTTGTTGGATGATGAACACATTGCGTAGGATTACACGAACCCTCAATGCCGGAGTTAACAAGCTCCACAATAATGCTCATGTTTAAGTAACCTTAAGTGTAAGATAGATCAAAAGACTAAACCAAGTACTAGCATAGCATGCACACTGTCACCTTCATGCATATGTAGGAGGAATAGATCACATCAATATTATCATAGCAATAGTTAACTTCGCAATCTACAAGAGATCATGATCATAGCATAAACCAAGTACTAACACGGTGCACGCACTGTCACCTTTGCACACATGCAGGAGGAATAAAACTACTTTAATAACTTTGCTAGAGTAGCACATAGATAAATTGTGATACGATGCACATTGCAATCATAAAGAGATATAAATAAGCACTTCACTACGCTCTTCAACAGTGAATAAGTACTTCGTGAAATATAGCCTAAGAGACCCACACGGTGCACACACTGTCACCTTTACACACGTGGGACAAGGAGTCTCTCACCCACTTGACTAGCATAATGACATCTAGATTACAAGCATCATCATATGAATCTCAATCATGTAAGGCAGCTCATGAGATTATTGTATTGAACTACATAGGAGAGAGATGAACCACATAGCTACCGGTACAGCCCCGAGCCTCGATGGAGAACTACTCCCTCCTCATGGGAGCAGCGGCGGTGATGAAGATGGCGGTGGAGATGGCAGCGGTGTCGATGGAGAAGCCCGGGGGCACTTCCCCGCTCGGCGGGTGCGGAGCAGGAGACTCCTGTCCCCAGGATCTTGGCCCGCGATGCGGCGGCTACGGAACTTTTCTCGTATCGTGGCTCCCTCCGTAAGGGTTTTGATGCGGGGGCTTTAAATAGGCGAAGAGGCGGCGCAGGAGGGTCAACGAGGCGATGACACCATAGGGTGGCGCGGCCGGGCCTGGGCCGCGCCACCATGTCATCGGGCCCCCGGCCCCTCAGCGCTCTCGGGTGTTGGATGCTTCCGGGCAAAATAGGAACCTGGCGGTGATTTCAATTCGAGAATATTTCGTTACTAGGATTTCTGAAACCAAAAACAGCGAAAACGGGGGCACTTGACATCTTGTTAATAGGTTAGTTCGAGAAAACGAATATGACATAAGTGTGCATAAAACATGTAGGTATCATCAATAAAGTAGCATGGAACATAAGAAATTATCGATCGTTGGAGACGTATCAGCATCCCCAGCTTAGTTCTGCTTCGGCGTAAAACGATAACAAAGATAATTTCTTAAGTGACATGCCATCATAAACTTGATCATATTGTAAACATATGTAATGAATGCAGCGATCAAAACAATGGTAATGACATGAGTAAACAACTGAATCATAAAGCAAAGACTTTTCATGAATAGTACTTAAAGACAAGCATCAATAAGTCTTGCATAAGAGTTAACTCATAAAGCAATAATTCAAAGTAGAGGCATTGAAGCAACACAAAGGAAGATTAAGTTTCAGCGGTTGCTTTCAACTTATAACATGTATATCTCATGGATATTGTCAACATAGAGTAATATAACAAGTGCAATATGCAAGTATGTAGGAATCAATGCACGGTTCACACAAGTGTTTGCTTCTTAAGGTGGAAGGAGATAGGTAAACTGACTCAACAATAAAAGTAAAAGAATGGTCCTTCAAAGAGGAAAGCATCGATTGCTGTATTTGTGCTAGAGCTTTTATTTTGAAAACATGAAACAATTTTGTCAACGGTAGTAATAAAGCATATGAGTTATGAAAATTATATCTTACAAGTTGCAAGCCTCATGCATAGTATACTAATAGTGCACGCACCTCGTCCTACTTAGCTTGGACTACCGGATCTTTGCATGCCATGTTTCAACCAAGTGTCACAAAGGGGTACCTCCATGCCGCCTGTACAAAGGTCTAAGGAGAATGCTCGCATTTGGATTTCTCGCTTTTGATTATTCTCAACTTAGACATCCATACGGGACAACATGGACAACAGATAATGGACTCCTCTTAAATGCATAAGCATGTAGCAAAGTTATTATTCTCATATGAGATTGAGGATATATGTCCAAAGCTGAAACTTCAACCATGATTCATGGCTTTAGTTAGCGGCCCAATGTTCTTCTCTAACAATTTTGCATGCTCCAACCACTAAAATGATAGACCTTCAGACAAGACGGACATGCATAGCAACTCACATGATATTCAACAATAGTTGATGGCGTTCCCCAGAAGCATGGTTATCGCACAACAAGCAACTTAATAAAATATAAAGTGCATAAGTACATATTCAATACTACGATAGTTTTTAAGGCTATTTTGTCCCATGAGCTATATATTGCAAAGGCGAATGATGGAATTTTAAAGGTAGCACTCAAGCAATTTACTTTGGAATGGCGGAGAAATACCATGTAGTAGGTAGGTATGGTGGACACAAATGGCATAGTAGTTGGCTCAAGGATTTTGGATGCATGAGAAGTATTCCCTCTCGATACAAGGTTTAGGCTAGCAAGGTTATTTGAAGCAAACTCAAGGATGAACAAGTGCAGCAAGACTCACATAAAAGACATATTGTAAACATTATAAGACTCTACACTGTCTTCCTTGTTGTTCAAACTCAATACTAGAAATTATCTAGACCTTAGAGAGACCAATTATGCAAACCAAATTTTAGCAAGCTCTATGTATTTCTTCATTAATGGGTGCAAAGTATATGATGCAAGAGCTTAAACATGAGCACAACAATTGCCAAGTATCACATTATCCAAGACATTTTACCAATTACTACATGTATCATTTTCCAATTCCAACCATATAACAATTTAACGAAGAAGAAACGCCATGAACATTATGAGTAAAGCCTAAGGACACATGTGTCCATATGCAACAGCGGAGCGTGTCTCTCTCCCACAAAGTGAATGCTAGGATCCATCTTATTCAAACAAAAACAAAAACAAAAACAAAACGACGCTCCAAGTAAAGAACAAAAGATGTGATTGAATAAAAATATAGTTTCAGGGGAGGAACCTGATGATGTTGTCGATGAAGAAGGGGATGCCTTGGGCATCCCCAAGCTTAGACGCTTGAGTCTTCTTAAAATATGCAGGGGTGAACCACGGGGCATCCCCAAGCTTAGAGCTTTCACTCCTCTTGATCATAGTATATCATACTCCTCTCTTGACCCTTGAAAACTTCCTTCACACCAAACTTCAAGCAAACTCATTAGAGGGTTAGTGCACGATTAATAATTCACACATTCAGAGGTGACACAATCATTATTTTCACTTCTGGACATTGCATAATGCTACTGGACATTAGTGGATCAAAGAAATAAATCCAACATAGCAAAAGAGGCAATGCGAAATAAAAGGCAGAATCTGTCAAAAACAGAACAGTCCGTAAAGACGAATTTAGAAATGGCACCAGACTTGCTCAAATGGAAAAACTCAAAACTAATGAAAGTTGCGTACATATCTGAGGATCACGCTCGTAAATTGGCAGATTTTTCGAATTTTCTACAGAGAACTGTGCCCAGATTCGTGACAGACAGCAATGCTGTTTCTGCGCAGCAATCCCAAATATAACATCAACTTTGACATAGAAACTTTACTTGGCACAAAAACATGATAAGGAGAGGTTGCTACAGTAGTAAACAACTTCCAAACACAAATATAAAACAAAGTACTGTAGTAAAAAAACACATGGGTTATCTCCCAAGAAGTTCTTTCTTTATAGCCATTAAGATGGGCTCAGCTGTTTTAATGATGCACTTGCAAGAAATAGAAGTTGAAGCAAAAGAGAGCATCAAGAGGCAAATTCAAAACACATTTAAGTCTAACATGCTTCCTATGCATAGGAATCTTGTAAATAAACAAGTTCATGAAGAGCAAAGTAAGCATAGGAAGATAAAACAAGTGTAGCTTCAAAAATTTCAGCACATAGAGAGGTGTTTTAGTAACATGAAAATTTTTACAACCATATTTTCCTCTCATAATAACTTTCAGTAGCATCATGAGCAAACTCAACAATATAACTATCACATAAAGCATTCTTATCATGAGTCTCATGCATAAAATAATTACTACTCCCAACATAAGCATAATCAATTTTATTAGTTGTAGTGGGAGCAAATTCAACAAAGTAGCTATCAAATATAGGAGGTATATTGTAATCATAATCAAATTTATCCTCCATAACAGGTGGTAACAAAATACTACTATCATTATAATCATCATAAATAGGAGGCAAAGTATCATCAAAGTAAATTTTCTCCTCAATGCTTGGGGGACTAAAAATATCATGCTCATCAAAGCCAGCTTCCCCAAGCTTAGAATTTTCCATAGCATTAGCGACAATGGTGTTCAAAGCATTCATACTAATAACATTCCCATTATCATGCATATAAAGTTCCATGGGTTTTTAATTCTCTCTTCAAACACATCATGTCCTAATTCAAGATAAAGTTCATAAGATCTCTCATATTTTTGTTGTTTTCCATTATGCCTAACTAGTGTAAACAAGAAACCAAATATCGCAATTGCAGAGTCTAAAGGAAATAACTTCGAGTACTTACAATGGCGCCGGGAAAATAGCTTAGTAGCCGAGATCCGGAGTGTGAGTACCTTTTACCTTTCCTCCCCGGCAACGGCGCCAGAAAAGTACTTGGCGCGTAGTTGACGAGGGAGGAAAAGTGCTTAGTTGCCGGGCTTGCCAATGTGTGAGTGCCGTTTACCTTCCCTCCCCGGCAACGGCGCCAGAAAAGTGCTTGATGTCTACGTTCCCCCTCCTTTCCTGTAGACAGTGTTGGGCCTCCAAGTGCAGAGGTTTGTAGACCCACAGCAAGTTTTCCCTTAAGTGGATCACCCAAGGTTTATCGAACTCAGGAGGAAGAGGTCAAAGATATCCCTCTCATGCAACCCTGCAACCACAAAGCAAGAAGTCTCTTGTGTCCCCAACACACCTAATAGGTGCACTAGTTCGGCGAAGAGATAGTGAAATACGGGTGGTATAAATATATATGAGCAGTAGCAATGGTGCCAGAAAATAGCTGGCGGCGTGTAGTTGATGGTGGTAGTATTGCAGCAGTAGTAACACAGTAAAACAGTAAACAAGCAGTAGTAACTCAGCAGTATTTAGGGACAAGGCCTAGGGATTACACTTTCACTAGTGGACACTCTCAACATTGATCACATAACAGAATAGATAAA
Source organism: Lolium multiflorum (assembly GCA_030979885.1). Classification (NCBI taxonomy): domain Eukaryota; kingdom Viridiplantae; phylum Streptophyta; class Magnoliopsida; order Poales; family Poaceae; genus Lolium; species Lolium multiflorum. The sequence continues at coordinate 18,770,900 of CM061748.1, forward strand.
TGCATACTCTACACACTTTTGTTGGATGATGAACACATTGCGTAGGATTACACGAACCCTCAATGCCGGAGTTAACAAGCTCCACAATAATGCTCATGTTTAAGTAACCTTAAGTGTAAGATAGATCAAAAGACTAAACCAAGTACTAGCATAGCATGCATGCACACTGTCACCTTCATGCATATGTAGGAGGAATAGATCACATCAATATTATCATAGCAATAGTTAACTTCGCAATCTACAAGAGATCATGATCATAGCATAAACCAAGTACTAACACGGTGCACACACTGTCACCTTTGCACACATGCGGGAGGAATAAAACTACTTTAATAACTTTGCTAGAGTAGCACATAGATAAATTGTGATACGATGCACATTGCAATCATAAAGAGATATAAATAAGCACTTCACTACGCTCTTCAACGGTGAATAAGTACTTCGTGAAATATAGCCTAAGAGACCCACACGGTGCACACACTGTCACCTTTACACACATGGGACAAGGAGTCTCCGGAGATCACATAAGTAAAACCCACTTGACTAGCATAATGACATCTAGATTACAAGCATCATCATATGAATCTCAATCATGTAAGGCAGCTCATGAGATTATTGTATTGAACTACATAGGAGAGAGATGAACCACATAGCTACCGGTACAGCCCCGAGCCTCGATGGAGAACTACTCCCTCCTCATGGGAGCAGCAGCGGTGATGAAGATGGCGGTGGAGATGGCAGCGGTGTCGATGGAGAAGCCTTCGGGGCACTTCCCCGCTCGGCAGGTGGGGAACAGACTCCTGTCCCCGGATCTTGGCCCGCGATGACGGCGGCTGGAACTTTTCTCGTATCGTGGCTCCCTCCGTAAGGGTTTCGATGCAGGGGCTTTAAATGGCGAAGAGGCGGCGCAGGAGGGTCAACGAGGCGATGACACCATAGGGTGGCGGCCAGGGCCGCCGCGCCACCATGTCATCTGGGCCCACCAGGCCCCCTCGGCGGCTCTCGGGTGTCTGGATGCTTCCGGCAAAATAGGAACCTGGGCGGTGATTTCGTCCAATTCCGAGAATATTTCGTTACTAGGATTTCTGAAACCAAAAACAGCAGAAAACAGGAACTGGCACTTCGGCATCTTGTTAATAGGTTAGTTCCAGAAAACGCACGAATATGACATAAAGTGTGCATAAAACATGTAGGTATCATCAATAAAGTAGCATGGAACATAAGAAATTATCGATACGTTGGAGACGTATCAGCCCCGAATATTGGGACGCGCGGGATGGGACTTCTCCAATGAGTCGAAGACGACGAACCCCTCACCGACGGGAAGAAGACCTTCGATTCCTCATTGACGGGGAGCTGGGAGCAACAAGCGACGACGACCTCTTCCCCTGGGACGGGGGCTTCTCCTCCGACGAGGAGGAGGAAGAGGAGGAAGAAGACGACGACGACTCCCTCGAGGGTTACCCACCAGCGAAGCGCCTCCGCATGTGGTGGGACGACGACGACAGCGATGATGAAGAAGAGGATGAAGCTCCCGCAAAGGGCCTCGGGAGCAGCGATGAGGAGCCCGTCGGCAGCAGCGCCGATGGGAACTCCGGGGATGATGATGAAGGCAGTGACGGCCCGTAGATCAGGATCTACTAATGTAGGCCTAGCAGTAGTGGACCCTCCTTTTGTTCTTCCTTCTTAAGCAATCGGTTCCTCCCTTGTAAGAAATCTAGTTATCAATGGAGAATTTCCCCAACTTGATCTCACCGATTCTTTTTTATGCTAGCTTGGCCGATCGTCAACTCGATCGATTTTTAATGAGCCGATCTCCACACATCGATCCCCCCATGATCCGTTCCTCATCTTTTTGGCATCGGAATGATTGTGAGCCTGGTCAGTGCTCAACAAGTCCGTGTCCGCGGAACCAGCCGACGACCATGTAATCGGCTCCTCCAACAGAGCATCCAGGAGGCCAGCTGCTCCCCGAGCTTCAGCCGAGGTGAGAACCATGATGAGGGCCCGCAATTCAGACAAACAGTCCCAGGTTTGATCACGCCTGGAAGAGACATCGCGCAGGGCCAACCAGCCGATCATCCTTCTCCCATTGTCAGCCGTTACTTTAGGCGATCACCCCTGACTCAATGAACAATAGGCTGTTTTGGGATGCCAACTCTCTCATAACAGCATTGCCAAACTGGTAATGAGGCAACTTTGAGCGCTCGTACTAGAGCCGATGGCTGCGCATCGGCTTTGCACCATGAGACACTTCAAACAGGATCATGACCCTTACCCATTAACCCCGCAGGCTGGTAATTTGATCTTGGGCAAGTGTCCTCAACGGAGCTCTAGGCTTGTCTCTCAATTGACGTGGGAACTGATATATTTTGGTGACACCAGCGCTATTCCTCTGACAAGTTATGGTATAACGCTAGCCGATTCCAAAAATAAATCGGCTTCTGATAGCGAAGGATCCCCCAGGACAAAGAAATCTCCACGGTCAGATGCCCCCCGAGCCTTTGACCAAGGCGAGCATGAAAGTGTACCGGTAGTGTCGGGCCACTATCCGCTTCTCAACTGCGGTGCAGCATCAACCGATTCTGACCAAATCGGCTGTTCAACAACAGAGGACCTTCAGACCAATGGGGCAACCTCTGGTGAGAATGAGTTCAATCTAGCCGGATGATCGTCGGTTGTTCTCTTGACTAGCCAGCAATCCTTGAATTTGCCAGCAGCGTTACACCTGAAGGCTTGCAAACGACGCTGGAGATCCTCGCGGAGAAGACCTGAGTCACCAAACAGTTGGAGAAATCTTCGTAGAACCTCATCCTGTAACAAGTGCAGCACCAACCGATTCTAACCAAATCGGCTTTTCAAAGGCAGAGGACCTTCAACGAGAACTGCCCCCCGAGCTTCTTCAGCTTTCATCAATGTAGCAGAAAAAACTTTTATCCAAAGAGCCGATGCAGTCAACCTCCCCCTTGAATTAAGAGGCCCCCAAATGTAGTAGCTCTAATGAACTAAAAGTGGCCCTGGACGCCAACACTGATTTTCTTGCTCACCCTACCGAACCTGCCAACTAAGGTAGCCCTGGGCTTCCATTTGCAACAGTTGTATTCCTTGAGTCGATGGCCATGCATCGGCTTGTATCCTTAAGTCGATGGCCTGCATTTGCTCAAAAATTTTCTTTTTACGGCCGGCGTCGGCCCCCATATGATAATGTTGCCTCATATGTATTTAATCCATCTAGATGCCCCCCGAGCCGATTCTGTCAAGAAAATTGATGGTATCGGCTCTTTAGGTAGTCCCTGCTGGGTCAAATGTCGATCCCAGGCAAAATAGATGGTGGGGATAATTTTGGCCGATTGCTGGAATCGGCCTCCACGTTGCTTGCTCGGTGAAGGTTTTGTAATGTTCCTCCACAAATTTTTGGGGCCGATCGCAAGGATCAGCCTCACCACATTTGTCCATCGATGTTGTTCTCGTTATACGGTCAGTCCGGTGGATAGAACCAGCCTTACCCCGTTCTTTGTCACATCGATGCGTTCGCAGTCGTCCAAATTGATGCCCGAGAGTGGTTCTTGACCTGATGTCTCCCAAATGCCCATGCCGGCTGTTGAAATCTCGGCTGAATCATCGGCGTGGACAACCTCCACTTCATCTCCATCCCACTGTATTAGGCATTGGTGCATCGTGGATGGAATGCAACAGTTGGCGTGGATCCAATCCCTCCCTAATATTACAGCATAGGTGCTTTCTGCTGTCGACAATAAAGAACGTTGTAGGGACGGTCTTCCTTCCTACGGTCAGATCCACGTTTAGAACACCTTGCGCGTCAGATGCTTGGCCGTTGAAATCGCTCAATGTTACATTGGTCTTGATTAAATCCGAGCTGGAGCGTCCCAACCGACGTAGCATGGAGTATGGCATAATGTTTGCCGCTCCGGTGTCCACCAACATCTTGTTGACAAGCTGCCCATTGATGTAACCTCGTAAGTACGGGGCCTTCAGATGCCTGTAACTCCTTTCTCGCGGCTTCTCGAAGATGACCGGCCGTGGGCCGCAGTCCAATTGCGCCACAGGTGCTTCATATAACCTTGGAGCGCTAAATTCCGCTGGAAGGATGAAGACCATGTTTGTGCCAGCCGATGTTTCACCATCGGCTTTCCTTTGCTTAGGGCGCCACTCTTTTCTTTGTGGCCGACCTTCTTCATCCAGGGTTCGCTGAATTTTGGCGGCCAGGTCAGGCCGTGCCTTCCTCAGCGCGTGCAGATATAACCTTTCGGCTTCTTCCAACGCACGTAGTCGCTGAACCCTTCGTTTTTGGGAGTGGCTGAGCCCATCGGGACACCATCTTGGCCGATGATACTTATCCTCTTCATCATCGTCCTCTAGTTCCTCGCGATCTTCCATCTGAACGGGCTCAGCATGCTTGCTCCGAGGCGGGAGAGGCCCTAGACGCTCGAACACGGACACCTTAGCTGTACCCTTCTCCTTTTGTTTACATTCTGGGCAATTGCCGATTGTTGGTAATCGGCTCATTCCGGAATCCCAGCAGTGTCTGAAGAAGGGGCAATCCCAGTGCCTATCCGCGTTGTCCGGCTCCTCAGACCTCCCTCTGGCGCGACGTTCGGACCCGTCGTTGTGGCCGCTGTTGACGATACCTCCTGTTTGCACCAGACCGACGATATCCTTCATCGTCGTTATCGTAGCGGCGATGTCGGTCATATGGCTGTTCATATTTGCTGAGGAGATGCTCGGATAATAGGCGTGGATGCCGTATGTTTCTCACCCCTCCTCGGCCAGGTATCGTTTATCGTCGTCTTGGGGCCGGTCACGTGGAACGGCCTCCTCTTTCTCTTTGCCACGAGAGTGGCTGCTCTCTGCTTTGTCCGCGTCATGACGAATCACGAACCCTGCCATATTGGCATCGAAAGAGAACCCTGGTTCTCTTATGGAGTGGCTGAGATCGACCGTGTTGACATCAGGCAACGGACGTGTGTCTCCGTCGAGCTTGATGCCGTGCGAACGGGTCTTCCACAGGAACGAGTTCGGTTCCGAGGACCGCCTTGACCTTGTTATGCCTCTTCTTGAGCTTGTCAGCCAGGTCCTCGTACTGACCGGAGTGCTTCCGCCATCTCAGATGTAGATGGCGATGTGGTGGATGTTGAAGATTGTCCCAGGCGTGCGAGAATGTGTTGACGTCGAAACCCACCGGCGGGCATTGGTCAGCCGTAGAGCCGGGAACAACTAGGCTGCGGCCCCGGTCCCTCGGGCGACGGCCCGCAAAGCCTCTGGTCGCGCGCCGATGCAAATTGCAGGGCGTGCCACCGACCTGGTCGGAAGGTGTGGATGATGCCTCGCTTAGTTTCTGCCAGGCACACACGTACACGTTAAATACGAGCCTCGATCGGCTCTCGGGTTATCCTGTGAATCGGCTCATGCCGATCCACCCATGATTCGTCCAAGGTGGCCGAATATATGGTGGTCCTGCTTGATCAAGATAAAGCATATGAGATCCACGACGATTTGGGGTTTTCACCGCATAATCGGATCATCCTACTCACGATTGGGCCTCGCGCTCACGCACGGTGATCGTAAACCAAACCTAGACAAGGCCTAAAAACCAACACTAGGTTGATCCTCGGAACATCCTGTCTAGGGCCAGCAAACGACACCCTACGCGCCGCTGGATCCTCCAACCCTTTGTAAGGCCTAACTATTGCAGATATTAAACTAATCCTTGATGAATCAAGGAGCAATCGTAACGGATCAGATCTACTAAATAACGATCAAGCGGGGTGCCGCCCCTGCACCCATGATGAGGTACGGGGACGGCTAGATGCGCAAGGGTTGCACTACGGCAGCATATGATACTAAGAACAATGCTAACCCTAACACATCTATGATAACTCGTTGCTCGCCATCAAAAGGCTTCAGTACGAGCAACGCATGAACAACGTAGGCAGGCTCGTGCTGCCTAGATCGCGAGATGCGATCTAGGCAGCATGGTGCTTACCGGAGAAACCCTCGAGACGAAGGGGTTGGCGATGCGCCGAGATTGGTTTGTGTTGAACGTTGGTTGTTGTTTATTTCATAAACCCTAGGTACATATTTATAGTCCAGGGGACTTTCTAATGTGGGCGTGCACCAAACCGTGCACGAGATAAACTCTAACTTCTACGCAGCCTACTATAAAGATACACGGGCTAACTAGCCCAAACTTGATAAAAAGGCCGATTCACATATCCTTCCCTCGCATATATCGTCAAGTCCACCTTGATCGCGGCCCACCTCTGACTTGGTCAAATTCTGGTGATAACACGGCCCAATGTTCTTCTCTAACAATATGCATGCTCCAACCATTAAGGTGGTAGATCTCTCTTACTTGAGACAAGACGGACATGCATAGCAACTCACATGATATTCAACAAAGAATAGTTGATGGCGTCCCCCGAAGCATGGTTATCGCACAACAAGCAACTTAATAAGAGATAAAGTGCATAAGTACATATTCAATACCACAATAGTTTTTAAGGCTATTTTGTCCCATGAGCTATATATTGCAAAAGGCGAATGATGGAATTTAAAGGTAGCACTCAAGCAATTTACTTTGGAATGGCGGAGAAATACCATGTAGTAGGTAGGTATGGTGGACACAAATGGCATAGTGGTTGGCTCAAGGATTTGGATGCATGAGAAGTATTCCCTCTCGATACAAGGTTTAGGCTAGCAAGGTTATTTGAAACAAACACAAGGATGAACCGGTGCAGCAAAACTCACATAAAAGACATATTGTAAACATTATAAGACTCTACACCGTCTTCCTTGTTGTTCAAACTCAATACTAGAAATTATCTAGACCTTAGAGAGACCAAATATGCAAACCAAATTTTAGCAAGCTCTATGTATTTCTTCATTAATGGGTGCAAAGTATATGATGCAAGAGCTTAAACATGAGCACAACAATTTCCAAGTATCACATTACCCAAGACATTATAGCAATTACTACATGTAGCATTTTCCAATTCCAACCATATAACAATTTAACGAAGAGGAAACTTCGCCATGAATATTATGAGCTAAGAACACATGTGTTCATACGAACCAGCGGAGCGTGTCTCTCTCACACAAGGATGAACTTATTCAAACAAAAGCAAAAACAAAAACAAACAGACGCTCCAAGTAAAGTACATAAGATGTGACCGAATAAAAATATAGTTTCACTAGAAGAAACCTGATAAGTTGTCGATGAAGAAGGGGATGCCTTGGGCATCCCCAAGCTTAGATCTTGAGTCTTCTTAAAATATGCAGGGATGAACCACCGGGGCATCCCCAAGCTTAGACCTTTCACTCTTCTCGATCACATTATATCACCCTCTTCTATTGACCCTTGAAAACTTCTGCCACACCAAACTTCAAGCAAACTCATTAAAGGGTTAGTGCATAATCAAAATTCACATGTTCAGAGGTGACACAATCATTCTTAACACTTCTGGACATTGCACAAAACTTCTGAAAGTTAATGGAACAAGGAAACTCATTCAACTTAACAAAAGCGGCAATGCGAAATAAAAGGCAGAATCTGTCAAAAACAGAACAGTCCGTAAAGACGAATTTTAAAATGGCACCAGACTTGCTCAAATGGAAAAACTCAAAACTAATGAAAGTTGCGTACATATCTGAGGATCACTCACGTAAATTGGCATAATTTTCTGAGTTACCTACAGAGAATTAGGCCCAGATTCGTGACAGACAGCAATGCTGTTTCTGCGCAGCAATCCAAATCTAGCATCAACTTTACCATAGAGACTTTACTTGGCACAAAAACATGATAAGGAGAGGTTGCTACAGTAGTAAACAACTTCCAAGACACAAATATAAAACAAAGTACTGTAGTAAAAAAACACATGGGTTATCTCCCAAGAAGTTCTTTCTTTATAGCCATTAAGATGGGCTCAGCAGTTTTAATGATGCACTCGCAAGAAATAGTATTTGGAGCAAAAGAGAGCATCAAGAGGCAAATTGAAAACACATTTAAGTCTAACATGCTTCCTATGCATAGGAATCTTGTAAATAAACAAGTTCATGAAGCATAATGCAACAAGCATAGAAAGATAAAACAAGTGTAACTTCAAAAATTTCAGCATATAGAGAGGTGTTTTAGTAACATGAAAACTTCTACAACCATATTTTCCTCTCTCATAATAACTTTCAGTAGCATCATGAACAAACTCAACAATATAACTATCACATGAAGCATTCTTATTCTCATGCATAAAATATTATTACTCCCACATAAGCATAATCAATTTTATTAGATGTAATGGGAGCAAATTCAACAAAGTAGCTATCATTATTATTCTCATCATCAAATATAGGAGGCATATTGTAATCATAATCAAATTTATCCTCCATAACAGGTGGTAACAAAAGACTACTATCATTATAATCATCATAAATAGGAGGCAAAGTATCATCAAAGTAAATTTCCTCCTCAATGCGGGGGACTAAAAAGATCATGCTCATCAAAACCAGCTTCCCCAAGCTTAGAATTTTCCATAGCATTAGCAACAATAGTGTTCAAAGCATTCATATTAATAACATTCCCATTAGCATGCATATAAAGTTCCATGGGTTTTTAATTCTCTCTTCAAACACATCATGTCCTAATTCAAGATAAAGTTCATAAAGATCTCTCATATTTTTGTTGTTTTCCATTATGCCTTACTAGTGTAAACAAGAAACCAAATATTAATTGCGAGTCTAAAGGAAATAGCTTTGAGTACTTACAACGGCGCCGGAAAATAGCTTAGTAGCCAAGATCCGGAGTGTGAGTACCTTTTACCTTTCCTCCCCGGCAACGGCGCCAGAAAATAGCTTGATGTCTACAGGTGCTTCTATTCTTGTAGACAGTGTTGGGCCTCCAAGAGCAGAGGTTTGTAGAACAGCAGCAAGTTTCCCTAGTGGATTACCCAAGGTTTATCGAACTCAGGAGGAAGAGGTCAAAGATATCCCTCTCATGCAACACCACAAAGCAAGAAGTCTCTTGTGTCCCCAACACACCTAATAGGTGTACTAGTTCGGTGAAGAATAGTGAAATACAAGTGGTATGAATGAATATGAGCAGTAGTGCGCCAGAAAATAAACTTGTGGCGTGCAGTTGATATTAGAATGCGGGGAAGTAAACAAGCAGTAAATAACGTAGTGAGTAATACTTGTAAAAGAGTAAACAAACAGCGATAGCGATATTTAGGAACAAGGCCTGGGATTAGACTCCAGTGGACACTCTCAACTTTGATCACATAATAGATAAATGCATACTCACACTCTTGTTGGATGATGAACTTGTTACGTGGACACGAACCCTCAATGCGGAGTTAACAAACTCACAATTCAATGTTCATATTTAAATAACCTTAGAGTGCATGAAAGATCAATTCGACTAAACCAAGTACTAACATAGCATGCACATTGTCACCTTCATGCTTATGTAGGAGGAATAATACACATCAATACTATCATAGCAATAGTTAACTTCGCAATCTACAAGAGATCATGATCATAGCATAAAAAATAAGTACTAACACGGATGCACACACTGTCACCATTACATCGTGCGGGAGGAATAAAACTACTTTAATAACATTGCTAGAGTAGCACATAGATAAATTGTGATACAATGCACATTGCAATCATAAAGAGATATAAATAAGCACCTCACTATGCCATTCATAACAGTGAATAAGTATTCTGTGAAATATAGCCTAAGAGACCCACACGGTGCACACTGTCACCTTTACACGTGGGACAAGGAGTCTCCGGAGATCACATAAGTAAAATTCACTTGACTAGCATAATGACATCTAGATTACAAGCATCATCATATGAATCTCAATCATGTAAGGAGCTCATGATTATTGTATTGAACTACATAGGAGAGAGATGAACCACATAGCTAGGTACAGCCCAGAGCCTCGATGAGAACTCCCCTCCTCATGGGGCAGCAGCAGTGATGAAGATGGCGGTGGTGTCGATGGAGGAGCCTTAGGGGTACTTCCCCGTCGGCGGCGTGGGAACCGGAGACTCTGTCCCCGGATCTTGCCCCATGGCGGCGGCTCGAAAGGTTTCTACCGTGGCTTTTCCGTATCGAGGTTTTAGGTCGAGGAGTCGGAGGGCGACAGGCGGTGGCACCATAAGGCGGCGCGGCCAGGGCCTGGGCGCGCCTGTCTGGGGCCCACGGGGCTCCCTCAGCGCTCGGGTGTTACGGATGCTTAAGACAATAGGAACTGGGTCTTGATTTCGTCAGTAAAGAATATTTCCTTACTAGGATTTCTGAAACCAAAAACAGCGAGAAACAGGAACGGCACTCGGCATCTTGTTAATAGGTTAGTTCCGGAAAATGCATAAATATGACATATAATGTGTATAAAACATGTAGATATCATCAATAATGTGGCATGGAACATAAGAAATTATCGATACATTGGGCATGTCGGGCGCCCTTTGACTCGAGATAGCGAGAGGAAACCGGCAACCGCCGAAGTCGTGACCGCCGCCCGCCGGAGCCCAAAGGGATCGGGTCAACGACCACCACGAACAGCCGCGATCCCTCCCCCCGTGCCATCTCAGATCGCTACCGCTTGAAAGGAGTGGAGGCTTATCATATTTGATTGATGAGCTCGAAGCTATTGGGGAAGTGCGGCCGTTATCTATGCAAGAGTTTGAAATGAAAAGTCAATGCAATACTTAGATTGCCAATCTTTTGCGAGAGGTGGAACTCAAATGGTACCAACGCTCAATGGCTCAATTTATCTTGGAAGGAGATTTGAATATAAGATACTTTCATAGTGTCGTAAATTGTAGACGACGTAAGAAACTTATTGATTCTCTTGTACAGGACAAGGGTACAATCGAAGGGCATGAGAAACTCAAATCTTACATTACAAATTATTTTAAAGGTTTATTAATTTGGGGATCCAGAAGAACGGAACTTCTCGATGGATGAATCTCGAATAGATGACATTCCTCAAGTTTTCAATGAGGAAAATGCCCACCTTACTGCTCCTTATTCAAAGGATGAAGTTAAAAAGACGGTTTTCTAAATGAAACACAATAAAGATCTAGGTTACGATGCTTTTCTAGTAGAGTACTATCGGAACTTTTGGGAGATAATAGAATCTAACTTGTTAGAGCCTTCTGGTGCTCTCCATGCTGGACAACTTGATTTATCTTGCCTAAATTTTGGTGCGGTTATCGCTTTTGTCAAAAGTTAATGAAGCAGAAAGGATTCAGCAGTACATGCTGATATGTTTTCTTAATATGTGCTTCAAAAATTTCATGTAAACAACAACTATTAGGCTAAATTGGACGGCTGATCATGTGGTGCACTCCACTCAGACTGCTTTTATGTAAGGAATATATATCCTAAATGGGGTAGTAACCTTGCATGAGGCAGTTCATGAGTTACATCGCAAAAATATGAATGACGTTATTTCAATGATCAACTTTCAAAAGGCTTGCAATAAAATAAAGTGGTATTTCGTTAGGAGACATTCGGGATAAAAGGTTTTTCTCATGGGTGGTACGCTCTATTTCATAATTTTATTTTGGGAAGTGTGGCCATCAAAGTCAATGATGATGTTGGCGACTTCCAAACGAAAAAATTGATTAAGGCAAGGCAATCCATTTTTACCCATGTTATTTGATACAGTGGTCGATATGCTAGCCTTTATCCACTATCTATTCTTCAATACGTCGATGATACGATTCTCTTTATGGAGCGTGATCATGAGAATGACAGAATCTAAAATTAATTTTATCAGCTTTCAAGCAATTATTAGGTCTGAATATTAATTTCATAAAAGTGAGTTGTTTTTGTGTCGGAGATACCCAAGACGAGGCTGAGCTTGTATGCCGAGCTATTAGGCTGCGGGTTGGGCCAGTTTCTAATAAGTTATTTAAACATTTCGGTTCATTATCGGAGGGTCTTAAATGATGAATAGAAACACGCCAAAGAAAGGCTACAAAAAGGTATTAGTAGTTGGAAAGGGAAATTGCTACCTCTGGGCGAAGGTTGGTTCTTATTAATTCAGTTTAAAACTAATCTTAGAGTTGCTCAAACGAGTCTTACAAAGATTGGATTATTTCCTATCAAAAATCTATTGAAGGAGATAGTGAGAAAAAGAAATACCTGCTTACTAAATGGAATGTTGTCCGTCATCCAACTGATCAAGAAGGGTTCGAGCCCTTCTGAGTAAATGGTTGTCTAATCTACTTACCGAAGATGGGGTATGGTAAACTATTTAAGAAGAAAGTATGTTGGCTCACGTGCAGTGTCTCAAGTTTATTGAAAAGATTCACATTTCTGGGCTAGTCTCAAGGTGACTAATAAGTATTTTTTTCTTCATATGGTTTTTTCTCTATTAAGAATAGATCTGATATAAGGTAATGGGGAGGTAACTGGTTAGGTAATACCACTCCGGAACATATCCGGCTTTGTACAACATTGTGCGTCATAAAAGCTATACTTTAGCTAGCTAAAGTGCTGGAATCTTCCCCACCGAATGTGATGTTCAGAAGAGATATTGTTGGTCCTAGGCTTGCATCTTGAAATGCTTTGCTTCAACATATAGATTTTTTTCATTTGATAAAAGGGACTGATGAGTTTTGATGGAACCAAAATGAGAGAGGTCAGTTCTCATTGGATTCCATGTACGAAGCATTGGTCCTTCTTGTTGAGCATGTTGATACTAATAAAAATATTTAGAAAATGAAGATCCCGGCTGAAGATTAAAGTATTTACGTGGTATCTTCGTAGAAGGATAATCCTCAATAAGGAGAACCTTGCAAAAGGTAATTGGGAGGGAAGTTGTCTTTAGCCATCAAAATGGGACTATAAAACCCTTATCCTTCCAATGTCAGTTTACAAAATATGTATGGTCAATCACTCAAACTGGACATCTATTTCCTAATTGGTTGCTTGTATTGAGCTATTTTTTATCTTTCTTTATTCAGATATTGGATTTGGAGAGCTATCTGTGTTATGTTTAGGTTGGGTGTAATTCTAGAGCTTTTTAAGTAATAAAATGCCCTTTATCGAAAAAATGATTTTACGACACTTTGTTGAATAACATAATAATAATAATATAATAAAAGGTTGTATGCATCTTTTCGGCTAGGGGTTCCAACCTCCTTATCTAATAAAAAAACGTACTAGACATGATAGTTTTAATGATTACACAGCACAATCGGAAATAAAATCTGCTGCAACATTAGTTTTACTGATAAATCACACTGAAAAGAAGACTGCAGCAATACTCATCATTGTCCATGGCATCCATCTCAACAACCACAAAGGCAGAGAACCAAGTGGAGGGTATGGTCCTTCTGAATGTTATAGTCCGCCAGGGTCCGCTCGTTCTGTAGCTGCCTGCCAGAAAAGATGAGGCGTTGCTGTCGGGGGAATGGCCCCCGGTATGCAAAGGCTATGGCAAGTTAGCCATAGTGAGGTAGTGGTAAACCGGATCAAAGAGTGATCCGGATTCTAAGTTTAAGTTCATCTAGCCAGAGTTGGTACTAACCGGTATCCCCAGAGGGGTATACCAAAGTGCTGGCTCCCAGAATTTATGTGTCTAAGTACCAAGGTACCGGAACCAGAGGTAAAGGTGCCGGCAAACCGGAACCAGGGATCACTGTAGCCTGTCGGCACTTTGGTCAAAGATTCCATGAAGAACTAGAGGACAAGGATGAGCGAAGCACTTCAGCTTTAAACGAAGCCACGGCGCCAAAGCGAGAAGATGACGTAAAGATACCGGCGGAGGTCGTCACTCCCTCATTAAAGTCATAACCGGTGCAGGTGGACCAAAGTAGCTTTATAGTAACAGCTCATCCTAGATTCATTAGGGTTTCTTCCCTTGTAGCCACCCTCTCCCCTATATAAGGAGAGGGGGCACACCCTGCGCGGGACGGATCCAGACTCAGAAGATAGAGTAGAAGAGAGAAAGGTCTTGTACATCTTCTACCTCGGCCAAGGGCCAAGTTAAGGGAATACATACCGGTTTTCCATCTCTTTCCGTTACACAAACCCTCCCCTGAATCCTCTAGCGCACATTCGGCCCCAACTTAAGCCATCCCATGGCATCTGTCTGTTCCACCACGACGACAGTTGGCGCCCACCATGGGGCCAGCAGCTGCGCTTGCTGGAGTTCATATTCGGGCGGGCATCCTCACCGTCTCCGGCGAGCGTGTGGTGTCTGGGCTTGTCCAGCGCCTCGGCTCGTTGGACTTCGTCACGACAGCGCTCTTGCCAGCGGGCCTTCCCCAACACGGACATCATCGAGTTCGGCTCCCACCGCATCTACCTCGGCCGTCAAGGAGCGCCAGTACCCTCGCCGGTGCTGGTGGCGCCGGACCAGCCAAGGTCTTCAGCTGCTCGTGGGCCGCGCGTCGACTGCGCCACTGGCAGCGTGGAGGTGATGATGGCTTGTCGTCGTGGTGAACAGACAGATGCCATAGGATGGCTTAAGTTGGGGCCGAATGTGCGTGGGATTCGGGAGGTTTGGTTACACAAGGGGTGGATTTCGGATGGGATTAGGTATCTTATTGATGAACTTGGCCTTGGCCAGAGGTTGAAGAAGAACAGTACAAGCTCTCCTTCTCTCCTTCTAACTGGAGAATCGTCTGTCTAATGGATCCTCCCGCCCAGGGGTGTGCTCCCTCTCCTTATATAGGGGAGATGGTGGCTTACAGGGAGAAACCCTAATGGCATCTTTGACTAGACAAACTACTTTACAAAGCCTCTTTGGCCTCAGGTGGCACCGGTATGTCTTTAATCAAGGAGCGATAACATCCTCCGGTAGCTTTTACGTCATCACTGCTTTGGCGCCGGAGCCGTTTAAAGCGATCGCCGCTCATCCTTGTCCTCTAGTCCTTGAGAGAATCTTTGACGAGAATGCGACATGCTCTGATGTGGCATACGGCATTGCGAGTATCATCTTCTTAACATATTCCGGAATACCCCTCACAGGATACGGTACACTTACACTTAGCCATAAGCTTAACTCATTATCCGGATTAATCTTTAAACCGGTACCTCGATAGCCTAAACAGGGCTAGTTTGACATGTCGTTGGCATACCGGGGGTCATCCCCCCAACATTAGTCCCCGAAGCTGGTATAGTCCGGCGGATTCTATCCGACGGACCATGCCAGGTTTCCACCTTAAAACGTACCGGTTTAATTCTTCCGGTTTCCATTTAAACTCTTCCGACTTCTACACCAAGATCATCTTAGCGTTCTCAGTCATATTATCCGGTATCTTATTCCGGTAGCTTCACTATTAAAGTCTCATCGGCGAAGTCGAGAATATCTTGGGAACTGCGCCTGACAGAGACATGCACACTGTGCCTGGTGCACCAGTGTCAGGAGTCAAATCGCTTTGACTCCCGCGCATGCAATTAATACGCCGCACCGGATCCGCGCTGCCGCACCGGATCACTGTGACCACCATGTGGCACCTTGTTTTTACGCGTGTACCGCTGCGCCACGTGGCGGCCCACAAGGAAAGTGAGCGGGCCAGGCCGCACCCCTGTTAATCCTCGCTATAAAGACACGACGGTTCCTCGTCGTCTCCTTCTCGCATTCACCCACTTCCTGACAGTTGTGCCTGGTGCCCTTCCGCTCCTCTCACCGTCGTTCGCCGTCAAGCGCTTGCCCTCCGCGAACCTTCGCGTGAACGACCGGAGCTCACACCTTGTCACCATTACACCATGAAGGAGGAATAGACTACTTTAATAACATCACGAGTAGCACATAGACTAATAGTGATACAAAGCTCATCATATGGATCTCAATCATGCAAGCAATTCATGAGATCATTGTATTGGGGTATGAGAGATTAACCACATAGCTACAGTAGAGCCCTATACGTCTCCAAGGTTCGATAATTTCTTATGTTCCATGCTTCATTATTGATGATATCTACATGTTATATGCACACTTTATGTCATATTTATGCATTTTGAACTAACCTATTAACAAGATGCCGAAGAGCCGTTGCTTGCTGTTTTCTGCTGTTTTGGTTTCAGAAATCCTAGTAAGGAAATATTCTCGGAATTGGACGAAATCAACGCCCGGGGTCTATTTTGCCCGAAGCTTCCGGAAGACCGAAGAGATAACGAAGTGGGCGACGAGCGCCGCCATCACATAAGGCCGCGCGACGGAGGGACCGCGCCGCCTATGGTGTGGGCCCTCTCAGCCCCCGACCTACCCTTCCGCCTACTTAAAGCCTCGGTCCCGAAACCCCAACGAGAGCCACGATACGGAAAACCTTCCGGACGCGAGCGCAGAATCCCATCTCGGGGGATTCGGAGATCGCCTCCGGCACCTTTGGGAGAGGGATTCATCTCCGGAGGACTCTACACCGCCATGGTCGCCTCGGAGTGATGAGTGAGTAGTTCACCCACTGGACTATGGGTCCATAGGTAGCTAGATGGTTGTCTTCTCCTTATGTGCTTCATTGTTGGATCTTGTGAGCTGCCTAACATGATCAAGATCATCTATCTGTAATACTATATGTTGTGTTTGTCGGGATTCGATGGATAGAAAATACTATGTTATGGTGATTATCAATCTGATGTTTATGTGTTGTTTAAGATCTTGCATGCTCTCCGTTATTAGTAGAGGCTCTGGCCAAGTTTGTACTTTTAACTCCAAGAGGGAGTATTTATGCTAGATAGTGGGTTCATGCCTACATTGATACCGGACAGTGACAAAGTTCTAAGGTTGTGTTGTGCTGTTGCCACTAGGGATAAAACATTGATGCTATGTCAGGGATGTAGTTATTGATTACATTACGCACCATACTTAATGCAATTGTACATTTGCTCTTGCCAGTATCGGAAGGGTTGGGATGATAACACGAAGGTGGACTTTTTAGGCATAGATGCGGTTGGATGGCGGTCTATGTACTTTGTCGTAATGCCCAATTAAATCTCACTATATTTATCATGTCATGTATGTGCATCGCGGTGCCCTCTATTTGCCCGACTGCAATTTGTTCACCCAACATGCTTTTATCTTATGGGAGAGACACCTCTAGTGAACTGTGGACCCCGGTCCATTCTTTTATACTGAAATACAAATCTGCTGCAATACTTGTTCTTTACTGTTTTCTTGCAAACAATCATCTTCCACACAATACGGTTAATCCTTTGTTACAGCAAGTCGGTGAGATTGACAACCTCCTTGTTTCGTTGGGGCAAAGTACTTTGTTTGAGTTGTGCGGGTTCCACGTTGGCGGGAATCTACGGTGTTGCGCACTACATCCCTTCGCCATCAACCTTCAAC
Source organism: Lolium multiflorum (assembly GCA_030979885.1). NCBI lineage: Eukaryota > Viridiplantae > Streptophyta > Magnoliopsida > Poales > Poaceae > Lolium > Lolium multiflorum. The sequence continues at coordinate 18,788,233 of CM061748.1, forward strand.
GTGCTTCTTGGCTCCCCCTGGTTCGATAAACCTTGGTTTCTTGCTGAGGGACTTGTTGTTGTCGCATCACACCTTCCATGGGGTTCCCAACGAGCGTGTGCTTAACGCGTCATCAAGCTAAATTTATTTGCTGGATCAAGACATTTTGCAGGGGAGTCTCACTTCTCAATCTCTTTACTTTGTTTTTGTCTTGCTTTATTTTATTTACTACTTTGTTTGCTGCACCTAAACAAAACACAAAAAAATTAGTTGCTAGTTTTACTTTATTTCTTGTCTTGCTCTCGATATCGAAAACACAAAAAAGTAGTTACTTGCATTTACTTTATCTAGTTTGTTTTATTTACTGTTGCTAAAATGAATACTCCTGAAAATACTAAGTTGTGTGACTTCACAACCACTAATAATAATGATTTCCTATGCACACCTATTGCTCCACCTGCTACTACAGCAGAATTCTTTGAAATTAAACCTGCTTTACTAAATCTTGTCATGAGAGATCAATTTTCTGGTATTAGTTCTGATGATGCTGCTGCTCATCTTAATAATTTTGTTGAACTTTGTGAAATGCAAAGGTAAGAATGTAGATGGTGATATTATTAAATTGAAATTGTTTCCTTTCTCACTAAGAGGAAGAGAGCAAAAGATTGGTTGCTATCTTTGCCTAAGAATAGTATTGATTCATGGACTAAATGCAAGGATGCTTTTGTTGGTAGATATTATCCTCCCGCTAATTATATCTTTGAGAAGTAGCATAATGAATTTTAAACAATTTGATAACGAACATGTTGCTCAAGCATGGGAGAGAATGAAATCTTTGGTAAAGAATTGCCCAACCCATGGACTGACTACTTGGATGATCATCACAAAACCTTCTATGCAGGACTAAATTTTCTTCGCGGAATTTATTGAGCTGCTGGAGGCACCTTTATGTCCATCACATTGGAGCGGCTACAAAACTTCTTGATGATATGATGATAAATGACTCCTCCGAATGGCACACGGAAAGAGCTCCACAAGGTAGGAAGGTAAATTCTGTTGAAACCTCCTCCTTGAGTGATAAAATTGATGTGATTATGTCTATGCTTGTGAATGGTAGATCTAATGTTGATCCTAATAATGTTCCTTTAGCTTCATTGGTTGCTCAAGAAGAAAATGTTGATGTGAATTTCATTAAAAATAATAACTTCAACAACAATGCTTATAGGAACAATTATGGTAATAACTATATCCTTATGCTAATGGTAATGGTTATGGTAATTCTTAGGAAAATTCTTACAACAATAATAGGAGTGTACCCCTGGTCTTGAAGCTATGCTTCAAAGAATTTATTAGTACACAAAGTGCTTTTAACAAATTTGTTGAGGAAAAGCTTGATAAAATTGATATTCTTGCTTCTAGAGTTGATAGACTTGCCTCTGATGCTGATCTTTTAAAATTGAAAGTTATGCCTAATAATGATATTGATAATAAGATTACTACTACAGCAAATGCCATCCAAGTTAGAATTAATGAGAATATAAGATTAATATAGCTGAATTGCGTGCTAGGTGGGATAGAAAGAAAATGAAAAACTAGCTAAACGAATAATGTAGCTAAGGTTTGGACTATTACCACCACAAGTAATATTAATTCCTCACATGTTGCTGCACCTCCTACTATCAATGGTAAAATAATTGGTGTTGGCAATGTCTCTACTCCTAGTGCAAAGCGTACAAAACTGCCTGAAATTGCTAAAACTGCTGAAACTGCTTGTGATAAAACTGTTGAAATTTTTTCCAACCTTGGGAACAATGATCCCATTGCTGTAGCTCATAATGATTTAGATTTTGATGATTACCACATCTCTGAAGTTATAAAGTTCTTGCAAAAACTTGCTAAAAGTCCTAATGCTAGTACTATAAATTTGGCTTTCACAAAACATATTACAAATGCTCTCATAAAAGCTATAGAAGAGAAACTAAAACTTGAAACTTCTATTCCTAGAAAGTTAGAAGATGGTTGGGAGCCCATCATTAAGATGAGGGTCAATGATTTTGATTGTAATGCTTTATATGATCTTGGTGCAAGTATTTCTGTTATGCCTAAAAAAGTCTATGATATGCTTGACTTGCCACCATTGAAAAATTGTTATTTGGATGTTAATCTCGCTGATAATGCTAAAAAGAAACCTTTGGGAGAGTTGATAATGTTCATATTATGGTTAACAATAACCTTGTCCCGTTGATTTTGTTGTCTTGGATATTGAATGCAATGCATCTTGTCCCATTATATTAGGAAGACCTTTTCTTCGTGTTGGTGCCACTATTGATATGAAAGGTAATATTAAATATCAATTTCCTCTTAAAGAAGGTATGGAACACTTCCCTAGAAAAGAATGAAGTTACCTTATGACTCTATTATTAGAGCAAAATTATGATATTGATGCTTCATCTCTTGATAATACTTGATATACACTTTCTGCGTAGCTGAAGGCGTTAAAGAAAAGCGCTTATGGGAGACAACCACATTGTTTTTACTACAACACTTTGTTTTATATTTGAGTCTTGGAAGTTGTTTACTACTGTAGCAACCTCTCCTTATCATGTTTTTTGTGCCAAGTAAAGTCTCTATAGTAGGTTCATACTAGATTTGGATTACTGCGCAGAGACAGATTTCTTGCTGTCACGAATCTGGGCCTATTTCTCTGTAGGTAACTCAGAAAATTATGCCAATTTACGTGAGTGGTCCTCAGATATGTACGCAACTTTCATTAGTTTTGAGTTTTTCCATTTGAGCAAGTCTGGTGCCATTTTAAAATTCGTCTTTACGAACTGTTCTGTTTTGACAGATTCTGCCTTTTATTTAGCATTGCCTCTTTTGCTATGTTGGATGAATTTCTTTGATCCATTAATGTCCACAGTAGCTTTATGCAATGTCCAGAAGTGTAAAGAATGATTGTGTCACCTCTGAACATGTAAATTTTTTATTATGCACTAACCCTCTAGTGAGTTTGCTTGAAGTTGGGTGTGAAGGAAGTTTTCAAGGGTCAAGAGAGAGGAGTATGATATACTATGATCAAGAGGAGTGAAAGCTCTAAGCTTGGGGATGCCCCGGTAGTTCACCCCTGCATATTTTAAGAAGACTCAGGCGTCTACAAGCAGGGATGCCCAAGGCATCCCCTTCTTCATCGACAACATCATCGGGTTCCCTCCCCTGAAACTACATTTTTATTCCATCACATCTTATGCACTTTGCTTGGAGCGGTCGGTTTGCTTTAGTTTTTGTTTTGTTTGAATAAAGTTGGATCCTGCCATTCTTATATAGAGAGACACGCTTCGCTGTTGCATATGGACAAATATGTCCCTTAGGCTTTGCTCATAATGTTCATGGCGAAGTTTCTTCTTCGTTAAATTGTTATATGGTTGGAATTGGAAAATGCTACATGCAGTAATTCTAAAATGTCTTGGATAATGTGATACTTGGCAATTGTTGTGCTCATGTTTAAGCTCTTGCATCATATACTTTGCACCCATTAATGAAGAAATACATAGAGCTTGCTAAAATTTGGTTTGCATATTTGGTCCCTCTAAGGTCTAGATAATTTCTAGTATTGAGTTTTGAACAACAAGGAAGACGGTGTAGAATCTTATAATGTTTACAATATGTCTTTTATGTGAGTTTTGCTGCACCGGTTCATCGTTGTGTTTGTTTCAAATAACCTTGCTAACCTAAACCTTGTATCGAGAGGGAATACTTCTCATGCATCCAAAATACTTGAGCCAACCACTATACCATTTGTGTCCACCATACCTACCTACTACATGGTATTTCTCCGCCATCCCAAAGTAAATTGCTTGAGTGCTACCTTTAAAATTCCATCATTCGCCTTTGCAATACATAGCTCATGGGACAGAATAGCCTTAAAAACTATTGTGGTATTGAATATGTACTTATGCACTTTATCTCTTATTAAGTTGCTTGTTGTGCGATAACCATGCTTGGGGGGACGCCATCAACTATTCTTTGTTGAATATCATGTGAGTTGCTATGCATGTTCGTCTTGTCTGAAGTAAGAGATCTACCACCTTATGATTAAAACATGCATATTGTTAGAGAAGAACATTGGGCCATTAACTAAAGCCATGATTCATGGTGGAAGTTTCGATTTTGGACATATATCCTCAATCTCATGTAGAATAATAATTGTTGCTACATGTTTATGCATTAAAGAGGAGTCCAATATCTGTTGTCTATGTTGTCCCGGTATGAGTGTCTAAGTTGAAGAATGATCAAAAGCGAGAAATCAATGCGAACTTTCTCCTTAGACCCCTTTGTGCAGGCGGCATGGAGGTACCCCATTGTGACACTTGGTTAAAACATGTGTGTGTGATGATCCGGTAGTCCAAACTGATTAGGACAAGGTGCGGGCACTATTAGTACTATGCATGAGGCTTGCAACTTGTAAGATATAATTTACACATAACTCATATGCTTTATTACTACCGTTGACAAATTTGTTTCATGTTTTCCAAAATAAAAGCTCTAGCACAAATATAGCAATCGATGCTTTCCTCTTTGAAGGACCATTCTTTTACTTTTTATGTTGAGTCAGTTCACCTATCTCTCCACCTCAAGAAGCATTGTGTGAACTTTGCATTGATTCCTACATACTTGCATATTGCACTTGTTATATTACTCATCCATGTTGACAATATCCATGAGATATACATGTTATAAATTGAAAACCGCTGGAACTTAATCTTCCTTTGTGTTGTTTCAACACCTTTACTTTGATTTATTGCTTTTATGAGTTAACTCTTATGCAAGACTTATTGATGCTTGTCTTGAAGTACTATTCATGAAAAGTCTTTGCTTTATGATTCATTTGTTTACTCATGTCATTACCATTGTTTTTGATCACTGCATTCATTACATATGCTTACAATAGTATGATCAAGGTTATGATGGCATGTCACTTAAGAAATTATCTTTGTTATCGTTTTACCTTCTCGGGACGAGCAGAAAGCTTGGGGATGCTGGTACGTCTCCAACGTATCGATAATTTCTTATGTTCCATGCTTCATTATTGATGATATCTACATGTTATATGCACACTTTATGTCATATTTATGCATTTCTGGAACTAACCTAACAGAAGATCTTAGAAGAACGGTCGCTGTTTTACGCTGTTTTGGTTTCAGAAATCCTAGTAGAAATATTCTCGGAATTGGGCCAGAAATCCAACGCCCCGGGGGTCCTATTGCCACGAAGCTTGAGAAGACCGGGAAGATAACGAAGTGGGCGACGAGGCGCCGCCACCATGGGGGCCGCGCGGCCAGAGGGGGCCCGCGCCGCCCTATGGTGTGGGCCCCTCGTCAGCCCCCCGACCTGCACTCCAGCCTGCCCAAAGCCTCGATCCGAGCCCCGGCAGAGGAGCCACGATACGGAAGCCTTCCCGGAGACGCGGCCATGCTTGAATCCCATCTCGCGGGGGATTAGGAATGCGCCTCCCGACACCATTGCCGGAGGATTCATCTCCCCGGAGACTCTACACATCCATGGTCGCCTCACGGGTTGATGAGTGAGTAGTTCACCCATGGACTATGGGTCCATAGGCATTAGCTAGATGGTTGCTCTTCTCCTTATGTGCTTCATTGTTGGATCTTGTGAGCTGCCTAACACGATATCAAGATCATCTGTCTGTAATACTATATGTTGTGTTTGGCGGGATCCGATGGATAGAGAATACTATGTTATGATGATATCAATCTGATGTTTATGTGTTGTTTAAGATCTTGCATGCTCTCCGTTATTATTAGAGGCTCTGGCCAAGGTTTACTTTCCAACTCAAGAGGGAGTATTTATGCTAGATAGTGGGTTCATGCCTACATTGACACCTGGGACAGTGAGAGAAAGTTCTAAGGTTGTGTTGTGCTATTGCCACTAGGATAAAATATTGATGCTATGTCCGAGGATGTAGTTATTGATTACATTACGCACCATACTTAATGCAATTGTCTGTTGCTTTGCAACTTAATACTGGAAGGGTTCGGATGATAACCTGAAGGTGGACTTTTTAGGCATAGATGCGGTTGGATGGCGGTCTATGTACTTTGTCGTAATACCCAATTAAATCTCACTATATTTATCATGTCATGTATGTGCATCGCGGTGCCCTCTCTATTTGTCAATGCCGACTGTATTTTGTTCACCCAACATGCTTTTTATCATATGGGAGGAACACCTCTAATGAACTGTGGACCCCGGTCCATTCTTTTATACTGAAATACAATCTCTTTGCAATACTTGTTCTTTACTGTTTTCTTACAAACAATCATCTTCTTCCACACAATACGGTTAATCCTTTATTACAGCAAGCGGTGAGATTGACAACCTCCATTGTTTCGTTGGGGCAAAGTACTTTGTTGAGTTGTGCGGGTTCACGTTAGCGTAGGAATCTCGGTGTTGCGCGCTACATCCATCGCCATCCCAACCTTCAACGTCTTCTTGGGTCCCTCTTTGGTTCGATAAGCCTTGGTTTCTTTCTGAGGGGAAACTTGCTGCTGTACGCATCCCACCTTCCACTTGGGGTTCCCAACGAGCGTGTGCTTAACGCGTCATCAAGCCCTCAGCCAGGGAAACTGCTCCTCCTCGTCATAGGAGAACGTGACGGTGATGAAGATGGTGATGTTGATGGAGATGATGTCCGGAGGCACTTCCCCGTCCCGGCGTGCGACGAGAGACTCTTGTCCCAGGATCTTGACCCGCGATGTGGCTGACTCTGGAGAGGTTTCTCGTATCGTGGCACAGTATCGAAGATTTAGGTCGAGGACCTTTATATAGGCGAAGAGGCGGAGGCGGAGGGGGTACGGAGCCGCCACACAATAGGGTGGCGCGGGCCCTAACGACATGTGACCCATCGTAAGGCCCCTGCGGCTCCCCTCCCAGTAGCTGATGCGTAGATGGCTACGTCAGATTGGGAACCCCAGAGGAAGGTATGATCGCACGGCGACAAGTTTTCCCTGAGAAAGAAACCAAGGTTTATCGAACCAGGAGGAGCCAAACACGTTGAAGGTTGATGGCGGCGGGATGTAGTGCGGCGCAACACAGGTCGGCGCCAAAGTGGAACCTGCACAACACAAACCAAGTACTTTGCCCCAACGAAGCAGTGAGGTTGTCAATCTCACCAGCTTGCTGTAACAAAGGATTATATATTGTGTGGAAGATGATTGTTTGCGAAAAACATTAAAACAAGTATTGCAGTAGGATTGCATGCGATGTAAAGAATAGGACCGGGATCCATTCACTAGAGGTGTCTCTCCATAAGATAAAAGCGCTTTGGCCCAGATGAACAAGTACGGTCCGAACTAATTGACAAATAAGAGAGCATAACAATGCACATACATGGCATGATAAATATGGTGAGATTTAGTGGGCATTCTGACTAGAAAGTATCCCATCTGCTCCTAAAAAGTCACCCAACCCTAGAGTTATCAATAGAACCCCCTTCCCGATGACCAAGTTGCAAGCAGGCAGGTGGGTGCATTAAGTATAATTAAATGATGTAATCAACAACTACATCCTTAGACTATAGAATCAATGTTTTATCCTGGGTGGCGCTTGGCACAACCGCCTTAGAACTACGTCGGCTGACTCCAGTGTCCAAGTGCCCAGGCATGGGAACCCACTAACGTGAGCCTCATTGCTCCTCTTGGGATTAGAGTACAGGCCTGACCAGACTCTGCTACAGCGGGCATCCAGGCTGCATGGCGTAATAGATTGTCAATCACCATAATCCATGGCTCTCTACATCCATGGGATCTAGGGACAAACTGGCATATAAATTACATATAGATGATCTTGATCATGTTAAACCTTCACAGATCCAACAATGAAACAGAGAGACGGCCATCTATGCTATGGACCCGTGGTGTCCCAGGAGTGAGGCTACCATGTCACTGAAGACCATGGCGAGTAATGCATCTCAGAATGAATTCTCTCCCGGCAAGTGCGGAGGTGTCACAGATCCCAAAGGGAATAAAGCAGCGGCCTCATCTCTGGAGGTTTAGTATGTCTGAAGAATTTGCGCGACAGGAACTAAGTGGGCGGGTGCTGTGAGGGCACACGGGGGCCCCTGCACGCTAGGCCCTGACGCGGCCGGGGCTTAGGCCGCGCCGCCCTATTATAATCGAGCGCCTGTTGGCCCACTTCCCTTTCCCCCCCTCGGTCTTACGGAAGCTTCGTGCAAAAATAGGACCCTGGGCGTTGATTTCGGCCATTTTGAGAATATTTCCTTACTAGGATTTATGAAAACAAAAACAGCAGAAAACAACAACCGGCTCTTCGGCATCTTGTTAATAGGTTAGTGCGGAATGCATAAATATGACATATAATGTATAAAACATGTAGATATCATCAATAATGCGGCATGGAACATAAGAAATTATCGATGCGTCGGAGCGATGTCCAGCTCCCCAAGCTTGGTTGCGCTCGTCCCGAGCGGGTCATGATAACAAAGATAATTTACAGGTGACATGCCATCTTAACCTTGATCATACTATTAGCAAGCATATGTAATGAAGCGATCAAAACAAGAGTAATGACATGAGTAAACAAATGAATCATAAAGTAAAGACTTTTCATGAATGGTACTTCAAGACAGGCATCAATAAGTCTTACATAAATTAACTCATAAAGCAATAACAAATCAAAGTAAGGTATTGAGCAACACAGAAAAGATTAAGTTTCGTGATTTTCAACTATAAACATGTATATCTCATGGATAATGTCAATGTAAAGTAATATAGCAAGTGCAATATGAAAGTATGTAGGAATCAATGCACCGGTTCACACAAGTGTTTGCTCTTGGGTGAGAGATAGGTGGCGAACTCAACATAAAGTAGGAGTCCTTCAGGAGAAGCATCGATTATATGCTAAATTTATTTTGAAACATGAAACTGAGTTTGTCAACGGTGAGTAATAAAGCATATGAAATTATGTAAATTATAGCACAAGTTGCAAGCCTCATGCATAGTGTGCTAATAGTGCCCGCACCTTGTCTAATCAGCTTGGGTTAACACTGATCATCATTGCATAACATATATTTCAACCAAAATTGTGCAAGAAATTTTATATGCCACTTTGTACAGGGAATACAAGGAGAGAAATTACGCGTGAAAATTTCTAAGCTTTTTGTCATTCTTCAACTTAGACGCCCATCCCGAGACAACAGACTAACCGGGAATAATGGACTCCTCTTTTAATGCTTAAGCGTTATTCAACAACAGTTCATATTCTCATAAAGTTGATGTTTTATCATCATGGCCCAGAGCTTCCGCCTTGATTCATGGCTTTGATTGACTGTATTCTTCTCTAACGATATGCATACTCAAACCATTTGTTTGTGAAAACCGCCCTTACTTCAGACAAGGCGAACATGCATAGCAACTCCTGATATTCAACAAGAGCAAAAAGAAGTTGATAAGCGTCCCCGAAACATAGTTACCGCTACGCAACTTAATATAAGAAATAAAGTGCATAGTATATTCAATACCTGGCTAAGCTATTTGATCCCATGAAGCTATATTGCAAAGGGCGGATGATGGGAGCACAAAGGTAGCACTCAAGCATTTTACTTTGGGCAGAGAAATACCATGTAATAGGTAGGTATGGTGGACACAAATGGCATGAGATATTGGCTCAAGTATTTGGATGCATGAAAAGTATTCCCTCTCACAAGGTTTAGACTAGCAAGGTTATTTGAAGCAAACTCAAGGATGAACCGGTGCAATAAAACTCACATAAAAGACATATTGTAAACATTATAAGACTCTACACCGTCTTCCTTGTTGTTCAAAACTCAATACTAGAAATTATCTTAGACCTTAGAGAGACCAAATATGCAAACCAAATTTTAGCAAGCTCTATGTATTTCTTCATTAATGGATGGCAAAGTATATGATGCAAGAGCTTAAACATGAGCATAACAATTGCCAAGTATCACATTATCCAAGACGTTTTAGAATTACTACATGTAGCATTTCCCGATTCCAACCATATAACAATTTAACGAAGAAGAAACTTCGCCTAGACATTATGAGTAAAGCCTGAGGACATATTTGTCCATATGCAACAGCGGGCGTGTCTCTCTCCCACACAAAGAATGCTAGGATCCAACTTTATTCAATCAAAACAAAAACTAAAACAAACCGACGCTCCAAGCAAAGTGCATAAGATGTGACGGAATAAAAATATAGTTTCAGGGGAGGAACCTGATGATGTTGTCGATGAAGAAAGGGATGCCTTGGGCATCCAAGCTTAGACGCTCGAGTCTTCTTAGAATATGCAGGGGTGAACCACGGGGGGCATCCCCAAGCTTGAGCTTTCACTCCTCTTGATCTTAGTATATCATACTCCTCTCTTGACCCTTGAAAACTTCCTTCACACCAAACTTCAAACAAACTCATTAGAGGGTTAGTGCACAATCAAAAATTCACATGTTCAGAGGTAACCTCAATCATTCTTAACACTTCTGGACATTACCCTGAAAGCTACTGGACATTAATGGATCAAAGAAATTCATCAAACATAGCAAAACAGCAATGTGAAGAATAAAGGCAGAATCTGTCAGAAACAGAACAGTCCGTAAAAGACCAATTTTAAAATGGCACCAGACTTGCCCAAATGGAAAAACTCAAAACTAATGAAAGTTGCATTGCATATCTGAGGATCACTCACGTAAAAATTGGCATAATTTTCTGAGTTACCTACAGAGAAATAGGCCAGATTCGTGACAGCAAAGAAATCTGTCTCTGTGCAGGTAATTCAAATCTAGTATGAACCTTACTATAGAGACTTTATGGCACAAAACATGATAAGGAGAGGTTGATACAGTAGTAAACAACTTCCAAGACTCAAATATAAAATAAATTACTGTAGTAAAAACATGGGTTGTCTCCCATAGGCGCTTTTCTTTAACGCCTTTCAGCGAAAGTGTAAATTCCAAGTATCAAGAGATGAGCATCAACATCATAATTTGCTCTAATAATAGAATCATAAGTAACTTCATTCTTTTTCTAGGGAAGTGTTCCATACCTTTTCTTGAGGAGAAATTGATATTTAATATTGCCTTCCTTCATATCAATAGTGGCACCAACGGTAGAAAAAGTCTTCCCAATATAATGGGACAAGATGTATTGATTCAATATCAAAGACAACAAAATCAACGGGGACAAAGTTATTAACCATAATATGAACATTATCAACTCTCCCAAAAGGTTTCTTTTTAGCATTATCAGTGAGATTAACATCCAAATAACAATTTTTCAATGGTGGCAAGTCAAGCATATCATAAATTTTCTTAGGCATAACAGAAATACTTGCACCAAGATCACATAAAGCATTGCAATCAAAATCATTGACCCTCATCTTAATGATGGGCTCCCAACCATCTTCTAACTTCCTAGGAATAGAAGTTTCAAGTTTTAGTTTCTCTTCTCTAGCTTTTATGAGAGCGTTTGTAATATGTTTTGTAAAGGCCAAATTTATAGCACTAGCATTAGGACTCTTAGCAAGTTTTTGTAAGAACTTTATAACTTCAGAGATGTGACAATCATCAAAGTCTAAATCATTATGAGCTACAGCAATGGGATCATTGTTCCCAAGGTTGGAAAAAATTTCAGTTTTATCACAAGCGAGTTTAATAGTTTAGCAATTTGACCGATTTAATACGCTTTACCAGGAGTAAACGTGCCAACACCAATTATTTTACCATCGATAGTAGGAGGTGCAGCAACATGTGAATCATTATCATTACTAGTGGTGGTAATAGTCCAAACTTTAGCTACATTTATTCTCTTTAGCTAGTTTTTCATTTTCTTCTCTATCCCACCTAGCCCGCAATTCAGCCATTAATCTTCTATTCTCATTAATTCTAACTTGGATGGCATTTTGTTGTAGTAGTAATCTTATTATCAATATCCTCAGGTTTAGCAGCCATTTTATTAATTAAAGAGGATTGTGATGCGGACATGTATGAGATTCGGGTTTCAGGCATTTGAAATTTTAGTTTGCAGACCAGAAATCTCCCTATTTAAATTTTCAAGTTGATTTCCTATATTTTTCAACAAGGTAGATTGTTCATTCATAGTTTTAGTAAACAATTGATTTTGCTCATATTGTGATTGCATAAAGTTCTTAGTGGATCTTTCAATTTCTAGCATCTTTTCCTCATATCTACCATAAGAATTACCATAATCATTACCACTAACAGGATATGGCCTATAGTTATTACCAAAATTGTTCCTATAAGCATTGTTGTTGAAATTATTATTTTTAATGAAATTCACATCAACATTTTTCTTCTTGAGCAACCAATGAAGCTAAAGGTACATTATTTGGATCAACATTAGATCTACCATTCACAACATAGACATAATCACATCAATCTTATCACTCAGGGAGGAGGTTTCTTCAACAAAATTTACCTTCTTACCTTGTGGGGCTCTTTCCGTGTGCCATTCAGACTAATTTATCATCATATCATCAAGAAGATTTGTAGCCGCCCCAAAGTGATGGACATAAAGGTACCTCCAAACCATTTGAATCCCAATAAATTCATGAAGAAAAATTTAGTCTGCATGAGAGTTTGGATGATCATCAGTAGATGGAGTCCATGGGTTGGGTAGTTCTTTGCCAAAGATTTCATTCTCTCACATGCTTGAGCAACATGTTAATTATCTAATGCTTAAAATTCATTGCTACTTCTCAAAGATATAATTTTAGCGGGAGGATAATATCTACCAACAAAAGTATCTTTGCATTTAGTCCATGAATCAATACTATTCTTAGGCAAAGATAGCAACCAATCTTTAGCTCTTCCTCTTAATGAGAAGGGAAACACTTTCAATTTAATAATATCACCATCTACATCCTTATACTTTTGCATTTCACAAAGTTCAAAAAAATTATTAAGATGGGCAGCATCATCGAACTAACACCCAGGAAGAATTGCTCTCTCATGACAAGATTGAGTAAACAGGTTTAATTTCAAAAGGAGTCTGTCGTAACAGGTGGAACGTAGGTGTGCATAGAAATCATTATTATTAGTGTTTGTGAAGTCACACAACTTGGTGTTTCCACAGGAGTATTCATTTTTTAGCAACGATAAATAAAGCAAACTAGATAAGTAAATGCAAACTAATTCTTTTGTGTTTTTGATATAGAGAACAAGGCAGGTAAATAAAGTAAAGCTAGCAACTAATTTTTTGTGTGTTTTGTTTAGGTGCAAGTAAACAAAGTAGTAAATAAAATAAAAAGCAAGACAAAAACAAAATAAAGAGATTGGGAAGTGGAGACTCCCCTTGGGCGTGTCTTGATCTCCCCGCTAGCAGCGCCCGTGGAAAGCCATATGATGCGCGTGGTGTACACGTCAGGTTAGAGACCCCAAGAGGAAGGTATGATGCGCGCAGCGGCAGGGTTTTCCTCAGAAATAAACCAAGGTTTATCGAACCCAGGAGGAACCAAGAAGCACGGTGAAGGTTGATGGCGGCGCGGGATGTGGTGCGGCGCAACACCGGATGCAGCGCCAACGTGGAACTTGCACAACACAAACCAAGTACTTTGCCCCAACGAAACAGTGAGGTTGTCAATCTCAGCAGCTTGCTGTAACAAAGGATTAACAGTATTGTGTGGAAGATGATTGTTTGAAAGCAGTAAAGCAATGCTACTACGATGGGTGTATGCGATGTAAAAGAATAGGACCAGGGTCCACAATTCACTAAATCCCTAAGATAAAAGCATGTTGGGTGAACAAATTACGGTCGGGCAATTGACAAATAAGAGAGGGCATAACGATGCACATACATGGCATGATAAATATAGTGAGATTTAACTCAATTGAGCATTACGACAAAGTACATAGACTAGCCATCCACTTGCATCTAATAATCCACCTTGAGGTTATCATCCGAACCCCTTCCGGTATTAAGTTGCAAAAACAGCAATTGATTACATTAAGTATGAGTGCGCAATGTAATCACTTAACTTCCATCCTTAGACATAGAATCAATGTTTTATCCCTAGTGGCATCAGCACATCACAACCTTAGAACTCTGTCACTGTCCCAGGTATCAATGTAGGCATGAACCCACTATCGAGCATAAATACTCCCTCTTGGGGTTAAGAGTACAAACTTGGCGACCTCTACTAATAACGGAGGGCATGCAAGATCATAAACAACACATAGGTGACAGATTGATAATCACCATAACATAGTATTCTCTATCAATCGATCCTAGCAAACACAACATATAGGATACGGATAGATGATCTTGATCATGTTGGGCAGCTCACAAGATCTAGCAATGAGCACCATTAGGAGAAGACAACCATCTAGCTCCTGCTACCCATAGTCCAGGGGGTGAACTACTCACTCATCACTCCGGAGCGACCATGGCGGTGTGGAGTCTCCAGGAGATGAATCCCCTCTCTGGAAACGAGGGTCTTGAGAGCGATCTCTGAATCCCCGAGGATGGGATTGGCGTGAACAAGTCTCGGAAGGTTTTCGTCTGTCGTGGCTCTCGGTACGAGAGGGTTTCCATGACGAGACTTTGCAAGTGGCGGAAGGGCAACGGAGGCCACAGGGCCCCACACGCTAGGCCGGCGCGCCGGGGCTTGGGCGCCGCCCTAGTGTGTCGGCGCCTCGTGGCCCAACTTCGTCTCCCCGGTCTTCTGGGAGCTTCGTGCAAAAATAGGATCCTGGGCGTTGATTTGAGTCAATTAGGAGCTATTTCCACATACTGATTTACAGAAACCAAAAGCATTGAGAAAACAACAAGCGGCTCTTTTAAGCATCTTGTTAATAGGTTAGTGCGGAAAATGCGTACATACGACATATAATGTGTATAAAACATGTAGATATCATCAATAATGCAGCATGGAACATAGAGAGTATCGATACGTCGAGACGTATCGGTGACTCTCGGGTGTTAGGAAGCCCATTGGAATCCTAAGATGTTGGGCGTTGATTTACGTCCAATTAAGAATATTTCCTTAGTGGGATTTGAAACCAAACAGCGAGAAAACGAGACGGCACTTCGGCATCTCGTCAATAGGTTAGTTACGGCACATAAAAACGATATAAAGTGTGAACAAAACATGTAGGTATTGTCGCATAAAACTAGCATGGAACACAAGAAAGGATACGTTTGAGGCGTATCAAGCATCCCCAAAGCTTAGTTCCTACTGCCATAATTGGGTGGCGATAACAAGGATAATTTCGAAGTGACATGCTACCAACATAATCTTGATCCAATAATGATGTAAACATGTGAACTGAGATCAAATCACTCAAAGCAAATGTTATCTATATTGATATAAGAGATGATAATGCAAGAGTTAAACAAGCTAGAAGTTTTCATGAACTATTGCTTCAAAGACATGAAACCGTACAAAGTTCATTAAAGATGTGTTAAGTATTCAGCGTAGAAGTTCTATCCATTCATTCCAAGCATCAAGTAAATTTTCACAACATAAGAAGGATTCAGTCAAGTAAACATAAACATGAACGTCATGAATCA
This sequence comes from Lolium multiflorum, assembly GCA_030979885.1. Classification (NCBI taxonomy): domain Eukaryota; kingdom Viridiplantae; phylum Streptophyta; class Magnoliopsida; order Poales; family Poaceae; genus Lolium; species Lolium multiflorum. The sequence continues at coordinate 18,803,790 of CM061748.1, forward strand.
ACTATTTCGAAGTCTACTCAACCGAGTGAGCGCAAGCATTTGGTATTAGCACCAGGATGTTATGGCATAAAGAACGTTAATGGGGGTTTGGAAGGCCAAATGGAAGAAAGTCTTACAAAGCTATAAGTGATTACTAGACAAGAGGAAGTCTTATAATCGAAGCTATGCAAGGAGTAGTGATTGCCATGCAACGGATGCACATAGAGCTATATGTGTATGAAAGCTCTCCAATGGAACTAGTGGGGGTGCATCCAACTTGGTTGCTCACGAAGACCTAGAGCACTTTTGAGGAAGCTCATCATTGGAATATACAACCCAAGTTCTATAGTGTAAATTCCCCACATAGTTATACTAGTAAAACATGAAAACTCTCTCATATGGAGTGTAGGTGCTAAACATGAGCACAAATGATGACTATGAATATGCAGGTGCTAAAACATGAGCACAAGTGTGGATAAAAGATAGTAATGCTGCCCCTTTTTCTTTATTCTTTTTTTTCTTTTTCTTTTCTTTTCTATTTTTTTCTTTCTTTTCTTTTTCTCTTTTTTTCTTTTTGATGGCCTCCATGGCTCTTTTCACTTTTAGGGGCAACATCCTAATATGACAACACACTTTTTGGTACAAATAACTCATAATGAATAAAACACGATGTATGAAACTGTATGCCTCGCCGGTGTAGCAGGATGTGCAATGATCTAGCGTAACATGGGTAAACCACACATCAGCTGTATAGAATCATGCAAAGCAATATATAAATAATAAATGACAACATGTAATGTAATGTAAAATGGAAGTTGCATGGCAATATATCTCGGAACAACTATGGAAATGCTGTGGTAGGTAGGTATGGTGGTTGTTTTGAGGAGATGTATGGGCTTATGTGTAGGAGAACAAGAGAAATTCCTCCCATGGGTTTGGATGTACCGGCGAAGTATGCACAATTCTCAATGTGAGCAAAAGGAAATGCACAGTACCGAAGAGGCTAGCAAATATGGATGGTGGAAGTGCCAAAAACCGTAGCTTAACATTAGTCAAAAAGAACTCACAAGCTTATTGCAAACATCTAGCAGGTTCAACATTAAGAGCATGATTTAAAATTTCACTGACCTTCAGCACAACTTAGTTATTACGATGAACTCTCAGACATGGAAAGCTATCAAGGCCAACTACACCTTCAACTATTTAAATAGAGTTTGTAGTACGGCACAAGCTTAAAGACAACAATCCACTACTAATTTTAACTTACTTAAACCACAAGCCTTACCATCTAAATACCTCAAAACATTTGCAAAGAATCAAGTTATCAAAGCTCAATGATCTACAAGATTATGCAAGTGTTTCATTATACCACTACCACATACAACATTTCCTTAACCAATGAATAACAATGAACGAAGCAGTTTCAACCATCGCCATGAACATTAAAAGCAGAACACATGTTCATACAGTGTGGACGTATCTCTCTCCAAAAGCATAGGATTTATTCAAACAAAACAAAAACAAGCAGACGCTCCAAGTAAAGTGCATAAGATGTGAACAGAATAAAAATATAGTTTCAAGAGAAGCAACAAATTGTTGATGAAGGGGATGCCTTGGGCATCCCCCAAGCAGATGCTTGGGTCTTCTTGAAATATGCAGGAATTTGGGCATCCCCAAGTTTAGACTTTTCACTCTTCTTGATCATAGTATATCATCACTCCTCTCTTGACCCATGAAAACTTCCTCCACCAAACTCAAAACAAACTCATTAGAGGGTTAGTGCATAATCAAAAATTCACATGTTGAGAGGTGACATAATCATTCTTAACACTTTTGGACATTGCACAAAGCTACTGAAAGTTAATGGAACAAAGAAATCCATTCAACATAGTAAGAGGCAATGCGAAAATAAAAGGCAGAATCTGTAAAAACAGAACAGTCCATAAAGACGAATTTTCCAGAGGAACTTTGCTCAGATGAAAAAACTCAAATTGAATGAAAGTTGCGTACATATCTGAGGATCACGCACGTAAATTGGCAGATTTTTTTGATTTTTTTACAGAGAGTTCTGCGCAAATTCGTGACAGACAGCAATTATGTTTCGCAGCAATTCAAATCTAGCATCAACTTTACAATAGAGACTTTACACAAAAACATGATAAGGAGAGGTTGCTGATGGCAACAACTTCCAAGACTCAAATATAAAACAAAAGTGCTGTGGTAAAATAAACACATGGGTTATCTCCCAAGAAGTTCTTTCTTTATAGCCATTAAGATGGGCTCAGTAATTTTAATGATGCACTCGCAAGAAATAAGAGTTGGAGCAAAAGAGGGCATCAAGAAGCAAATTCAAAACTCATTTAAGTCTAACCCACTTCCTATGAAAAGGAATCTTGTAAATAAACAAGTCATGTAAGCATAATGCAACAAGCATAGAAAAGCAATACAAGCGCAACTTCAATATTCTCAACATAAAGAGGGGAAACTTAATAACCATATTTCCCTCTCTCATAATAACTTTCAGTAGCATCATGAACAAACTCAACAATATAACTATCACATGAAGCATTCTTATTCTCATGCATAAAATAATTACTACTCCCAACATAAGCATAGTCATTCTTATTAGTTGTAGTGGGAGCAAATTCAACAAAGTAGCTATCATTATTATTCTCATCAAGTGTAGGAGGCATATTATAATCATAATTAAACTTATCCTCCATAGTAGGCGGACCAAAAGCCCACTATCATTATAATCATCACAAATAAGGCATATCATAATCAACATAAACTTTCTCCTCAATACCCGGAGGATAAAGAGATCATTTTCATCAAAACCGACCTCCACAAGCTTAAATTCTTCCATAGCATTTGCAACAATGGTGTTCAAAGCATTCATAGTAATAGCATTCCCATTAGCATGCATAAGTTCCATAGGTTTTTTAATTTTCTCTTCAAACACATCATGTCCTAATTCAAGATAAAGTTCATAAAGATCTCTCATTTTGTTGTTGTCTTCCATTAAGCCTTACTAGTGTAAAACAAGAGACAAAAAGATGCAATTGCAGAATCTAAAGAAAATAGCTTCGAGCACTTACAACGGCAACAGAAAATAACTTAGTTACATGGGGGAGTGTGAGTGCCTTTTACCTTACCTCCCCGACAACGACGCCAAAAGTGTGATGTCTACGTGTGCTTCTAATCTTGTAGGCAGTGTTGGGCCTCTCAAAGAGCAGAGGTTTGTAGAGCAGAGCAACAAGTTTCCCTCAAGTGGATCACCCAAGGTTTTATCGAACTCCGGGAGGAAGAGGTCAAAGATATCCTCTCAAGCAACCCTCAAAGCAAAAAGTCTCTTGTGTCCCCAACACCTAATACACTTGTCAGATGTATATAAATAGGTGCCCTAGTTCGGCGAAGAGATAGTGAAATACAAGTAATATGGATGTATATGAGTGGTAATAGCAATCTGAATAAAATATGGCGGCGAGTAAACATGCAACAGAACAGTAAGTAAACGGTGTGTGGAAACAAGGCCTAGGGATCCTACTTTCACTAGTGGACACTCTCAACATTGATCACATAAATAAATAAGTTCTCTTCCTTTGTGCTACATATACTCTTGTTTGATAATAAACACCATTCGTTGTGTAGGGCTACAAGAGCACCTCAATGCCGGAGTTAACAAGCTCCACAACATTCGATGTTCATGTTTAAGTAACCTTTAGAGCATAATAGATCTTTGCAATTTAAACCGAGTACTAACATAGCATACACACTGTCACCATTACACTATGAAAGAGGGAATAGATCACATCAATACTATCATAGTAATAATTAACTCCATAACCTACAAGAGATTATGATCATAACCTACGCCGAGAACTACACGATGCACACACTGTCACCATTACACCGTGAAGGAGGAATAGACTACTTTAATAACATCACAAGAGTAGCACATAGACTAATAGTGATACAAAGCTCATCATATGGATCTCAATCATGTAAAGCAATTCATGAGATCATTGTATTGGGGTACAGAGAGAGATTAACCACATAGCTACGGGTACAGCCCTCGGCCCAGGGAGAACTTCTCCCTCCTCATCATGGGAGACGGTGATGAAGATGGCGGTGATGTTGATGGAGATGCCTTCCGGGGGCACTTCCCGTCGGCGGCGTGCCGGAACAGAGACTCTGTCCCCCAGATCTTGGCTTCGGCGATGGCGGCGGCTACGGAACTTTTCATTACCGTGGCTTTTCGTATCGAAGATTTAGGTCGGGGACCTTTATATAGAGCGAAGAGGCGGAGTCGGAGGGTCGAGGGCCACCACACAATAGGGTGGCGCGGGCCCCTAGCCTGGCGCGCCGACTTGTGTGGGCCCCTGTGTAGCTCCCCCTGCAATTTGGCTCTCGGGTGTTACGGAAGCACGTGGAATCCTAAGATGTTGGGCGTTGATTTCGTCCAATTCGAGAATATTTCCTTACTAGGATTTATGAAACCAAAAACAGGAACTGGCACTTAGGCATCTCGTCAATAGGTTAGTTCGGAAAATGCATCAAAACGATATAAAGTGTGAACAAAACATGTAGGTATTGTCATAAAACTAGCATGGAACATAAGAAATTATGGATACGTTTGGGAGCGTGTCGTTCGATTCCTTCGGCTCAACTCGTTTCCTTTGTTTAACATATTCTTAGGCCGATAGATATTTATTTCCTATTTTCTTTTGTTTTTTTCTCTTACTGTGATCTTCACGGAAGGGATAGATTTGAAACTTGTTTGTAGCTAGGTTCCGCACTTAGCAAATATGTGTCTTCGGAAGGACTCTCTCCCAAGACTCTCATCACTTACCAACCGCAAGCGAAAGTCCCGCACTATCTCTTAGGAGAGGAAGCCCCGGTCGATCAGTGCAGGTGGGCTCAGGAGGACCTCGCTGGCGAAGAAGATACCGTGGCTACGCCCAAGCTACCGGTGACCAGGAGGAGGAGCGGCAGCTCGTTGGAGTCAGCTGCCGGTCTTCGACATGAACTGGACTCTTATGCACGCGGGGCCTGGATGGGCTCCAACGTCACTGAATACGAGGATTGGTAGGCTCTGAGTCGGAGAATACCGGAAGAGGTATTACATCGGATCCCTAAATGAGGCCTGTGCCTCGTCGGTGAATATGGTGCTTGCCGCCCCATTTAAGCGCGGCTTGGGCCTTGGGCGATCGGATTTCTTCAGTAGCTTTCTAGATTTCACAGAACTTCGGCCCCACCATCTTAAGGCAACTCCATCTTCTATCTTTTTTCCTTCAACTGCCTTCATGGAGATACGCAGTATCCCACTCCTTCGTGAATAATTCTCCTTCTTTTACTATCTCAGGAAGAATTCTATCCAAGATAGGAAACTTCCTTGCCCCAAGACATTGGTTACGGTGCGGGGTTGCATCCTCTGCGCCCCCGCCAAGGGAACAGCTTCCCTACAAGCTCTCCGGTCTGGAATCTGTGGGACCTGGCGGAGGTCTTTCTTCTATGTCACAGGTGGTGGCCCGGAAGATTTGCTGTCCAGGAATATGTTCTAGGACTCAAGCATCAGAAGAATTGGCCTTCACAACCCCAAGGACCATAAGGAGTCCAAGCGGGTGGCCCTTTTGTTGGGGCGAACAAGGAGACCAACCTTTTGCGGAAGACATGGGGTTTCTCTCATGTAGGAGTCTTTGCCCCCTTGGCCTTGACGCCATAAGATCAGCCATATATCGAGCCGAAGGACCCGGCAGAGTCGACTCATACGCTGACCATCGCGACTTGGTCCTTAAGGCCAAACGGTCTGCGAACCCGGCCCCGGTCCCAGTGGAAAGTATGAGCTGCTCCCTTCTGGTACTTGTAACTCTCCTAGCCCGAGTAAGACTGGGATCTCGGAGAAACCACCTGTGTAGTTGTGAATCTTTTGTTAAGAGCTTGTTCTTTTGTATTGAACTTCTCGGATCGCAGGGAGGAGCCGCCCTCTTACGCCCCAACCAACGTTTCCACGGCCGACTGGTTGACCCCTACGTGAAGGGGAGGCACAAGATCTCGGTCCAAACACGTCAGGCTCGGTGCTTCTCAACTCCTCATCGACAAACGATCCCGATCTTGTTTTCATGAGGTCGTTATCCTAGAATTACATTATTCACCCCTTTTCCTTATAAAGAAAAGCCCATTTCATAGCTCCTCCTTCGACCAGTTGAAAACCCTCGGGTCGTAGACACGCGGCTCCTCACCGGCGGCCGAGGTTGGCCGGGAAGTTCTTGGACAACCTGGCCTCCGGAAGCGGAAGGACAGGAGCTCCGGCCCCTGACCAGCCCCGGCGAAGCTCCACCCGCCAAACGCCACAGAAAGGGGACGCTGGGCCTCCAAAGAAGGAACGTCGGCACGGGTGCGATTTGCTACCGAGGCCAAGACTCCGGACTTTCTTATTCTCATTTCGGTTGAGTTTTTCTTTGCTCATTACTTTTTACTAACTTCCATATGTTTTTCTTTCTCAGGGCACCCCTGGTCCTTACCGAGTGCGCCTGGCATCTGGCGGAAGCTCCGGCGAGCTGCCAGGACCCTCTCCTCTCGTCATGCAAGTCCGGTACCTTCGGGTGCGGCACGTCAGCCTCCCCTCGGGGGAGGAAATACAAGTTTGGGGGCGCGGCCCACAGACCTTCAAACCCCCCGCGGAGGAGGGATTTCACATCCCCTCCCGAGATGTTGAAGACACCGACGCCGACAACATAGGCGCGGTAGCGAAGATGTTGAGCGGGTGAGACCTCATTCTCACTCAAGAGAAGAAGAGAAGTCTGCTTCTTCCTCAGACCTGTGGCTGGAACCTTCATGTGCCTCTCGTGTGTGAAAGGTGCATCCGCCTCAAACATCCTACAGCAAAGCCTTGCACTTTGTTAAGCCACCTCGCCCGAGCTGCCGGCCTCTCTTCGCCTCGGCTTGCAGTGATTCTGCCGTGACTCCGCCTTCCCAGGCTCGCAGTCGTGTGCTGCCTCCACGACATCGGCAGTGCTGGCGAGAGCCCATTTCGGAGGCTGGGCAGGATCGTCGAGCTCCCAGCGCGGGCTGGCACACAGGCCCTCTGGCGTGAGTGCGCGGAGAGGGTGGAACCGAGGCGGACCTGTCCTTGCGCCACTCGCGGCCTCGGCAAGGACAGGCGTCGGTCGTGGACAGCAACGGCCCCGCGGGTGCGGGCGCAACATCTCAGCCGGCTCAGCGTGCCCGAGTGAAGGAGTTCGACACGGCCTGGCACGACGCCAGCGCCAACGTGGTGGTAAGCTCCACACTCAAACACAAATTTTTTTCTTTTACATCGGTCTGGGTTTCCAAACTCAGACTTAGATATATCCTCGTAGTCCCAGGGTTTCGGGTTAGGCATACGGTACTTAGCGCAAAACTTTCTTGAAGATACCGCAGGCATAGCTAGTCCCGAGTTTCGGGTTAAGCACAAAGTACTTAGCGCGAAACTGCAAAAAACCGACATAGGTCCCCGAGTTTCGGGTTAAGCACAAAGTACTTAGCGCGAAACTGCAAAAAACCGCTTGTAAACAACGCAACAGCATGCAGGCGCACCCCTCTCGACCTCAGGAGACGACTCTTCGAAGACTCCTGTGGGAACAGGCACCTCTGAGGCCTTAGCCAGCCTCGAAACTCACCCACGGCAAATGCCAAGGTTAGTTTCCCTTGCCGTATTTTGTACCGGAGTACTTTTGGCAATCTTTATTGCAAGTTCTTTGTGCGACTGCCCTTCGGAAGCCTCGCTTGAGGTTCTCACCGGCCAATCTTTCAGCCCCTCAAGGGTAAGTCTTGCTTGTTCATTTTCCTCTTTTCATTTGAGCACTTTGGCTTCTTGTATTAAACTTTTGCTCTTCCGGATCGTGGGCGAGAAGGAGCAGCTAAGCCCTCGAACACCGCAAAGACTCACGGACTCGACGGAACATTGTCGGCGAGCTGAAAGACAAGCTCATCCAAAGCGGAACTCCAGCACACACGGGAGCTCAAGGGAGGCCAAGGCTGCCGAGGCGAGGCTAAACAGACGAGGCCACGAAGGACTTCATCGGCCTTCATGGGAAGGCTGTAGAAGGGTTGGAGGAGGAGACCGAGCTGCTGAAGGAGGCGAATGCAGGAATACCACCTACGCGTCGGACCGGGCCCGGTTTATGGATGGTTATGTGGCCAAACAGTGAGCGCTCGATAAGTTATTTTCTTCTCTCTCGCTTATTAGCTTATATCTTTCGGCAGTGTGTCCTTATACCGGTTCCCCTCTTTTTTTTTCTTTTCTTTCTCTGAGGAAACTTTTCCAGGACTCGTACAGCACAAGAGGTGATGGAGGCGCGGGGTGGGCTGTGCCTGTAGCCGGATGCCGTGGAGCCACTCAGTCATCTCGTTGCGCTGTGTCTCCGGGTCTCCATATGAAGGCTGCCGACCGGCACCTCGGCGACGATCTTGGGAAGTGGCCATGCGGTCTTCCAAGCTCCGTGGCCCGGGGTGGTTGTCTTAGGAAAACCTGACCCTTCCGCCGAGGCGCACGAGAGACGCCAAATAAAGGTTCGGCGAGTGGAAACGCTCAAATGCGCTTGTCCCGGAGACGTGCGAGCGCTTGCGTTGCCCTGCTTTCCTGGTGGCGGAAAGCAGACCTTGATGCCACCAGCAGCACGCGGTGGAGGCCTCTGGAGATATGGACCCGCCAAGACCACTAAGCGCCAAGGCCCAACGCGTATGGGCCTTAGTTCGCCACTACCGACCACCTTCATCCCTCCTCCCGGTGACATGGCGGATGAAATGTCGAGGATGAGGAAGAAGAATCTTGCAGCGAGGATGAGAGGAGGCCTTTGAAGATGATGCCCCTCAGGAACAAGCTGGAGCGCTGAAGCTGCCCCAGGAGCCCCATGTTGCTTAAAATATCTCAATGCATGTGTGAATTTTTGCTTGTCTCAAGATAAAACAATTGTCGTGAAATTCCCCGTTATCACAGATGCATTGATGTAATATCATATATTAAGTCCTTTTGGATGTACTACCTTAACTATGCAGGTATCTTATGCAACCTGTGTGCTTTTATTATGTTATATTGGTGTGCAACTTTACCAGTTTTTCCTTACTATTTGCTTTGATCTTGCACAGTGAAGATTCCGGATTTGTTTCCGCATCCAATCTGATGCACAGTTGGTTCTTTTGCTTGGCTCTGCCTACCTCTCTGGGTGTTTTGGCGTATGAGTCACAAAGTTCTTTTGCCAAGCAAACACTTTCTTGAACTTAGAAATAACTCTAATTTTTTCACAAAAAACCAGTATAACCGGGGTTAGTTAAACTTTTTCCAGATTGTTTGTTCTTACTCCCTCTTTTCGTGTTTCACGTGCTTAGGATCCTTCTGGTTTATCTTGCTTGCCATGAGCCGGGTTTCGGACAGCAGCAAAGTCGAAGACTCCGGTAGGTTTAACACGTTACTAAAAAAGAAATTGTCCAACAATCAATCCGGTATACTGAAAAAATAAACATATTGCATGCAATTCCGGTAGAGGCAGTCCCCGAGTCTCATTCGAGGTGCCGGCATCTTTTATTCATAGCAAATAAGGTACAAAGAGAACTCCTTACGTTTCACCTCCTGCGCCGGCCAAGCTATGTTCCATGGGCGCTTGGTTTCCTCTCCGGACCTGTCCGCCTTTCCCTTCTTTGATTCCTGTGTGTCGATCAAGTAATAGGCATCATTGTGCAGAGCCTTGCTCACAATGAATGGCCCCTCCCACGGAGGTGAGAGCTTGTGCCGTCCATCGGTGCGCTGGGACCAGCCGGAGCACTAGGTCTCCTTCCCGGAACACTCTCGGATTAACCTTCCGGCTATGAAGCGTCTGAGGTTTTGCTGGTATATGGCTGACCTTGCAGCCATTTCTCTTTGTTCCTCGAGCATCCACATCATCTTCTCGGGCCTCTTTACCTCTTCTTCGTATAGAGGCCGAACCCGCGGTGAGTCATGGATAATACGGTCGGTATTACCGCCACTGCTCCATAGACCATGAAAGAGCAGTGTGTATCCGGTAGACGGTTTGGTGTTGTTCTATGCTCCACGGCCAACGTGGCAATTCATCAAGCCGACATCCGGCGTTTTTCAAGTGGTTCAATGAGCCTCGGTTTGATACCGGAAAGTACCAGGCATTTGTTCTTTCAACTTGGCCATTGCCTTGTGGGTGTGCCACCGAGCACAAATCCAGCCGGATGTTGTTGTCCTCACGGAGCCGCTTAAATTCTCCTTGGGCAAAGTTTGTCCCATTGTCGGTGATGATACTATGCGGGTATCCATACCGCAAGATAACATCTTTCAAGAACTTCACGGCCGTATGCCCATTGCACTTCGCAATAGGTTTCACCTCAAGCCACTTAGTAAATTTGTCAACCATTACCAAAATGTGAGTCATGCTTCCTCTTGCTGTTTTGAATGGTCCAACCATGTCCAGGCACCAAACAACGACCAAGTTATCGGTATGGATTTTTGGGCAGACTGACTGGGGTATGATTTTGCTTAGCGTACCTCTGGCACCCATTGCATTTCCGTACCAAATCCTCAGCATTTTCCAGTGCAGTGGGCCAGTAGAACCCATGTCAGAACACTTTTGCCACCAGCGCTCTGGATGAGGCATGGTGTCCGCACTCTCACTTGGTGAATCTCCACGAGCATTTATTTTCCTTCTTAGGTTCCACATCTTTGCGGGACCACCGTGCGCCCGTTGTACACCTCGCAACTGATGATGGTCATGCCAAGCGCTGTCGAACTCCTTTACATGACCTTGGTACGACCAAAGAGAAGTCTTTGCAGCGCTACGACACTTGTGTGAATTGAAATTTCGCCTTCTTAGTCCTTGCCAACGCTAAGAGTGGCGTAGGAAAGATCAGCAAGATTAAAGCGCTCACCCAGTGCGACGGGCGCCCAGGTTCTTGCACTACGGTTCATCTCGATGGCTGCGGCCCAGGAGCTGCGCCAGGAACCTTCTCGCCGACGGTACGGCGCTGCTTGCTTTATGAAGGACCGGAAGGTTGGGCTGCGAGGGCGGAGAAGCGGGCCGTCGCTGCCTTAACCGCGGCCCGGTGGTGATCGTCTCCGACGTATCGATAATTTCTTATGTTCCATGCCACATTATTGATGATATCTACATGTTTCTTGCACACTTTATGTCATATTCGTGCATTTTACCGGAACTAACCTATTGTGAGATGCCGAAAGACCGGTTCTTTTCTGTTGTTTTTGGTTCCAGAAAGGTTGTTCGGGCAATATTCTCGGGGTGGACGAAATCAACGCCAAACCTCCTATTTTTTCCCGGAGGCTCGAGCACGAAGAGTGGGAGAGGGGCCGGAGGCCACCACACCATAAGAGGCGGCGGGCCGGACCCTGGCCGTGCCGGCCTGTAGTGAGGCCACCTACTGCACCAACCCTCTGTGCGCCTCTTCGCTATATAACCCCCAGGCCTAAAGCGCGGTACCACTTGGCGAAACTCGAGACTCGGGCGCCGCCGCCAGCCAGCCGAAACTCAATTCGGGGACGAGAACTCTCTGTTCCGGCACCCTGTGGAGACAGGAATTGCCCCAGAAGCCATCCTCCACCGCCATTCTCCACGCCGTCTTCACATGCATCCATTGCCTCCATGATGAGGAGGAAGTAATTCACCCCAGTGAGGGCTGTACCGGTAGCTATGTGGATCATCTCTCTCTTTATGTGATCTAGTTGAATATCATCTATGTGCTTCTCTAGTGATGTTATTAAGTACTCTATTCCTCTGCACGGTGTAATGGTGACAGTGTGTACATCGTGTAGTACTTGGTGTGGCTATGATTGTAATCTCTTGTAGATTATGAAGTTAACTATTGCTATGATAAGTATTGATATGATCTATGCCTCCTTCATAGTGTGATGATGGCAGTGTGCATGCTATGTAGTTCTTGTTGTAATTGTGTTGATCTATCTTGCACTCTAAGGTTACTTAACATGAATATAGAATTATTGTGGAGCTTGTTAACTACGGCATTGAGGGAGGATTCGTGTAATCCTACACAGTTAGTAGTGTTCATCATCCAACAAAAGTGTAGAGTGGTTCTATTATGTGATCATTGTTGAGGTGTCCACTAGTGAAAGCGGGGATCCCTAGGCCTTGCTTCCAAGCATCGAATCTCCGTTTGTTTATTGTTTTGCATGTTTACTCGCTGCCATGTTTTATTCAGATTGCTATTACCGCTCATATACATCCATATTACTTGTATTTCACTATCTCTTCGCCGAACTAGTGCACCTATACATCGGACAACCTGTTTGGTGTGTTGGGGACACAAGAGAGACTTCTTGCTGCGTGATTGCGGGGTTGCTTGAGAGGAATATCTTTGACCTCTTCCTCTCTGAGTTCGATAAACCTTGGGTGATCCAGCAAGGAAACTTCTTTCTTGTTCTACAAACCTCTGCTCTTGGAGCCCAACACTTGTCTACAAAGGCCAGAAGCACCGTGAACGTAAAGAAAGCTATTTTTAGAGCGCCGTGCGCAGTGAAGTGGGTAAAGGTATTCACATCCTCCGACTACTAAGCTATTTCCTAGCATTGTTGCCGGTGTGGAGTGCTTGAAGCTATTTCCTTTAGATCTGCAATTGCATCTTTTTGTTTCTTGTTTTTAATTCAATAGTTAGGCATAATGGAAAACAACAAAAAAATTGGTGAGTTTTAATCTTTTTCCTAATTTAGAATTGTTTGATGAGAAAATTAAAAACCTATGGAACACTTATTTGCATGATAGTACGCCGATGTTATTAGTATGAATCACAGTCTGCTAATCTTATGGAAGTCCTAGCTTAGGGAAGTAGTTTTGCTTGTGATCTTTTAACTTCCCCACATCTTTAGGGAGAAAATTTGCTACGATAATATTTGCTCCCCATATGCGATAATTCTAATGATGCTTGTGATATTTTAAATCCATCTACTGAAAGTTTCCATATAAAATCCCTATGAAAATTATTGAACGTGTTATGGATAACCGCTATGAAGGGGATGGAACTATCCATCCTGGAGATCATTTATTGTTTTTGCATGAATTATGCGGTTTATTCAAGTGTGCGGGTATCTCTATGGATGAAGTGAAGAAGAAATTATTTGTTATGTCGTTGTCTGGAGCGGTGCATTGGTATAAACTGCTGAAGGATGAGCATTCTCTTGATTGGAGGATATTGTGCCTCTATTTTTATTCTAAATTCTATCCTCCAAGTGAAATTAACAAAGAGAAACCGAATATATAATTTCTGGCCTCATGATGGAGAGTATTTCCCAAGCATGGGAGAGATTGAAGTCTTTAATGCTCAAATGCCCCAATCATGAGCTTCCGGGTAATATCATCATTGATAATTTCTATGCAAGACTTTCTTTTCAAGATAAGACCTTGTTGGATACTACTTGTTACGGATCATTCAGCAACAAGAAGAGTTTAAAGGGACCTTCTTGATCGGATTAAGGAGAACGCTGAAGATTGGGAGAATAGGTAAAAATTAAATTATAAATTATGATAATGAATGCATTGAAACTTTTATGGATACTTGATAAATTTCAAGATATGAGTGCTACCTATGGTCTTTTAACTCTCAAGTTGCTGCAAATCTTTATAAAGCTTTTGCCTCTCATTTTGAATTACCTAGGAAGAATTTTGATAAGTATCATGAACCTTTTAAAGAGGCTTGTATGAAGGATGAAATTGTTGTTAATGATTGCAATAAACATGCTCAAACTCTTAAGAATGCTATTTCCTATAAGCATGTTAATTTTTGTGGAATGCATAGACCTTGTGGAATTAATCAAATCAAAGATGAATATTGTATCCATCATGCTAATGAAAAAACTAGAAAGTGGTTTAGGGCTTTAGATGATCTTGGTAAAAAAGTTTGTGCCCTCTATCCTTTTATTTGTGAAGTTTGCCATGAAGTGGGTCATTTTAATTTCAATGCTCCTCCAATGATAATTTGAACCCAATGAGTGCTGCAAATTTGTATTGTTACTCCTAATCAGCATGATGAACTTACTTTATTTTTGGGGTGTGAAGAGCTGTCGAGAAAAATCTCTTTGTTACATATGAGTGATCTTGATATTGATCATGCATGGGTGTTTTTCTTATTGCATTGATAATAGCCATACAAATACTTACATACAAAATATTTTAGAAGATGACACTTTGCCAAATATGATAGGACCGATGTGTGTTTTCAACTAATTAATGAAAAGGAGGGATCCTCCCAAGTTTCTTCTATTGTTTGAAAGTAAATCAGGTTATGCGGACAAGCCACCCTTCAAGCCTCTTCCTCCTAAAAGAGGGAACGAGGAGAAGGAAGAGAAGAAGAAGAAGAAAAAGGGAACGAAGAAGAAGAAGGAGAATAAAAAAAGAGGTAACAGCATATCCCCGCGTATATGAGATAACGATAGGTAACCGTAAGTATGTTGCTCCTAACGATTATTGTGATAATGAATCTGAATACGATGATCTTCCTATGCCCTTTACATACATTAGCAATCATGATTTGAATGAGCACACTACTTTTGATATTGCAAATCTCTGGGAAACTAATTATGAAAATGATGATGTTAATAATTGCCATAGTATCAGTACTATCCATGCTTCCTCCCATAATGATATAGAAAACTAGCTTGGAGAAGAGGTGTTTGAAAATCCTTTAGCTACTGGTCATTATGTTCTTGATACATCTCCTTCTAATAACAATAATGGTGTGGACACAGAAAAACCGACTGTGAAAGATAACTATTCTATTGCCTATGATGACACTGTGCCTCCGATCTCTGATGATTATTACAAAGAATGCTATGATATAGGTTCTAACTATCCTTATGAAACTTGTCATAGTCATGATTGGGTTACCAAAAACAATTCCCTTAATATGCAACTTGTTTACCATGTTCAAATTCTTGATAATAATCTTGCTTCAATTACTTTAATGAAAAGAACTCTCCTTATGCCAGAATTAATGATACTTCTATGCATATGAACCATGATAAGAATGTTTTAAGTGATGGGTATATTGTGGATTTCATCAATGATGCTACTGAAAGTTATTATGAGAGAGGAAAATATGGTTATATGCATCTTAATAATATTAAGTTTCCCCTCTTTATGTTGAGAATCTTGAAGTTACTCGTGTTTTATCCTCTTATGCTTGTCACTTTGTTCTTCATGAATTCATTTGTGTACAAGATTCCTCTGCATAGGAAGCATGTTAGGCTTAAATGTGTTTTGAATTTGCCTCTTGAAGCTCTCTTTTGCTTCAAATACTATTTCTTACGAGTGCATCATTAAAACTGCTGAGCCCATCTTAATGGCTATAAAGAAAAGAACTTCTTGGGAGATAACCCATGTGTTATTTTGCTACAGTACTTTGTTTTATATTTGTGCCTTGGAAGTTGTTTACTACTGTAGCAACCTCTCCTTATCTTAGTTTAGTGTCTTGTTGTGCCAAGTAAAGTTGTTGATAGAAAAGTTCATACTAGATTTGGATTACTGCGCAGAAACAGATTTCTTTGCTGTCATGAATCTGGGTCTAATTCTCTGTAGGTACCTTAGAAAGTTATGCCAATTTACGTGAGTGATCCTCAGATATACGCAGCTTTCATTAGTTTTGAGTTTTCCATTTGAGCAAGTCAGTGCCATTTTTAAATACGTCTTTACGGGACTGTTCATTTTGACAGATTAAATAACTTTTATTTAGCATTGCCGCTTTTGCTATGTTGGACAGTTTCTTTGTTCCATTAACTTTCAGAAGTTTTTGTGCAATGTCCGGTAAGAATGATTGTGTCACCTCTAAACATGTGAATTTTTGATTTATTACTAACCCTCTAATGAGTTTGCTTAAAGTTTGGTGTGGAGAAGTTTTCAAGGGTCAAGGGAGGAGTATGATATACTATGAAGGTCTAAGCTTGGGGATGCCGCCGTGGTTCATCCCTGCATATTTCAATAAGACTCCAGCATCAAGCTTGGGGATGCCCAAGGCATCCCCTTCTTCATCGACAATTTATCAGGTTTCTTTTCTTGAAACTATATTTTATTCGGTCACATCTTATGTACTTTACTTGGAGCGTCTGTGTGCTTTTATTTTCGTTTGTTATCTTAGTTGTTTGAATAAATGCTTGTGTGGTAGAGAGACACGCTCCGCTGGTTCGTATGAACACATGCGTTCTTAGCTTTTAATGTTCATGGCGAAGGTTGAAACTGCTTCGTTAATTGTTATAGGGTTGGAAACAGAAAATGCTACATGTAGTAATTGATAAAATGTCTTGGATAATTTGATACTTGGCAATTGTTGTGCTCATGTTTAAGCTCTTGCATCATATACTTTGCACCCATTAATGAAGAAATACATAGAGCTTGCTAAAATTTGGTTTGCATATTTGGTCTCTCTAAGGTCCTAGATAATTTCTAGTATTGAGTTTTGAACAACAAGGAAGACGGTGTAGAGTCTTATAATGTTTACAATATGTCTTTATGTGAGTTTTGCTGCACGGTTCATCCTTGTGTTTGTTTCAAATAACCTTGCTAGCCTAAACCTTGTATCACTACAAGAAAAGTTGCCATGGCCAGCCAAAGTTGAAGTCATGTAAAGTGATTTAACAGTGTATGCCATGGCCCGACGATTTGGTCCTCAAGTGGTGCATGTCCAAAACTTTCTCGTTTTGAGGCCACCTAGCCCGACGAATGCGGCCAAACGTCGCGTATGGTGGCCCGGAACGTGGTGCATCTCGAAATCTCGGGTTCCCCGGCCGAGTCAACGCAAATCCGCACCCCGTAGGATGTAGGGCGAGATGGCGTACTCTCGGCATTGTTTTTTTCTACATCGCGCCATCTCGTTCAACAGCCGTTTACGATGCGAATCATGGGTCCGCATGTCATCCTCTATGAACAAAATTCTTTCTATTCTTGGATTTTTTTTGACCCCGATTTCTAGCTACTTCCTTTTTCTTTTGATCCCTTGCCGCCTTGGAAACGTTGAGACAGCTGCTACAAAGGGCACGCATGTCATCCTCTATGTGCGATCAACTTTCTTTTCTTGGAGTTTTTGGCACCTCAAATTTGGTCACTTGCCTTTTCTTTCGATCCATCGCCTCTCAAGCAGTGTCTGGCTAACATATGGGACCCGCATGTCATCCTCTATGTACTATAAAACTTTCTTTTCATGGATTATTTTTGGCACCTCAAATTTGGTCACTTGCCTTTTTCTTTCGATCCCCTGCCGCCTCTCAAACGGTGATACCGCTGCTGCTAACTAGGACCCGCATGTCATCCTCTATGTACTATAAAACTTTCTTTTCATGGATTATTTTTGGCACCTCAAATTTGGTCACTTGCCTTTTTCTTTCGATCCCCTGCCGCCTCTCAAGCGGTGATACCGCTGCTGCTAACTGGGACCCGCATGTCATCCTCTATGTACTATAAAACTTTCTTTTCCTGGTTTATTTTTGGCTGGCTCCTCATATTTTTTTCACTTGCCTTTTTCTTTCGATCCCCTACCGCCTCTCAAGCAGGTGATACCATTTCTTGCTAAATGGGACCCGCATGTCATCCTCTATGTACTATAAAACTTTCTTTTCTTGAATTATTTTGGCTCCTGATTTTTTCACTTGCCTTTTCTTTCGATCTCATGCCACGTTTGAAACGTTGAGGAACTTGCAGGCTCATGCCCACATGTCAGCCTCTATGTACTATAAAAGTTCTTTTCTTGTTTTTCACCATCTGATTTTTGGCAATTTCTTTTTTCTTTTTGATCTGCCACCTCTCAAACGTCTGCATTGCTTGCTAAATGGGACCCGCATGTCATCCTCTATGTACTATAAAACTTTCTTTTCTTGAATTATTTTGGCTCCTCATATTTGGGCCTGCCTTTTTTCTTTCGATCTCATGCCACGTTTGAAGCGTTGAGGAACCTGCTGCAGGCTCATGGGACCCGCGTGTCATCCTCTATGTGCTATAAAAGTTTCTTTGTTAGGTTTTTTTTTTTTTTTTTTTTTTTTGGCTTGCCTTTTTCTTTTGATCCACCTTGCCCCAGAAACGTTAGTATTTGTTGGCTCAAAAAGAGGACCCGCACTTCCATCTACATCCATCAACTTTCCTTTCTTGGATTTTTTCACCCCTAATTACTAGCTACTTTTCTTTTTCTTTTGATCTCAAACCATTACAAACATTGAGACCGCTGCTCCAAAATGGGACCCACATGTCATCCTCTATGTACAATAAAGTTTCTTTTCTTGGATTATCTTTTGCTCCTGATATTTTGTCACTTGCCTTTTTCTTTCGATCTCATGCCGCCTTTGAAACGTTGAGTAAGCTGCTTGCTCATGGGTCCCGCATGTCATCCTCTACGAAGATAAAAGTTTCCTTTCTTGGAGTTATTTTTGACCCTAATTTCTGGCTATTTCTTTTTCTTTGGATCTCCTGCCCCTTTGAAACGATGAGGACGTTGTTGGCAGGTCGGTCCCACAAGTCATCCTCTATGAACAATAAAAGTTTCCTTTGATGGATTTTTTTGAACTCTAATTAATTTCTGGATATTTCCTTCTTTTTTCTTTGATCCCCTCGCTTTGGAATCGTTGAGGATGCTGGTACCTCATGGGTCCCGCATGTCATCCTCTCGGAACACTAAAATGTTTCTTTTCTTGGATATTGTTTACCAAATGATTTTTGGATTATTTTTTTCTTTCGATATCCTGCCGCCTTTAAAACGTTAGGGAGCTGACTGCGGCTCCACGGGTCCCACATGTCGACCTCTATGAGCAGCTGGCGCGAGAGGCCTTTAGCACCTCATGGGTCATGTCATCCTCTCGGAAACGAAAATGTTTCTTTTCTTGGATTTTTTACCAACAGATTTTGGTTTATTTTTTTCTTTCCATCCCTGCCGCCTTTAAAACGTTGAGTCATGGGTCCCCGATGTCAGCCTCCCGTACAAGAAACATGTGATATCTTGATTATTTTGCAGACAATAAACAGTGTATTTCGCTCCGAGCTATTGCAAACGGATAAATTAAATCTTTATTTTTACAACTTATATATCTTGAATCTCCTTGTTTTTTGTTTTGCGAAGCATAGGACTTTCTGTTTTTTTTTTTTTGAGAAAAATCCGAACTATCATGTTGGGTGGGCTGAGGTAGTACGTGTCAAAGGCCCGAAGGATAGTTCGAAGGCCCAGATGTCCAGATGCAGCCGAATTGAAATCTTTCTTTTCTTGGATTTTACCACCCCCGATTTCTGGCTACTTCATTTTCTTTTGGTCTGTGCCGCCTTTTGGAAACGTTCAGACCGCTGCTGCAAAATGGGACCCGCATGTCATCCTCTATGTACAATAAAGTTTCTTTTCTTGGATTATTTTTGGCTCATGATATTTGGTCACTTGCCTTTTTCTTTCGATCTCATGCCACGTTTGAAACGTTGAG
The DNA here is from genome assembly GCA_030979885.1 of Lolium multiflorum. NCBI lineage: Eukaryota > Viridiplantae > Streptophyta > Magnoliopsida > Poales > Poaceae > Lolium > Lolium multiflorum. The sequence continues at coordinate 18,823,216 of CM061748.1, forward strand.
GGACCTGCTGGCTCATGGGACCGCATGTCATCCTCTATGTACAATAAAAGTTTGATTTCTTGGATTTTTTTTCACCCTCTGATTTTGGCTATTTCCTTTTTCTTTTGATCCCATGCCGCCTTTGAAACGTTGAGTAAGCTGCTGGCTCATAGGTCCCACATGTCGTACATGTATGAACGATAAGCTTTCCTTTCTTAGGTTTTTTTGACCCCCTAATTTATGGCTACTTTCTTTTCTTTTGATCTCCAAGCCGCAATTGAAACGTTGGGACCGCTGCTGCAAATGGGACCCGTACGTCATCCTCTATGTACAATCAGTTTCTTTTCTTGGATTATTTTTAGCTCCCCGATATTTGGTCACTTGCCTTTTCTTCGATCCCATGCCACGTTTGAAACGTTGAGAACCCTCTGGCTCATAGGACCCGCATGTCATCCTCTATGTACTACAAAGTTTATTTTCTAGGGTTTTTTTTCTCTGATTTTGGCTATTTCCTTTTTCTTTTGATCCCACGCCGCCTTGGAAGCGTTGAGTAAGCTGCTAACTCGTGGGTCCCATGTCATCCTCTATGTACAATCAACTTTCTTTTCTTCGAGTTTTTTTATCCCCTAATTTCCGGCTACTTTCTTTTTCTTTTGATCTCCAACCGCATTTGAAAAGTTGGGACCTCTGCTGCAAAATGGGACAGCATCTCTGCTCTTACCATCAAAAAGTTTCTTTTCTTCGATTATTTTCACCCTCTGCTTTTTGGTGCCTTTTTCTTTCGATCTCATACCGCCTTTGAAAATGTTGCGGAACCTGTTTGGCTCATGGGACCCGCATGTCATCCTCTATATTACTATAAAAGTTTCTTTCTTAGTTTTTTCACCTCGATCTTTAGCTGTTCCATTTCTTTGATCCCCCTGCCCGCCTTGGAAACGTTGAGTAAGGTGCTGGCTGGTGGGACCCGCATGTCATCTCTATGTACAATCAAGTCTCTTTTTCTTGGATTTTTTCCCTCTTATTTTTGGTCACTTGCCTTTTTCTTTCCGATCTCGTACGGCCTACGAAACGTTGAGGAAACGGTGACTCATCAGGACCCGCCTCATCCTCCCCTTTTTAAAGTTTCTTTTCTTGGATTTTTTTCACCCTCTTATTTTTGGCTATTTCCTTTTTTCTTTTGATCCTCTGCCGCCTTGGAAACATTGAAAGTGCTTGACACATGGGGCCATATCATCCTCTATGTACAATCAACTTACTGAATCTTGGGGCGAAAGAGCTTGTATAAGTGGGACCCATATATATGTCATCTCTATGTACAATAAAGTTACTTTTCTTGATTATTTTCCTCGATATTTGGTCGAGTTTCCTTTTCACTTTTGATCTCATGCGCCTCACGAAACGTTGAGTAAAGTCTTTGGCTCGTAGGACCAACATGTCATCCCCTCTATATGTGATAAAGTTTCTTTTCTTAGATTTTACCCCAGTTTTCTTAACTTGCCTTTTCTTTCGATCATATACGCCTTTGAAATTGAGGTGCTTGGCTCATGGTCCCATGTGAAGCCTCTATGGACAACAAACCTTTCATTTGTTGGATTTATTTTTTACCCCTAATTTCAGGCTATTTGCCTTTTTTACCATGGGAGTACAATACAATAAAGTTTCATTTCTTAGATTTTTTTACCCCACTGATTTTTGCTAACTTGCCTTTTTCTTTTGATCACCTGCCCGCCTTTGAAATTGAGGTTGCCGCTTGGCTCATGGGTCCCACATGTCGGCCTCTATGAACAATAAACCTTTCCTTTGTTGGATTTATTTTTTACCCTAATTTACGACTATTCTGCTTTTTCTTTTGATCCCTATGACCTTTGAAACGATGGGGGCCTTCTTTGGCGGTCGGTCCCACATGTCATCCTCTATTAAAATTAAAGTTTCCTTTTTAGTTTATTTACTAATTTTACGGCTGTTGCCTTTTCTTCCCGATCACTGCCCGACTTCGAAATGATGAGGATGCAGCTGGCGGTCCCACATGTCGACCTCTATGAACTATAAATGTTTCCTTTGTGGATTTATTTTTTACCCCTATTTTCGGGCTACTTGCCTTTTTCTTTGAAGCGTTGAGGGCCTCTGTCTCATGGGTCCCATGGCATCCTCTCTAGAACGATAAACCTTCATTTCTTGTTAACGACGGGTTTATCAGTATTATTCGCAGACTAATACAAGCTCTTTCGCTCCAAGATCTTGCAAGTTAATAGAATAAATCATGGAATTATTGGGATATGTTTTATTCAAATCCCTTTATGAATTTTGAAAATACAAAGTAATCTATGTGGGTATGGAAGCGATCAGGATTTTCATATTGGCCATGAGCAGTTAAAAATTGCAACCCAATAATTCAAAATAAATAAACAACTTTTATACTTAGAATCTCGTGTTTTTTTTGCCAATCATAGGATCTGTGGTTCTTTAGAAAAGGGCCAACATTGCATGAGCAGAAAGGCCCATTTGTAGTTATTGGGCTTCGGCAGCCGGAGCAAGTGAGCCTATAGCAAATACCTTGTAGATGGCCGTTGGAACCCAAAAGTATTTGTTGCCTAGACTTAGATGCCAAACTCAGCCTTATTGACATGAACCTTGCTATGCACATGACAATTTCAGTCCGATCCATGTACGAAACACAAGATCCAACCCTTCGTGTGAGGAAGCAGGTGGCAGCACACCTCCAGATGCTCAATCGTACATACGCATATCATATAGGAGTTGTCGTATGTACATCAGTTCCGTATTGACATGTTTTTTCTTTGGTTCACATGTGGGGTCCGCACAGTCACCTAGGTCGCACATCTACTTCCTTGCTCGTAGTTGATGCATGTTCGGTTTGGGGATGGGGTGGAACCCAACACCCCGTGCCAGTGGATGTACTTTACCCTTTAGCGGCGAAAAAATAGGAATGGTCCTCTCATGACTATGATCAACAAGAGGTGGCTATATTATAAAGGACGTACACACATTGTAATTATAGTATGCCGAGCAGCCGAGGATACTTTTTCCCCTTGGGTGGCAGCCTCTTGAGTCTACAGTTGCGGCTACCCACACCATAGGCGATTTATGATTCATCGTTCCGATATGTATTTCGCCTAGTTTTTTTCTTTACATTGTTGGTTACAGACTCTTTGAACAGCTGTGTGCATCCTGGTTATGCAGAGGCTGGATGTAATTGCTTTCCAAAAGTAATAAAGCATCCTTTATCGAAAAAATTATAGTGCTGAAATAAAGTCAATCCTAAAACAGCCATGCATGGGTTATAATATGAAGGCAACACGAAATACAAAAACAGGGCAGTGTTCAAATAAACTGATTCAAACTAGTACATACTAAAAACAGTGTACTACTTCTCAACACTTCAAGCATAATAAAAGTGTCCATTTGTTTTTGGTAACACCGAACGGGCAATGTTTAAAGCAGGCTTAAACCACATAGCCGCTTGTCGGACACTATCCCAACCATCCTTGGGAAGGCTGATAACTCCCACAGTCTCACCTTCATCTGGCTGGAGGTTGCAGCGTAAAATTTTAGGGTATTGATTAAACTTCCGGTATGCTGTGTAGACGCAGTTTTCCTCATGAATGGAACCAATGTGCCATCAGGAGCTTTGGATTCACGCTTCTTCAGGTTGGCAATGATTGGGTAATTGAGTCGAGAGCAGTGGTCGACTGAGGAGGCATTAACCACGCCTCCAAGAAAGTCCCACACGTGCGGTAGATAAAGGGATCCGAAGCTCAAAGAGCGTGAGGTGACAACGGGAGGATCTGCCAGTGCGTGGCTCCATTAGCGACATAGGGAATGTCGGAGAGTGCCGACGTGGCAATCCCAATCTTGTTCTTGTAAGGATGATCATCAATCGCTTGCCATCAGCAGATGGAGCGAGGAACCACGTGTCTGCTGATCATCCACCACCGGTGGCGGGATTACAAACGGGAGCATCGGGTTTTCTGCAATATTAGAAATGGAGACAAATAGGGTGTTACTAGCAACCATATTCAAACAGCAGCATTGTTCATCGTTCATGCTCACGGTATAAATACGACTATGTAAGCTAAGGACATTGGTCATTCATGTGTTCAAATCAAGTGTCCAATATATCAGTTATACTGCATCCATCCCACGAAACTAGTCTAAACTTCGCCAAAACTAGACACTAGTTAGTGTATACACAATTATATACTACCTCTGTCCCACCGAAAGTGTATGAGATTTGTCCAAATTCAGATGTATCTAGACAGTGAAAGCATATAGATACATTCAAATTTTGACAAATATATCATCTTAAGTTTAAGTCCTGTGCTGTAGTTAATTCCCTTTGTCTTAAGTGATCTATTAGAGAGCTTCCATGTAACCACCCGAAGGGTAAGAAATGTTTAACTGTATAAGTGGATTGCCTAGACCTTTCCATCAATTCGGACTTTTGGTTGCGTTGGCTAGTCCATGAAGCTTGACATGGTGTCAGAGCCAGGGTCTCGAGTTCGAGTCCTAGCTTTCGCAATTTATCCTAAAATTGTTGTTGCCCCCTCGGAGTCCACTTATATGCCTCTTGAGCTATACCTCTGAGTCTTTCCACATGTTGACTTGTCTCCCATCACATGTGAGGGGGGGTGTTGAATTGTATAAGTGGATTGCCGCCCTTGCGATCAGTTCGGACTTTTGGTTGTGTTGGTAGTGCATGAAGCTTGACAAGAAAGAAATGCTCTTTATAGCTAACCCCAAGTCTGGTAACATTTGCAAAATAGGTATTAGATGCAGCTATCCATTCAGTAGAAGAATTTGCATTTTAGAGTTGAAGGTTCATAATCTCTTCTCTACTATTGATAGTAAAGGGTACACATGGTATTTGTTTACCTCATTTTCGCGTTCTAAAAAAGGTACGCTATATGGTTGTGCTAAGTTAAACTAATTGATTTAAGTCTGTTCAAGTTTATCGAAAATTATACTACCAACATCTAAAACATCAATATAGGTTCATATATTACAAAAGATATTTAGATTTTCTTTTCTCGAACACATGCCTAGTCGTGCATCATTATATATTAGAGCATACAGGGTTGTAGCAAGGCTACGAAAAACTGAGAAAGCAAAAAGAAAGAACTATACAGGGGACTAGAGGCAGCTAACTTTGTTAGGCCTGCAGGTGCTAAATCTTATATATATATGAGGTTGTAGATATTAATCGTAAACTTACTCAAACTTAAATATCATTGAATTAGGAAAAAGATAACCTGAGTTATTTTGAATGAGGGGACGTCACAATCACTAATGAAAGATAATTGTGGGAAACTGAAATCTATTCAAGAAAATGGGAGAAAAAATGTATCAAAAACAAAATTAATTATACCATTATGCAGATTGTTCACCGATATAAACAAAGAACTATTTGATCTGCATGTAGGTACATCCAATCAAGGCTTTTTTCCCGATCTCTAGAAAATATAAGCTACGCATGTAATTACAAACGATTTTCTTCTATTTTTCTGTTTCTACGTTAACATTTGAGATACTTGTTAATTACATCCATATTTTGCAGTTGCATAGAGTTACTAATTCAGTAATGCATTCACATACGGAGTATACTATGTTTGCTGATGACTGACTAGTACTAATTCATTGCAAGCAACGGTTCATTCATATTCAGATAAAGGATGTGATAGTTAAGAGTCATATACTTATAGAGAATCATATGCATCTCTCTGATGCAGATGGCAGGGGTCTCTCGTCCTCCTTTTGGAGGCAAAATCAATTAGTTATATATGAAACAATGGGTGTAAAAGGTTATCAAAAAGGGTGCCTTCATAGTGCCACGTTATCTTTTTAGATACTGGTTAATTACACCCATATTCTGCAGTGGCGTAGAGTTACTAATTCAGGAATGCAATCACATACTGGGCATACTATGTTTGTTGGTGACTAATTAGTACTACTAATTCATTGCAAGCAACGGTTCATTCATATTCAGCAAAAGGGGGTGTGATCATTAAGTCATATAAGAAAGGTAAAATATAAACAAGGTAGTTCATGAATAACTTCATTGGTTAAGGCAGTGTATCATGCAATGCAACATAAGGACTGAAAAATACCATTTGCGGTGTCCCAGTCGATGGAGCCGTCGTTTAGTCCCCTTTAGCAAAAACGTGGCCACGAGTTCAATGGCATCTGATAATTTGGATAATCGGTGCGGGTGTAAGGGCCTCATTATTCTCCGATCGCCACCCCTTCCAAGGTAGAAAATGTTTTCTTCCGAACAAGAGCTGATGAGCTTGTAATCTGCACATTACCTCCACTTTGCTTAGGCATGGCAGATTACAATCTTCAGCAAATCAATTCTTTGGACCCAGTTAAAGAGTATGCGGTTGATATGAAAAACTACTATGATCGATCTTCGAATCAGGTAGGGATGGAAGGGGATATGTCGCTCGGTGTAGACGTTCATGAGGCACCACTCACAGTGATGTGCGTGACGATCCGATCCTGCGTCCAGCGCCAAGCAGTGCACGTCGTGCATGAACGGCAGGGCGACAGAACAGCGAGGATGGTCGAGGGACCAGGTCGTACACGGTATCATGCAGACGAGATGTTCTCGCCACGTCCCAGTGTTCATCGAACCAATAAGCAGGCGGAGGCATCAGCAGGCAGGGTTCATCCCAATGGTGCATCTTACCTTCATCCTTGTTGATCATGTCGTAGAGCTCCCTGGAACATGCGGCAAGTCGGACGGTGTAGGTAACGTCCAGATGCGCAGCGATGAGGTTGATGTTGTCGCCGGTGAGAGCCTCCAAGTGGCCGTCCCCGCCGCCCCGGCAAAGCCTAGAATAATCCATCACGTGAAGATGGATTTAGGTGGATGGCGGATGCAACTGCGCTTGGGGTTTTCGGAGGAGAGGGCGAGCGCTATGGAAGGAATGATGCGGCGCGCGGCCGGCCGGGGAGAGAAAGGTATACGGAGTAGTACTAGTGATGCGGCGTGGTGGAGATCGAGATCCTGCGCGTGCGCGTGATTCTGGGAGGGTGAAGAAGAGTTTTTTTTTGGGGTGAAGAAGAAGATGATAGACATGCAAGGGGCAAAAACTAGGTAGTACTCTAGGCTGCTGCTGCTGCTGACTGTTGGTAGATGGTAGACTAGCACGCCACCCATCTATAAATTTGCGACGACGTTTGGTGCGGTGATGTCTCGTCACATCAGCTTGAGCATTTACAGTTTCCATTTCGATATATTTTTCACCAATAATCGTAGTTCTCTACATGCCAGAGACACGTACCTTAACACGTGGGCAGCATGCAACCGCGCGAGCACCAAAATGGAATGAGAAATGTTTTAGAGCAGAACTTCATTTTCAATGCCTTTCCTAGCTTGGTTTGGAAACCGGACAGAGCTTCAGTGACTTGATGCTTCCAAGATACATTGTGACTGTGTCCCACCATCTACCATCCATTTGAGATCCAACGTTCCAAACTATCTCTTATTTCGAAGCTAAAAAAGAAAAACTATTCAGAAAATTTTGAAAAAAATCTGATAATATGTAGATTCCTTGTTTTAAAATCTATGAATATTTCATCCCATTCGGATGACTAGCTTGTGATTAAATAGATTCTTACGTACTCGAGCACTAGTTTAAACTAAATATATATTTGCTCACAAACCTATGATTCAAATCGAATGAAACTTCACCAAAATATAAATCGAAATATGCATGATTTATTGGAAGTTTTTCAAAATTTTCATGGTCCATGGGGTCCTCCAAAGTGCAAGCTTTTTTTTCTTGGTTGGTACTTCAAAACCGAGTTTGGATGGTGGCAAGACTTGCACAAAGAGGATGTCAAAATTTTGGCCTTTGTGAACTTTGCAATCAACATCAAGTGTCGGACTCTCGAGAAAAAATATGAGTTGGCGCCCACCTTTCTTTCAACCGTTGGTTCTCAATCCGAGGGTGGTCCAACTAGCTAACAAAATTGGCTTGGTATTCATGGTCTTGAACCAACGATTTGGAATGGCTTTCAATCGGTATGAGAGGTGATGTATGGAGGAGATTCATACGAGAGGGCAATAAAGAAATGTTTTGTCATCCTCGCAAAGCTAGTCTATTTGGAAAGAAATGAATAATTGGTTTTTCGCAACATTGCATGATACTAATTCATGATACTATGCATTAAAGGTGTTGTATCATAGACTAGTATACTTCCCATTGTGACAGTCTAAGTGCTTTTGCACCATGAACACTAGCTATGCACAGACCTCAAAAAACACTTCTCCATCATTCTACTATTCACACTTTCTTTTTCTAATAGAACTATGTACCATTGTTTTTAATATAATCTTGTGTCGAGAGTATATATTTCTAAAATAGTCATTTATGTTTCGCATAAGCTCAAAGAGGGGTACTTACTTATGAGAGATATCTTTCAACTAATACGTTGTAGGAGTACTTTAATTATGTGAGCTATAGTGTGAAATGCTTACTAGAACGAGTACAAAAGGTGTTTGATAACATTACAGGCCACACGCCCAGTGTAGCGTGCATTGTAGGAGCATTACATCAATTTAACAACTACGGAGGAGTAGCCTAGGTAGAGATAACATGCAAAGGAAATAGTTCAACAGATAGTACAACACAACTACGGAAAGGGAGTAGCCTAGGTAGAGATAAACATGCAAATGAAATAGTTCAACAGATACAAATCTTGCATTACAACACGAGTATTACATAAAGTACATCAACCCTTCTTTCTGGACCTGTGACGCGAAGGCAGGTTCCATTGCCGGGCGTTGGCGAAGCTTGGGATGAGCCACAACGGAACCTGCCACCATGTCCATCTAATGTTGGTTTGGAAACCAACAGTACACTTTCCCGAACACTTTTGCTATTGTTTTGCCTCTAATTTGTGTATTTTGGATACAACTAACACCGACTAACGCTGTTTTCAGCAGAATGCTCTGGTGTCTCGTTTTTGTGAAGAAATCCAACTTTCGGGAAAATCCTCGGAATTTCTTGAGATGGCCTATTTGCAAAATATTGACGGAGCCGAGGAAAGGCGAAGGAGGTGGAAACCGAGGGCCCCACCATGAAGCGGCACGGCCCGGGGGGGCCCGCGACGGCTATGGTGTGGCCCACATCGGCTTGACCTCCGGCGCCGCCCGGACGCTGCTTGTGCCTCGACCACAAACGCACGCGGAGAAATTGACATGCTTGAAACCCTCCAGGAGAGCATGCATCGCGAGCTTTCAGTACCGGGAGCCGAGTCTCCGTTACGGCACTCCGCAGGCAGAGGTGGAGGAGATCTTCACCGCCATCACCGCCAGCGCCTCTCCCATCAACCAGCAATGTTTCCCCATCCATGTGTGAGTAATTCCCCGGGTTGTAGGCTGAAGGGGATGGTAGGGTTGGATGAGATTGGTCATGTAATAGTCCTTAAGATTGTTAGGGCATAGTGCATAGTATCCGTAGATGTCGATGATATTGTTGCAGCTTGTTATGCTTAATGCTTGTCACTAGGGCCCAAGTGCCATGTCTCAGATCCTGAACATGTTATTGTTTCATGAAGATATTCATTGTTTATGGTCTTACATGCAATAAGTTGTATACACACGTCGCTGTCCGGAACCAATGGCCCCAAAGTGACAGAAATCGGGACAACCGGAAGGGATGGTAGTGATGTGAGGATCACATGTGTTCCGCGGAGTGTTAATGCTTTGCTCCGATTACTCTATTAAAGGAGTACCTTAATATCGAGTAGTTTCCCTAGAGGTGCCACCGGCTGGTAGGACTAAAGATGTTGTGCAAGTTTCTCATTGCGACCACGTGCGACTAAATATGGAACACATGCCTATTGATTGATTGGTACTTGGATACCGGTTTTATTATTATCCGCAAATGCCCATGCTTTGATTGTTACAGGTTTCTCTCATCCATGCAACGCCGTTAAATCCGTCCCCGTGCCTACGATGTTTTAATCTACTTTGTTTACTATAATCCCCTCTGCTTGTCTTTATTTCCTTTAACTGTGACCTCATTATTCCACTACCATAGGCTGACCTGCGATAAACTCTTACTTGGGCAAGTACATTTCAGTGCGGCTGAATTGACAACTCGGCTGTTAAGGCTTACAAGTATTCTTTGTCTCCTTGTGTCGAATCAATAAATTGGGTAATACTTCCCTCGAAGGCTGACTGCGATCCCCTATACTTGTGGGTCATCAAGACTGTTTTCTGGCGCCGTTGGGGAGCATAGTTTTATTTGGAAGTTCACTTGGATTGATATTGTTCGCTACAAATTCTCCATCATAGGTAAACCTCGCGATACTAAGACCACCATATTACCATCTACAAGAAAAGGTACAGCAACTCTTAGTACCTCTGCTGCTCTTGATTCACCATCTATGATTGATAAACTTGTTTCACGCCACATGCGCCGCGTGTGGTACTTCTGCTGAATCTGAGAATTCTCATAATATTGATAATGTTTCTGTTGTGCTTGATGATAGTGGTTCATTGGGATCTTTTCTAGATGCTACAATTGCTAAGTCTAGACAAATTAAAATACTGAAACTCCTAATGAAAATGTTGCTACACCTGTTAATTCACCTGAGTCTTTTGAATATTCTAGTGATGATCTTGATGAGGATTATGTAGAGCTTAATGATGATTTTTATTGAAAAATGCAATGCTACTACGATGCAAGAAAAATTAAAAAGTTGCTTACCAGAACATGCTATTAGATATAAACCATCCCCTGATCCTAAATTTGCCACATCTCCTGTAAACATTAGGGATAAAGATTATGATTTTCTCTTGATTTATCTCATATATTATTGGTGAGAAAACACCCTTTTGTGATACTGAAAAAGAAAGTCTGTTGAACACATGATTGAGTTATCTACTCTTAGTGGCGTGTTTTCTGATGATGTCAAGATGCGTACTTATTTTGTCGCTAAAAATTTTCCGTTCTCATTAAAGGATGATGCTAAAACTTGGTATAATAATTTGCCTCCTGGTTCTATTAAAAGTCCAATTGACTTGCGTGATGTTTTCTTTTGAAAATACTTTCCTGCTAGTGCTCAACACGCTGCTTTGCAGAGAATTTATAATTTTGACCAGGAAGATGGAGAGAAATTGCCTTGAGGCTTGGGCTAGATTTTGTTCTCTTATTAGAGCTCAGCCCTGACCATGATTTGGAAAAGAATGATTTACTTGATATATTTGATAGTGGACTAACCATTGAGTCTAGGGCATACCTGGATAGTTATGCTGGTTGTGTTTTCAGGAAAAGAACTCCAGGGCAGCGTGAAGAAATTATTAGCTAAAAATAGGCGGGAATCATGATGATTGGTCTACACATGAACCAACCCCGACACCGATAGTGAAGAAGGGTATGATTAAATTGAATGATGAAGATATGAGGGAAGCCAGGAAATCTCTTATGGAAAGGGTATTAAACCTGAAGATGTGAAGAATTTACCTCCTATAGAAGATATATGTGAGACAATTCCCCTTTCATCCATGATTGAGGTACACTCGCTTCAACACTTTACTAGGGAAGATATTCCGTATTCAAAATCTCCTGCTCAATGCTTAGATGAATTTGATAATTATATTGTTAAGCAAGAAAACTTTAATATGAGAGTAGAGAATCATTTAATGGAAAATTCCCGAGCTATTAGTGAAGTGCATGGTATTGTGGAGAGAACCTCCAATGATGTTAAGATACTTGTTAAACATTTTCAAATGGTTCAAACTCAAATTGATCAACTTACTAAAGTGCAAAATGACTTGTTAGGAAATAATTCTAAAGAAAAACATGCTTGTGAAGTAACAACTAGAGGTGGTGCTTCTACCCAGGATCCTCTATATTCTGAAGGGCATCCCAAAAGAGTTGAACAAGATTCTCAACCAATTAAAACTAGTGCTCCATCTAAGAAAAGAAAAAGAAACATAAAAATGTTGTAGAAATCCTCTGAACCTATTAATGATCCTAATAGTATTTCTATTTGTGATTGAAATTGAAAGTGGTAATGAACATGAGGAAGAAGATAATGATAAGAATGATACTCACGATAAAGAAGAAATTGAAAAAGAACACGAAAAGCATGCTAAAAATAAAAAATACACTAAAGAAGATTGCTGAGAAGCATGGTAATGAAAGAGAACCTTGGGTTCAAAAGCAAATACCTTTTCCCTGTTAAGAAACTAAAATCAAAGGGGGGGGGGAACATTATAATAAATTTTGTGATTGGATGAAACCTTTATTTTTGCAAATCCCTTTGGCTGATGTATTAAAGTGCCTCCTTATTCAAAGTATATGAAAGATATTGTTACTAACAAAAGGAGAAAGTCCCCAATGAGGAAATTTCTACTATGCTCGCTAATTCCTCCTTCAATGGTAAGATTCCAAAGAAGTTGGGCGACCCGGTATCACAGATATTCCTTGTTTCATCAAGAATAATTATGTTAGAAGTGCTCTATGTGATGGGAGAAGGAGTTAGTGTGATGCCTTTTTCTCTTTATAAAGAGACTTGATTTAGATAAATTGATACCTACGATATATCTTTGCAAATAGGCTGATAAATCTCTGCTATTCTGTTAGTTTATGAAAATGTTCTGATTCAGGATTACTGAGCATTGCTTGATGTGTGCTTGATTTAGTTGTGTTAAATGCACAGAAGATGATAATATGTCCATTATTCTTGGAAGACCCTTTCTTAATACTACAAGGGCTGTTATTGATTGCAATAAAGGCATGGTTACTTTCAATGTTGATGATAAGGAACATATTGTCTATTTTCCCAAGAGGATTGATAAAGTATGTGGAGTTAATACAATTTTTAATGTGAAAACTATCAAAGTGGGATCCATTGATTGTCCTATATATGAACCTAAAGAAGAATATCAAACTCTTGTGATTGGATCCATATCAATTCAATATAAGGTAACATGATTGATTTGAGGAGTTTATTTCTTCTTATGTCATATAAAATTTATTTGGTAGCAAGACTTGATCACCCTTGTTAACAAGTATATTTTATTGCATAGGAGAGTTAAACAACACTTCTTTCTTTCTCTCTCCCTTCACCTATTTTACTTGCTGTAGCACTTTTATTTTGCAATATGCCTTAGTCATTTAAGATTTTAGAAATCATTTCTTCTTGTGATAATCATTAATTTAATACCAGAAATGTGCATTTTTCAAAGTTCTCTAAAAATTACAAAAAGTACACCGTTGGTCCTATTTTTAGAGCGAGGCACAGGAGCACGAGAGGATGACTGTGGGGCACGGGGAGTGCCACACCATAAGTGGCCCAGCGGCTTGACAAGGCGCGCCACCATGTGGTGTGGAGCCACCTGCCCACTACACCATCTCTTCATCTGACACCTTCTCTCTCAAGAAAAACTTCGTACAAAGTTTCTCTCACTCGTGTTGCTCAAGAACTCGCGTTTTCGATCTGCTCAACCAGTTTACATGCGAAATTTGGCACATTTACT